>JAJGRW010000977.1:431014-468249 GCA_025461045.1 Carex parvula | reverse complement strand
TTATAAACGAGTTGTAAGCCAACTCGAGTTGATAACGAGCTGAGTTCGAGCTGACTCTACAACTCGTTATTACCATCCCAACTCTAGTTGACTCGCTCATTTATTTAATGAGCTAAGTTCGAGTTGGAGGTAACTCGCTCAAACTCAGCTTATTTACAGCCCCATCTTGTATTGTTGATGTGCAGCTACTTTTATGTACATATTGGGTGGGTATGTATGTGTTAAGAGGTTTGTGTGATTAGGTTTTTTTTTTATTTTTGGTGTAGTTTAGTTGTGCGTAAATATGTAATCATCGTAGTGACAGTTTGTTCCGGTAAACCGAAACAGGTAGCTTTGCCACTTATTTTCGAAAAAAAGGTTGTTAAACTTGCAGTAATTTAAATGATTTTTTTTATAATTTCGTACTCTAATATTATCAGGAAAGCAAAATGAGATCTGATTTGTCCGTTTTAATCTAGCACGAATTTCAAAGGGGACGCTCTCTATATTCCACATAAGAACCAAATTAATTGTGTGAATATTCTACATAGTCAGGTAACTTAGGGATACTCTTATTCTTTAGACGGGAAATATTGCTTGACAGTTTGAGCGAAGAGAAACAACAGTCTCAATTATTAGCATTAGCGGTAATTTTTCCAGTGGAATCTACAATTTTTTTTTTTTAGAACCGAAATCATACAAATGTACTTCTTTTATTTTTACCAACAGCTCTGGAAGTTACCCTACAGAAAAATTATTAAGAGTGATGCATATATTTCAAGAGAAAGGCGCAACTTACCATTTTTTCACACTTAATGAAAATAGTTTTGTTTCATTTTTTTAACTACAATTTTAAATTCTAAAAAAATCGGCGTTGTATTAAAAACTAGATTCAGTAGGGGTGTTATATATAGTTAGGACTGTATATAAATTTTCGTTTAATCAATACAATCGTTAATTGCACAAGCTAACTAACATAAAAAAAAATCCAAAAAAAGAAACTAGCGGTTGCTTTTTCAACATTACCAGCGCTTGATTTTTCAACATGTTATTCTACCAAACAAACTCCTAATTAAAAAAAATTGACGCATGACATTACTTAACATTGAATAAGATGAACGCTTCACCTTTGTCATTTAGAATTTCACACTAAATTGTAATGCAACAAAAACAATTTCATGATTATGTCCAAAAAATGTCAATCATTTATTTTTACAGTGTTCCTTTGCTAGAATAATTTGGAACTGAATTGTTGAGTACAACAACTTTGATTTTGATATTAGTGCTATGGAAGAGCTTTGGTTTATTGATACCTTAATACCATTAAAAGATAGGTTATTAATTGAATTAGTAAGAGGAGCAGTTTTGTGGACTTTATGGTTGACAAGAAATAAGTTGTGTTTTTAAGAGGTTAGAGCTAAACCTAGAGCAGTAGGAGCTCAAATTATTTCTCTTGCACAATTCTGGGTTACTTCAAAATATAATGGATTTGTTCTTAAATTATCGTTAGTAATTCCTACTTATGTGTTGCATATCTCTGTTTTTGTGATAATTTGATTGAACAGGAAGAGGCAATGGGTGGGACAGTGCAGGAGCATAGGGTCCCTCCACTTACATATGGGTCCGACCTAAGGGAGGATTGTGAAATCTGATACTTGGGCGCAGCAATTTCATAATAGTTTAGGAGTAGTTTTTTTTAGTTGGTGTTTGCTTAACTGGATGTATGTTGATTTTGTCTTTCTGCTTTGGTTATATGCTTTGTTATGTTGTAGGTGCTAGTTTAACTAAGTAATATTGTACTTTGTAATATGTAGTTGCTTGTTCTAAGACAGGAATGGTACCAGTACTTGCCAAACAATGTAAGGTTCCATTTTGTGAAATAGGTGGAGTAACCCACTATTATCAAAAAAATAATGATTGTCCAAAAAAAAAAAAGAATTACGAGTAAATCCATCGATCCTCATATTTTCAATGACGACGAATTTAATACTAGGGAGAAGTGTTAGATGCCAGTTCTAGAAAGCATGAACTAATCAATTATTGTTTAACCAAGGTTTCAATATTTAGAAATTATGCAGTTGAATTAGCTTTGCTCCTAAACTAATGTGATCAACTAGTTATTAAATTAAGGAGTTGTCTTGATGCTTGACTATTTGTTGTACATAATTTTTAAACATAAATTTTAAAATTATTGCCGATGACTAACATTAAATACGACGCCCAATTTTGTCAGACTTTAAGATTGATATATATATATATATATATATATAGCAAATTGCTCAACAGGTCAGGTCTCGCCCTCTCGGACTCGGTCAAAAAATAATGCAGCCAATTGACATTATTAATGGATTTTGCTTGGAGAAAGTTTGACCGAAACAGCTAAGAAAATACCATGTATGGTAATCCTAACCTAGCTGGAATGCATTATTTACCAAACTGAATTAATTTAGTAGTCAATGCTAAAAAAAAAAAAAAAGTTAATTTAGTAGGACCGTAAGAGAGAGAAGTTGAGATGGTATGGAGCTATGACCAAATTGTCGTTATAAATTAGTTATCCAGCACCAAAAACCTTTTACATTTACAATTTGTATAATTTAGCAAATTCTTATGACCTAATGATGCGTATAAATCTATGAGATCGAACTACTCTTCACTGCAACCCAACGTTGAAGCCGAAGTATATGAAGGGAAGATCTGAGTCCGCATTTTTTTCAGATTTGGATTCAATTAGGTAACGTGAAAACTTAAAACTGCTCGCTCAACATATTATATTCAGAGTTTCTTGAACAACGGATCAGTTTAAAAATTCGAAATAAATATTTCTAATATTATCCACCTAGCAATATGATATTTTTGAGAGATGCAAAAAACTGAGGAGAATTGATTTTTCTTATTTCTTAACTTCTTTTTAATTGTTACAGTAGAGATATCTCTATATATTACATTTGCTCCAACGGTTAGAATTTTTACCGTTGGTACCTTCCTATTTGGTACAGCTGTCTCTATTTACACTTTTGCATATATATCCCTAATCTATGATGAATTTAAATTCTGAGATTATTCTTCAACACCCCCCCCCCCCCCCATCAAGCTAGGCTTGTAAATATCGAATAATCCTAGCTTGCTTGTGATTTCTTCAAATGGTTTAGGGTCTAATCCTTTTGTAAATACATCCGCTAGTTGGTCTTTACTCCGAACAAATGGTGTTTCTATTTCCTTGGCTTGGACCTTCTCTCTAACAAAATGGCAATCGACTTCTATGTATTTGGTCCGTTCGTGGAATACGGGATTTAGTGCAATGTGTCGAGCCGAATTATTATCACAATACATCTTCATGGGTTGATCAACGTTGATTCCCATGTCTTTAAGCAATTGTTTGAGCCATATCAATTCGCTTGCGGTTGACGCCATGGCTCGATACTCCGCTTCCGCGCTCGATCGTGCCACGACATTTTGCTTCTTGCTTTTCCATGTGACTAAGTTTCCGCCTACAAATGTACAAAAACCGGTGGTGGATTTTCTATCAAAGCTACCGGCCCAATCTGCATCGAAATAGCCACATATTGCATTAGAATTATTATTTTTCATCCATATGCCCTTACCGGGAGTTCCTTTTAAGTATCTTAAAATTCTATTTATGGCCTCCAAATGTGGTGTTCTCGGTGAATGCATAAATTTATTAATTTGGCTTACGGAAAAAGAGATATCCGGACGCGTAACCGTAAGGTAAATTAATTTTCCTACGAGTCTTTGAAATTTGTTTATGTTTTCTAAGGGTTCACCATCCTCGGTATTTTAATTTGTACTTGCTATCTATTGGAGTAGGGGCCGGTTTAAAACCCAATTTACCGGTTTCTTTTAACAAATCCAAGGTGTATTTTCTTTGTGAAATTAATAGGCCCTTGTTTGAAAATGTTATTTCTATTCCTAGAAAATATTTTAAATACCCTAAATGTTTAATGTCAAATTTTTCTTTTAATTGGGATTTGATTTTTCTAATTGCTTCTAAATTGTTTCCGGTAATTATTAAATCATCTACATAAACTAACACAAGGGTTATATTTTTTCTTCACTTTTGGTAAACAATGAGTGATCGGCATTACTAATTTTAAAGTTGCAAGAAATTAAATATTGAGATAACTTGCCATACCATACCCTTGGAGATTGTTTAAGTCCGTAGATTGATTTGTTTAACCTACAAACAAGGTTAGCATTTTTTTTCTTTTACATGACCCGGTGGGAGGGTCGTATAAACTTCTTCCTCAAGTGTTTCTTGAAGAAATGCATTTTTAACATCCATTTGATATAAATTCCAACCATTGTTTACGGCAATAGAGAATAAAACCCTAACGGTATTCATTTTTGCAACCGGTGCAAAAGTTTCATTGTAATCTATACCAGAGGTTTGTGTAAATCCTTTGGCCACTAACCTTACCTTATACCGTTCTATGGTACCATCACAATTATATTTAATTTTGTAAACCCATTTGCACCTAACGGATTTTTTATTTTCCGGTAATAAAACAATTTTCCAAGTTTCATGTTTTTATAGAGCTTTTAGCTCTTCTTTCATGGCTTTATTCCAAATTGGATTTTGAATGGCCTCTTAGTAATTTTTTGGTTCTATTTCATTTTCTATAGCAAGAAAGGCTTGGTATGAAGGCAAAATTTTTTTATATGAAACAAAATTTTGTATATGGTATTGGACGGTATAAGTTACATAATCTCTAAGTCTACTCGACGGTTGTGATATTCTAGATGTTCGTCTAAGTCCCGAATTATTTACTACTTCGGTCTCATTTATATCGTTATTATTATCATCTTCGGCATCACTTGTATCACTTTTTTCTAAATAATTTTGAGAAATGTAGGGTGTTACCGAATTTATTATTTCATTTTGAATTTGATTAGACTCTTGAATTCCTCTCAATTTTTTGAAATATGACTCATTTTCAAAAAACATAACATTTCTAGAAATAAATATTTTTTTATTAATAGGGTCATAGCATTTGTACCCCTTTTTAAAGGATGAATACCCCAAAAAAATAGTTTTTGTTGATACAAAATCTAGCTTATCTTTTCTTTCAATATGTACAAAGCTTGTACATCCGAATATTTTTAAATGATCAAAGGTTATTTTTCGTTGATAGAGAATTTCTAGTGGGATTTTATTTTCTAATTTTGAACTTGGTAATCTATTAATTAGATGTGCAGCGCATATAATAGCATCCGACCAATATATTTTTGGAACATTATTTTGAAACATCAATGTTCTTGTCATTTCTAACAAATGTCTATTTTTTCTTTCCGATACTCCATTTTGTTCGGGTGTATTGATGCAAGTGGTTTGGTGTATAATTCATTTTTCTTTAAAAAAAGTTGCAAAATTCTTGTTTACAAATTCCGTTCCATTATCCGATCTAAATATTTTTAATTTTGCATTAAATTGATTTTCTATTAAACAAAAAAAATTCTTTGAAGCTACAAAAAAACTTCATCTTTTGATTTGAGTAAATACAACCAAGTGGTTCTTGAGAAGTCATCAATAAAAATAACGAAATATTTAAATCCATTATATGATTCAATTGGTGCCGATCCCCATACATCCGAGTGAATTAAATCAAACATAGCATCACTCTTGCTATGGGAATGAGCAAAAGGAAGTTTAGTTTGCTTTGCCAATTTACAAACTTCACAATTAGTACAATTTAAATTTTTACAATCCAAAATATAATTTAAAATCTTGTCGGAAGGATGCCCAAATCTTCTATGCCAAAGGCCAATATCGATGGATTTAGCGGAAGCGCAAAAATAATTTTTTGAGTTCAAAAAATAGTGTCCATTTTCAAGAAATCCTTCACCAATCTTCGTCCCGGTTTCCCGGTCCTGAAATACAACATTTTTGGAAGAAAAAATTATATCACAATTTAATTCTTGCATTAATTTTTGAACCGAAAGTAAATTTATAGGAAACGGATCTAAATATAGCACATTAAATATTTTTTTATTACAAAATATAGATTCACCTATACCATTTATTTTAGCCTTCATACCGTTAGCTACAAAAACAAATTGGTCATTTGGTCATATCTAAATTTTTTAGAAGTGCTTGATTACCAAACATATGGTCCGTAGCACCACTATCAATAATTATTTTATCTAATAAATTTAAATTTTTGGAGTGTGAAGAAATACCAGAGAATGTAGATTGATTTTGTTGTGTCAGCAGTACAGACATCTGTTGAATTAGAGACTGCAATTGATCTGCTGCATCTTTTGACCCGTTTCGGTCTGGATCTGACCTGCCAGCGAAATAACTGGAGACAGACCCGATTTGGGACCCTGTGGGTTACGCGCCTCACGCGCATACGGTTCATATACACCCGCATGCGACCTCTGTGTTTCGCGCGACTCACCTGTACGCGGTTCACGCGTTTCCGCATAGAGGGCTTCACGCGGCTCAGTGTAGCTTCTCACAAACTCAGCTGCCCCTTTCATTTTTTCTTCTGTTCGACCTCCTGTGGGGATCCCCTTTATCCAATGTTTTGGTTTCAAATGGGGATGAAGAAACCAACACTTCTCATGTGTATGCCCCTCCTTCTTACACCCCGTACATCTTTCGATTTCGCGTTGATTTGAGTAATTTTGAGATCTAGGATTTTGGCCGAAATTGGGAAAATTGAATTTTTTTGTTGCTGCAAAGTCGTGGGTTTCGTGTCCCTCTTCGGCTACGATTTGTGGACCACCCATGGCTTCCCTCCTGCTTTCTTCTTGTTGGATCATGTTTTTGATTTGAGAATAAGAAGGAAGAGGGATGGTATTCATAATTTGAGCCCGCACTGCCTCATAGCTGGGATTCAAACCGGCAAGGTACTCAAATATGTCATCTTCTTTTTGCCGTTGTTTAATTATTGCCAAATCGGTGGTTGGCGGCCGGTACGATCGGAGTTCATCTTTTTTCTTTTGAAGAGCACCAAGGTACTCTATATGCTTTCTATTGCCTTGTTTTTCTTTCTGAATTTCTTGCTTGAGTTAGTAGATACGGGAATAATTATTCTCTTGCCGTACATGTCTTTCATGGCTTGCCATAACTCAAAAGCCGTGTCAGCAAGTAGAAAGAGTTCTGAAATTGATGGCTCCATGAAATTTGTGAGCCATGTTATGATTTTGTCTTTTTGGGTTCTCCATTTCTTTGCTGCCTTTTTTCCGATTTCGGTCAGCAAATTTGGGTTTGCAGGTGTTGGCTCTTTATTTTCTCCGGTGATGTATTCTCGCATCTCTCGACCGCTGAGCGCTCTAGATGCAGCATTTGCCATGTAAGATAATTCTTGCCATTGAGCAAAGTATTTGTGAGCTTGGAGGAATTGGTAGCCTCGTGTTGCCCCTCTTGAGCCATTTGTTCTTTGCTGATTTTTTGTTACGGATTTTGTTGTGAATACCAGTTTACTGGTACTGTGAGATGTTGCCTTTTTTTTCGGTCACAGAACCTGATGCTCTGATACCATAATATTTTTGAGAGATGCAAAAAACTGAGGAGAATTGATTTTTCTTATTTCTTAACTTCTTTTTAATTGTTACAGTAGAGATATCTCTATATATTACATTTGCTCCAACAGTTAGAATTTTTACCACTGGTACCTTCCTATTTGGTACAGCTGTCCCTATTTACACTTTTGCATATATACCTCTAATCTATGATGAATTTAAATTCTGAGATTATTCTTCAACACAATCTAAGAATTTAAATCGATGTATTCTTCATCTTGATGGGGAAGAAAAAGATACATGACGCAAATATCATAAAACCCACGGCGACGTTGGTTAAAAAATGGAATATTTTGTTGTGAGAAACAGTGGGCCCCATTGTGCAATAGTACAACAGATTGTTGTTATCAATGCCAAAGAAAACGGGCAAGTGGCAACATTATTGAGCCACGACAGATTATTGAGAGAACCTGATGGATCTCTATGAGGTGCTTGCAATGCGACAGGTCGTAAAGCCTAGTGAAAATGCATTCAAGAGAGAATTATCATTAATCAACACACAGAGTATCGACTACCAACCACCGCAGGGAATAAACGAGTTTCCCCCAACCAAACGAACCTTCTTAGCGTTTTCCTTTTCCTTTTTTTCTTTTTTAAGAGAGCGATTTTGCAAATTGCAACCAAACAACACCTTACAGCGGGGACTTGGTTGTCCTAATCATTATTTCGTTCACGGCACTAAATCATAGCTAAGAAAAGTAATAAGTCGCGGCGCCGTGTTAGACCAGTCAATTGCATAAAAGAAGTCACTAATTTGATAGTTTTAAACGCCGTGTTAGACCAGTCAATTGCATAAAGAAGTCACAAATTTGATAGTTTTAAACGCCAGGCGTTCGTTATCTTCCGTCGGACGATCAAAATAGAAAAGGACATTTGGACCCACCAGAGAAATAATTGCTTTCCACTATGTAAAAAGCCTACATTCACGCCCAAGAGTAGGCTCAAAACATTTGTTGCATTTACTATTCCCTAAAAGCACCGAAATTTGAAAGCAAAACAACGCATTCTCAAATCCGAAGTGCTATTTTATTTTAAGCATAATAAACATTCTGGAAACGGTGAGCACGGTTTATCCATTCCCTATGATAATAAGCTGATACCATGACATGACGCCAGCGATGTCATTAGCTATTAGTCCCATTCCACATCTTCTCCCCTTTCTACAAAATATGCAGCCCCCCTAAGATTTAAACAAAGTTCCAGCAAAATTTCAATCTGCCGTTGTAGCTAAGTAGTTATAGATAAAACAGCACCACCATGCTGATAAATAAACTAACCAGGAGAACTAAAGCAATTACCTCCTTGAAGATGCAACCAAAGGAATCAAAGTCTTCTGACATAAACAAATCCAAAAGTACAAACATAGCATCAAAGAGTAGGTCCATCCCAACTTGACAACTCGGTTATACCAAGAAGAGATTAAAAAGGTTGAGAGCACATGTCAGCAGTACTAAGTCAGATGTGACAACAAAATCCATCTAGTATCTTCTTCGCTTTAATTTATCACCATTATTATTTGGGTTACCTTCACGCCACCCATGTGGGCCCCGGTTATTGTACCGGTACTCATCTTGCTCACCCGCTTCTCTCGGCCGACTCATAGCAGTCTCATAGTTTCTAACCCTGCCATGTGGACCACCCCCGTCAGAGTAGGCCCCATCATTTTCTGGGTACCTAGCATGAAACGGCATCATCTCACCTCCTTGACAGCGGAGTTGATCGTAAGCTTCCAAATCTGGCACATCAGCATCAGGCCCATGTGAGCCCACCGCATTATAACGCTGTCGCCCATTGTTCCAATGCATACCACCCCTACCTGGCTTGCGGCCACGGTTGTAAGGAGGCGATGCATGCCTCCTCTTTAAGTTGTCTTTTTTGAAATAGGGGCGCCGGCCTGGCGATCTAATCCTAGTGTCAACCCTTGTTAGCAGGTCAGGATGTCCACCAATCATTTCACCTGGTGGGGTCCACTGATGCGGCCCCCTTCTTGGTCCTGGGGAGGAATTTCTCTCTCTACGTGTATTATGGTCAACCCTCTTATAGTGATTGCTGGGGTGTTCAAAAACTGGAGCATCCAGTTCGTCTGCTCCTCTAGGGCTAACATCAGCAATCCGTCTCCTGTCCTGAAAACGAGGATGGGGACGACTCTTTCTGCCACCATTTCCTTCATCAAAATTCATGTCAGTGTTACTGTTAGTCCTGGTAAATCGGGACCCTCTATATTTGTTGTGGCCAAATCTACCGTTGAAACTGTTAGTTTGTCTTTTCCTGTTTGCCATGTTAAATGCTCTTCGATTCAAATTGTCTCCATTTTCAAATCTGTCACCATCAAACTGGGAAAATCTGTGTCCTTCCCATCTTTGACCCCTGAAGGAAACAGTTAAAAAAAAAAAAAAAAAACAGTTAAAAAAAAAAAAAAAAAAAAAAAGAGGAAACTGTAAGATAAAATGAACCTAGTATAAGAAACAAAATTGATTCTTTCCACTAACAAACTAATACCTGTTTGAGTGGATGTTTGACCCTTCGTCCCAGGGCAACATGCGCGATTTCCTCCTTTCAAACTGTGCCCCGTCAGGACCTAAGTCTGTCCTCCTGAATCGTCTACGCAAAACATTGTTTCCTTCAGTTTGCCTGCTTGAAGTACCGTTCTCTCTCTCTGATGACGGATCAACCTCCTCTCTCTCTCTAGAAATACTAGTGCTAGGCGACCTTGACTTGGAACCACCTGCTTCCATGTCAAGGCAGAGACCTTGCATGTCTTTATTTGGGAGATCGTTTAGTTTTGTAGAACTAGACGGTGTAACATTCTCATTGTTCTGAGTAATGCTTGTTTCCGCCGGCATTGGAATCTGGATTTGATTTTCTTTTGTAGGAATGCTCGAGGGAACCAAACTCTTCACATTATCTCCTCCCGGAGTTCCTCCGATCTGGACGTTATCGAATTCACCGATGGTACCAGGCTCTTGCTTGGGATTTATTGCAACACTAGAACTAGATGAAGCATTGGTCTCGCAATTTGTATTTTTTATAGTTTTACCAGTAGTAGCTGATTTTGGTAAATTTTGTCCTTCCTCGGAACAATCCATGTCAGCACTGCCTTGAGACAAGCCATCAGATGCCATAGATACCATCCTCTTACCGTTATGAACCACCAATGCTGGAGAGGCACTAGAAATAATCACTGGTTTTATGTCCTCCATACCAACCAAAGGTGGAGTAGGGGCTAAGCTATTATCTATTTTCTTAGAATTATGATGTGCATCAGATTGTGAAATAGCAGATTGAGTTACTTGACCAACTACCACACTTTCTGCTAAAACCGGATTTACCAGTTCACCGCTAGTAGAAACCTCTGGCAAGGGTGTGGTGGAGTTCAAGTCTATCCCTTTAGTTAAGCTATTGGTTTCAGAGATCTCCGCTTGTTTAGCCTGTCTAGATTCACTACCAGAACAAGGTGATTTATCTAATTGTATTCCGAGAGGGTTCTGAGCATGACTAGTAGTATCAACTGGCTCCTTTTTAACCATGCCACCAGATGCCAAACTCTGGTCTTTCAACCCACTTGCTTGAACAACTTTTTCCGGTAAGGTGACATCACGTGATTCTTGTTTTACAATTACCTGATTCTGAGCCACTGGGTTCGCATTAGGATTAGTGATTTCTTTATCTTTGATTTTTGGGGAGTTCTCTACCCGTCTAGGTTTCTCATTAACAGGTTCGGGACTACAGTTCAAATCCTTCCCACTTAAAGACAAACTGAGATCTGAAGAATAAATTTCCAAGTTCTTCATACGGAACTCAGGCCTCGGTGGTAACTTAAGCTGCAAGTCCAACGTAACCTCACTTAGACTGCACTTCTCAGACGGCTTATCCATGTTGGGCAACTTGAGATTATTACCGGGTCCCTTCGGAAATAATCCACTACCATTTGGAATAACTCCACTACCCACTCCATGTGGAATCATTCCGCTAAGACTTCCTTGTTTGGCAAGTGCCTCTACCGGCTCTGTTTGTGCGGTGCCAATATTTTCTGAAGTAAAATCATTCATAGCAGAATCCCAAGTTTCAGTTGTCGGCAAGTTCAAATCAAAACCAGATCTTTTCTCCGTATTATTTGAAAGATTGTGACTAGGTTTGAAACAAGTCTTAGATGAAATAGTAGAAGGTCCAGTCAAGGAGAGATCTGTTGAGCACTGATTGAATTTTTTGTTCTTCACCATATTGCCTGAAATGCTCTCAATTTTGGAGCATTTCCAACTTGTAGCATCTCCATTCCTAAATTGGGATTAGCACTTTGTTTTAACGGGCAATAATTCCTTCCCATGTCAATTTCATTTAAATCATGTAAAGGGTTTGTTACCACACTGGCTGGTTTATCCAAGTCGGAGGAAGAAGGGTTTCCGGGATCAAAGCCCAAAGGTATTATTAAATCAAGAGGACTCTTCGGTGTAAAATGTTTTGGCGTAAGAGGGAACTTATCAAATGGGGATACACAGGGTTCCAGAGAAGAGGGAGTAAGCTGAAAGGGCCTCTTCTTGATAGGCACCCCACTGTTTGGTTCATTCAACCTCTGTCCTTGAGCCCCAACCTGTGCATGTTATACCATTAAATAAAATAATCATTAGTTTGAAATAACCTTGTTGAAAAAGTAATCATTAGTTAAAGCAAGCATATCACACCTCTTCTTTATCATCGATGAACATCATTTTGCTAAACATATAGATGAAAACTTCCAGACTATTCTGACAAATTCAGCAAACCAAAAGCTGACAAGAGAAGACCAACTCTGTAAAACAAATTAATAAGTTGTGAATATTAGTCAACACTCATCAGAAAGTATATGCATATGCATAATATGAGAGAGAGAGAGTTTAACTAGGTGTAGCTTGATAAAAAAATAGAGGTACATAATATAATCGCATCTAGAATATAATCACAGAAATGTTTGTTAGGTTTCAAACCTGATGGCAACAATAAACTAGCAAACATGAGAAGCTCTAGATATAATGTAAAATAAGTTAAAAGGGAGGAATTTTTTCATGTGTATTTATTCAGACAAATCAAGGAAAGGAATGGTGATTGTGTTGTTAGAGACTAAAGATAACTCCACTAGGAGACAGACTGTAAAGCATATACAAAATAAAATAAATACTAGAGAAGGGCCCAAGTAAATAAAAAAAGACCTAAGAGTAACAAGTTTTGAAAATAATACTTCTCTCATCTCCTAGGTGATTCCCAGGTAACTTAGCATTTACACTGTGAGAAGCAAACCTCATCTGACCATGCATGGAAACCAATCTCCAACATTAACCTCAATTATGCATATTATAATTTCCAAATCAAACAATGGTATGTCACCTACTCACCAATTCATCTAAAATCATCTGTTAAAAATAACACCAAATCAAAGAAACAGTATGTCACTGACAAATTCAACCGAATTGTCAGTTGAAACATTACAACAATTACTTCCGCAACCAAAATTAGATTGATCTATCATATCTTCAGAAGTTTGTGAGTCCCCATTGATCCAGTCGCTTTGACAACTAACAAAAGCTTCAGTCGATCATTGTTCAACAGAAATCAAAACTGAAATCCCTGATAATATTGTTTTAAATTCCAGATCTGGTATGATTAGACTTTGAAAGGAAAGATCTGAAGTCTAAAATAAAATCTAATCTGCTGATCCAGAAAGACCAACCGCATGAGAAACGGAAGGAACCAATGCCTTCTGATGAAGTCAAAAGTCGGTAAAACGAATAAGTCTTTAACTTTTTGCTTCAAAAGAAAATTAAAAAGCAAGCGTTTGCAAGAAACATCCGCCACTTGTAGCAAACTTAAACAAATCGCAAATAACAATTGCACTTGCACGAAGATCTACATTTTTACTAAATCGGCCGTCACTTAACCCCGTGGAAAGTTCATTAAAATCCAGTAGCTCCATAGTGGTTGATTTAAGCACAATGGACCCCCCATCCCCAAATTCACTTTTAGAATCAGATTTCATCGCTCTCTCTCTTATCTAAAATAGATTTACTAGAAATAGTACAGGGAAGGAGGAGAGAGTAAGAAAGAAACTTCTCGAAAAAAATACAATATTAACATAATACCTGAGTTCCACGCGGAGAAGAATCCTCGGCGAAAGAGAGCCAAGCTTCCACGGATGAGAAATATAGAGAGAAGGAAACAGAGGAAACCCTAGAGAAGAAGAAAGAGGCAACAAGCGGCGAAAGAGACAAGGCAACTTCTTCCCAGGACGCAATACAAGAACTAAGCGCGAGACGTTCGTCCACAATTAGCAGCTTCCAAGCACTTTCCCACTAATTTAAATACTATATTCTCACCGCCTATTGTTTCAGACTGGATCCGGTTTACCCGGTTCTTTTGTTCAAAAACCGACACGTGAAGGTTGATGAACTTTAAACCGTCGGATCACCAAAGAAAATGTCAGGGAGTACGGAGTACTAGGAAGTTCGCGGTATGTTGTCACGCAGGATAAATAATGCCCCAAAATGCTCCCCATGGTATGGGTAGTTATCCTCTGCGGAGTTCTATAAAACTCCGCAGGTGCGGAGCAAATGAACGGACCAGATTAACTCTCAGCCGCTTTGTGATCGGGTTAACGGAGGGGGCAGTATTATTGTGCTTTTAGATTCGTGCAAAGTTAAAACTAACGGACCACTAACGGATCAGATTAAAAAAACCGCAGTCTGCGGAGCTTTTAAGCTCCGCTGAAGATAACGTTCCCCATGGTATAGTATCGGGGTACAAGCTAACGGAAGACCCGACTGAGTTGGCATTAGGGTCAAGTTAGAATCATCAAGAGTTTAATCGAACTGGCTCGTTAATTTGTTGAGTTTTATTTAAACTATTATTATTATAATTTAAATAAATAAATAATAAAACTCATTAAATAAAGTATCAGATATTCATTTTTAAGTACAGTTACCATAATGAAACAAGGTGATCAAATCAAGCATCAAACATAGCTATTATTAGATTGGCAAAAATACATAAATATAGAATAAAAAACACTAAATTATAAACTTTAACCCTTCATCCAATGGATCAGATTAAATCGTAATCTATCTAACGAGCGAGTTACATCCAACTCAAACTCGTTTAATTTGGACTGAATCAGAACTTATTCGTTAACAGCTTGAACCAGTAACGAACGAACTATTAACGAACAAATTATTAGTGATCGAGTCAGAGACGATCTCAATCAATCTATGAGCTACGAGCTTTTGTAATCGGCCCTACATATCAAATGTTCCTCATATATTGATTCTTGATGAATTGACTGAGTTACGAGTCAGAAATACGAGTTAAATCTTTACATATAAAAGGAGAAAAAAAAATATAATGCAAAGATATATTCCGGTTTCTGATAGGCTAGAATAAGAAAATAAGAGCGTTTATATTTATAAAATTAGAATAAAATTAATTGAAACTAATTTTAAGCACTGCACTTGTTAATTGATTTGATTGCTTTTAGTATTTAAAATTTCAAAAAACATCATATATTTTTAAATTAATTTTCTAAATAATTGAACGAATATAAATTAATATTTTTATCAACATGACGTTTTCAAACAATTTATTAAAAATATTTTTCTATTTATGATATTATCATACGTCCCTCAAATTTATCATGTCTAACTTAAATTTTAAAGAGGAGATTAAAATAATAAACTTTGTGGTGGAAAAAGAATATATTCCAGGTAAAGACGTTTACACAAAACAAATAAAATTTAGAGATACATTGCATGGACGGTTTTGTGAGTTTATTGTACCTATTTTTAGTGGGAGGAGAGACCAATATTATATTTTAAATTTCAAGTTTGTTGTTCTTGAATTTTAAAAACTTTTGGAATTTTTTAAAAGACTGCGATAATTTTTCGGACTTCATTCAAAAAACATATTTATAGAAGAAAAAATTGAACCTTTAAAATATATTCATTGTAATTAGTAAAAAATTGGACTAAAGTGTTTTTTAAATACTAAAAACGCGCACAGTGATAAACAACACGATTAGATGCAAAGTAATTCGCGAAGAACATAAAAGAGTCGTTTTATTTTAAAATTTTACACGCACTTTAGATGCATAAAATATATATCTTTTTAATAAAAATGTGACACATGAACCATTCAATCAAAATAATGAGAAAATAATAAAATCAATCAGATGAAAAATATAGATTACATGATATGGCTAAAATTTTAGGTGTTTAGGCCCGAAATTTTTATTAATATAAAAAAAAAAAATTTCAAAATCTACATCCATCGCAGAGGAATTTCGAAATCTGTTCAAACTGCAAATTTTTTCTGCGGTAATTTAGTCTAAACCGCAAAAACAAATTGTGGTTTTAAGTTTTTTTTATTTGTTTTTTGTATTGAAATATTAGTAATATTTTATATTACTTTGAAAATAGATGGAATACTGTATGATTTGATTTATTAGAAAGACTACGACAAATAACCCGGATCAACAATTTTCAGGCCGAATTTTTTGCGGCTGTAAGAAAAATTAAAATATTTCTTTGTGTATTATTGGAAAAAAATAAAAAAATTTTGAATCGGAGTTATTGATCCGGTTCAAAAGTCACTCCTAACTAAATACAAAAAATATTCGAATTCATTTATTTTTGAAAAAATAAAAAATGTGTCAGAAACATTTCTACAAAAAATTTATTTGAATTAAATATTTCTGAAGTTTTTCATGATGTGACAAAAATGTGTCAGAAATGTGAACAAAATCAAAATATTTTCTAAACTTAGAACCGCAAAATAAATTTGCGGTTTTCGAATTTCAAAACCAAAATCTCAATTTTTTTTCTGATTTTGGAATTTCAATATCGCAAATTTGTTTTGCAGTTTTAGACTAAATTACCGCAGAAAAATTTTGCGACTTGGACAGATTTCGAAATTCCTCAACATAGGACGTAGATTTTGAAATTTAATATGTTTTTGGATATTAATAGAAATTTCGGTGTTTAGTCTCTCTGTACGGGTAATATAGATTATCAGTTATCATAATTGCTGATAAATAAAGAAGTTTTATCTTTTCTTTCAGAATAGGGTCTGAGTGAGTAGAACTAGGGTGTTCTTAAACTCACCGAGCCTCTTTGTGAGCTTAACTAAAAAATTCATCGGATTGGTTTCAAACGACGCATCTAAACCGTTGAAACCAATCTACTTCACGAGGATGAGTTTACATGTCAAGTTTTTTAATTTTTTAACTAATTTAATATAAAGTCAAGCGGTTAAAAAATAATGAAAAATGAACACATTAAAATTAACTTATAAATTATTTTTTTTTACCGTTTGACTTTATACTAAATTAATTCGAAAATTTATAAATTTGACATGTAAACGCATTACTCGTGAAGTAAATCGGTTTCAACGGTTTGGATGCATCGTTTGAAGCCAATTCAATAGGTTTTTGAATTAAGCTCACAAAGAAACTTGGTGAGCTTAAGAACACCCCAGTTCTACTCGGGTATGAGTAATTTTGTATGAAGAAAGCAAATTCATATTTGCTTAACCATGACCAAATTCTGAAAAAAGAAGTTACTGAATTATTTAAATAGGGTTGCTACCTGTTGGTGAATTTTATTAGGAGCGCGGCGTTTAAACTTTAAGATCATGTTTGGTTGTGGAGTAAGTGGTGGAAACTCTTTACTTTACTTTTAAAGAATCAAACGAGGAGTAAATTTGAAGGAGTAAATGAAGTAATATTTGAGTTAATCCAGATTAAATTACTCCACCTGTGGATCCTGCAGTTAGAGTAACACTATGTTATAATTTTCTCTTTTCATGAGCTTACTACATCAAACTCCAATCAAACATAATTATTTTAATTTACTTTAGTTTGGAATAAGAAATTTAATTTAAAGTAACTTTACTTCACGATCAAACATGACCTAAAGTAGTGATCCGGAGAGAATAAGGCAAAGGCAAACTTCAAGGCAAAAACAAATTTTGAGGAGGAGAATTTTCGATTTGGTCCAACAATAAAATTTAATTTTCTGTATGAATGTTTAAGGTTAATTACCTGGGAGGAAACGGACCTTTGCGGTTCTGCGCACTTTGTATATATATTTTTTTTAATTTATCGTAGCCCGTAGGCCCGTAGGATTATTTTAATTTATTATCCTATTATCTTT
Source organism: Carex parvula (assembly GCA_025461045.1). NCBI lineage: Eukaryota > Viridiplantae > Streptophyta > Magnoliopsida > Poales > Cyperaceae > Carex > Carex parvula. The sequence continues at coordinate 450,556 of JAJGRW010000977.1, read as the reverse complement.
AAGTGGTGAGACGACAGACACCATGTGCACACATCTTTTGAGAACCACAGGACGCCGAGGAAAACGACGAAGGTGATAAGATAAAAATAAAAGGTTATGCATCGTGGTAGGGCCCACGGATAGCTTTCCGGACAAGGACAGGATCTCACCTGCTCACCCATTATCACCAAGTGGACCACGCAAGATTTTTCTAATATTCTATTCAGAAATATCTCGTTTTGAAATGTGAACGGTTGAAAAAATTGCTTGGCGAGCATTGATTCCATCTGACTTTAATGTCTTACGAGGCATGGATGTTTTGTGTCCATTACTATGTATCCATAAGTGCGGCTAATCAGAAAGAAATGTATTTGAGTAAATTGAGTATGAAATCAAATTAACAATGCATAGCATTATAGCAACACGTTTACCTACATGGAAAAGGTAGGCCATTTTTTCTGAGCACTAGGGTGATCAGCATAACGCGTGGGACACGTGTTAAGCGATAGTACATTTTATTTCTCTCCATTTAAAAGAGTGTCCAGTTACCACTTTGTTCCAATCTCCCGGAAACGGAAGAGGAGCGCGTCCGATGTTAATTCGGATTTATTTCAGAGGTCGCCATCAATTGATCTCCGAACCTACACGATTGAAACAGATCGAACGGTTTTGAGTGAATATCAGACGGATTTTGATCTGATTTTTGGACACGCCCTACTTCCGTTGGGCATTAAATCCAAACCCATTGTTGATATTTGTCGGAAAAAAATATAAATTTAGCATGCATTATATACCAGTTTGAAGAGTTTAAATTTGTCGTTTGAATGATTTCCAATAAATTTTAAAGTTAAATTACACCGACGCCATACTGATATCAATGTCATTTTAGTTTATATAACACTAATTCTAAAACTTATTAAAACGACTTCAAAAGATGAATCCAAATCGTTCAAATCGATCTACTTTACAAGTTGTGTATTTACATGCAAAATTTATATTTTTTTGAATTTATTTAGTATCAAGTCAAGCAGTTAAATGTGAGAGTTTTTAAGTTAATTTTAATGCATTCAATTTTCAACATATTTGACCGCTTGACTTGATATCAAAATAACTCGAAAAAATATAAATTTTGCATGTGCATCACTCATCCAATAAATTGGTTTGAACGGTTTGAATTCATTATTTGAAGTCTATCCAATAAATTTTAGAGTAAGTGTCATATGACACCGATATCATACTAGTTGGACTCGAATCAACAAATTATATTTGTTATAATTAAGACATCGTTACCAATAAGTGTGAAACAGCACTCACCCCTGATGTTTTGAGTTTCAAAAATAATCAAAACACCTGACTAACAACCAGAGTCTCTCTTAATATTTTACTGAACAGCTGATTCGAACTACTGGTGCTATATATATTTATTTTACGTAGTCCTAGCTTTTATAAACTGTATTAAAACGTTTCATTGTCTATTTGTTACCATCTCCTCTAAGAAAATAATTTGTTTAAATAATTGATTTTTTCATTACATATTTGTAAATGATATTATTTTTTTACTCGGTAGTTTAGTAGACTTGTTCCTCTAATAACCATTCAACTGGAGATCTCCAATTTCATCACACACTAGAGATGACCGGCCTGCAACTAATTCTTCCATTTCCAGAGAATATCAGATTCTGTTATTTTGTTTTATTTACAGCTCAATTTACAATTTAACTTTTAGTACAACACAACAATGTAATCCGCCTATTAATGGTCTGTAATCTCTTCTTCTCAAAGCAATGAAAACACAACAAATTCAAATTACATTTCTCTCTTCTCTTTATCTTCTCTTTACCGGTATACAAAAACAAATGAAATTCATGTACCACTAAACACGTTTATCCTCTTTTACCTGTTTACTAATCTACACACATCAATTAATACGATAATATTTTATGGATTAAGATCTATTGATGTCGGCTTATTTTGACATTTTGATAATTATGTCTCAAATCATGTTAAAATAAATAAATAGATAATTATATCGTAGGAGTAGAACGAGGGTGCTATGAAGATTACCAAGTTTCTTGGTGACTGCCAAAATCAATTGGATTGACTTCAAACTGTGAATCTAAACCGTTAAAAAATGTCTATTTCACGTTGATGCATTAGTTGTAAGATTAATATTTTTTTGAATTAATTAGTAAGTCAGGTAAGTGAAAATATAATGAAAAACGAATGCATTAAAATAACTTATAATTTTTTTTACTCCTTATCTTTATACTAATTAATTACAAATTTTATAAATTTTGTATGTATAAGCATCACTCGTAAAGCAATCAGTTTCATTTGTTTTAATTCATCATTTGATGTTTATTTGATAGGTTTTGATGTTAAGCTCAAGGATTTTGGTTTGAGGAGCTCAAGAATACTCTAATTCTACTCGTAAATATACATATGTTATTTTGCTTATAAATTGGTACTGTATCGATTTGCATGCAATTATGATTTCAATATTTTATTAATTGCTGGTTAATATATCGGAATGGGGCATTTGAGCCCTCCTCTTTATTAATTGCTGATAAATATTAACCATTGTAAATTTTATATTATTTGTTGAACACTAAAACTTGTACCAAGTTCTGACAATTTTCACACATGTGAATATGTAGAGTGGAAATTATATTTTACTTGCCGGATTTTACAACACTAATTATTTTTTACGGTTGTTAAAATTGTCAAATTAACATGTTATCAACGGATCGTCGTTCCGATACAAATATTTTTAATAATAGAGATTATATTTCGTTTAAGGGTGCAAACGGATTGGATACGGATCAGATAGTGGTAAATCCATATCCGTATCCGCTTTTATTTTTCGGATACAGATACGAATCGGATATTAAACGGATACGGATACAGATATCTACTTTTTATAATAGTGAATAACATGAATTGTTTCATAATAAATATTAAACTATATAGTATATATTTACTATTTGAATACAAATAATTAAAATTTAAAATCGTATCCGTATCCGTACGGATATTCGGATATCGGATATCCGTATCTAATTTCAGTTGCATACGTATGGCCGACCTGATAGTGTGATTCATCGTTAAGTAGTACACCATTGCAATTGTAAACCAATATTACCCATAATCCACCAAGGGACTTTATTTAGTAAGTTTTTTTTTGTCAACTTATTTTCACGCAATCAATCGTCGATATCTGATTGTGACCTTAATTGTGTTTCAAGTCTCTGCGTGTAGATCCCTTTCTATAAATATATCTAGAAATGATAAAGAAGAAATATCGTGTCGTAGGCGCCGCAGAGTCAATTCTCTACAGCGTAGACAATTACTTACAATTTGAAAATTAAAAATTAAATATTTTTTATATACATTAACAAGGTTGGTCTATCTCTAATTTCTCATCTACCTACTAATGTTTAGCAACCTGATTCCTTTTGCAGCTCAATTCCGTAACAGCTTGTTTAGAAAACAAAATTCCGGACCCGAATCTAATTTGTGCGCAGAGTGTGATTCGTAAAAAAAAAAAAATACTCATTAGATGTGATTTATCGGAAGAAAAAAGAACACAACGAGAGGCGATTTCAAAAGAAAAAAAGATGTGATTAAGAAAAGAAAAAAGGAATGAGGCGCCTCAGGCGGAGATGGGAAAGGTGTGATTTGATAAGTAGAGTCGTGATTCGGTAGGCGGCTCAGACGAAGGCTAGAGGCTAGAAGGGAGGTATGAAGGCAATTCCAACAAGTTTAGAAAAAAAAAAAATCCAATCCCGATTTGCTCAGAAAATGTAAATCAACATTAGATAAAACCTGAACTCGAACTCAATTTCTGTTCACCCGTGACTCAAATTTGGACTACACCACTGAGCGCTGTCGCATGTGTAGTTTTACTTCTATGTATAGGTTCGTATTGAATAATTAACCTATTTCGGAAAAAAAAAATGTATTTTTGATTGTTTTAACGACGAACTGAATTAAAGCTATCATCAAATAAAATAATTATATCAATAATTTGAAAATCGAGAAAGTGAAATTACTAAAATACCAGGATACACAGAATCGAATATTTCAATTAAAAAAAAGTTGGAAGAGTTTCGATGAATTGGGCTTTTAAAAGAGAATAAAAAATACAGTGGGCTCACAGTGGATTTAACTCCTGCCCGGTTTCGCATGGAATTCACATCCAGTGAAGTAACTTGAATTTTAGGTTTTAGATCGGGACCGTCCGATTCGAATTTGTAATAATTCATTTAAAGTAAAGCGCACACATTCCGAACTGACAGATTCGAATCGGACGGTTCCGATCCAAAACTTAAAAATTGGGTTACTCCAGGGATCCGGATCCCTTCCTGTAGGCTATAAGAGCCTGTGTACGACTAAAAGAAGGCGGTTGCAATTTATGAATTGTAAAGCAATTCATAACGGTCTTTGTTGTCAGTCTGTGTGCGCTACTTGGACACGGTTCAGCAGTAAACAGATAAAATAGTTATTATTAGTTCAATATCTACTAATATTTGAGTAGGGTTAGAGCATCTACAACGGTGATTTCTTTTAAATTACTAATTTGATGTATTAATTGCTATGTTGCATGAATATGGATATGGATATCGTATCGGATACGATACGGGTACGGCGATACGGTAATTTTAAAAAATCAAAGATACAATACGGCTATTATATATATTATTGTTTATTATTTTTATTATATTTTTTTTATTCAACAGTTATATATATAAATTAAATATCAAACATTCTGGATATTTTAAGATACAATAGCCCAGCTATATATTAAAAATAAAAGATACTAACTTCTAACAACAAATATTTAGTGGTGTAGTGGTAAAGGGGTGTATAGTTTGGAACATATTACATGGGTTCGATTTTGCTTGCCGTTGAAAAAATGAATTTTGGCTGATGGTGCATGCGCGGTGTACGGACTTCAGCTCAGCCTGCTGGTGTATATGCGGTGCATGCTGGGTTCACACTATGTTCCATTCTACGGAGCGCGTCAGAGCCGTATCCAAAAGTGTCAGAGCCGTATCCAGAAGTGTCAGAAATGTATCGGAGACAGTATCAGATGGTTTAGGATACGCCACGTAAGCCGATACGCTAGCTGGCATATCGGATACGTATCGAAGCCGTATCGGGCGCGTATCAGTATCCGATACGCACCCGATACGGGTACGGAGCCCAATATGAAGAATCCATACAACATAGGTTAATTGCTGGGATGTACCACAGTTTTTAAATTATCAAGTTTGTTTTTAAAAACAACTCTAATTAAATTTCTGAGACGGAATGATTTAGAAAGTATGAATCCTGTAATTGCTAAACTCAATGACGTGGCACAAATTAATTGCTAAACGTTTGCTGGAATGGAGATGCTCTTAAAATGTCTTATTGGTTTTGTACCTCATCATGTTCCAACATCGTTATCTCTATTTTCAAAGTTTAAGCAGTTGATCCGAACTGCTCAATATGATCTTCATATTAAAATGTGCTTGGATACAAAATTTTAAATTTTTTGAAATTTTTTTGTTATTTTCTAAGATAAGTACAAAATCACTGTTTTTAGAAAATTCTGGACCATTCAAAAATAGTGATTTTGTATCTCTCTAAACAATTAGTAAAAAAATTCTAAAAATTCTAAATTTGTTATCCAAGCACATTTTAGTATGAAGATCATGTTGAACGGTTCGAATCGATTATTTAAATTTTGAAAATAAAATAATAATGTTGGGGCACGATGAGACAGAAAACCAACAGGACATTTTAACCTTACTCTATTTGATTTTAGACCGATCCAGTAAATTTATATACGAGTCTGAGTGCTTTGATTATGTTTTCTTATCCTTTATTTTCGTGGCTTATATATTTTGTTAAATTACATGATACATGTTAAATATCTCATTTGATGTAAGTTGCACTAGCATGGTTAAATCGAATTCATATATATATTTTTAAGAATTTTAAGTGTTTTCACAACTATGTTCATATTTATATTCTTTAATACGACGGAAAGAATTCAAAAGCTTGTTTTTATAATGAGGAGGGTTATAATATCTCATATTTTTCTTACCTCATTATATCTTATGAGTATGGCTAATTTGCTGCTGGTAGCATTTCGGCCAGCTGCTGCCGGAGGCATATCTGTCATACTGATGTTCAAATAACAAATCCAAACCGTTAGATGTGATCTCTATATTAAAATCTACTTGGAGACCAAATTTTACATTTTTTGGAATTTTTTTACTATTTATTAAGCCACTTTGAAAATTCCAGATCCGGGTGAACAGTAAAAACAGTCTGGACCATATGATCTGGAATTTTCAAAGTGGCTTAATAAATAGTAAAAAATTCCAAAAAATGGAAAATTTGGTCTCCAAGTAGATTTTAATATAGAGATCACATCTAACTGTTTGGATTTGTTGTTTGAACATCAGTATGGCAGATATGTCCCCGACAGCAGCTGGCCGAAATGCTGCCAGTAGCAAATTAGCCATACTCTATACCTTATATATTATATCTTTATTTTCATAGTTTAAATTGTCCATCCGAACCGCTCAACATGATATCTATACTAAAATATATTTGGGATAAAACTTTATAATATTTGGAATTTTTTTAATATTTTTTATGATATGTATAAAATCATTATTTTTTAATGGTCCAGAAACAGTGATTTTGTATGAATCTTATAAAACATTAATATTTTTTCCAAAAATTATAAAATTTGATCTTCAAGCATATTTGAATATAAATATCATATTAAATGGTTCAAATTGACGGTTTTAACTTTGAAAACAAAGATTTAAAATGTGAGGCATATGAAGGTATGAAAAACTTGAGGTACTGAAACCCTCTTTGAAATTGAAGCTAATAAAAATTTACAGTATTTTTACTTGTTTAAAAAGAATCCCACAATTCACAATTCTTAGCAACAAGACTAAAGTTAGTCTATTGTATTTGATTTTAATTATTGAATTTAATGAAATTGTCTTTGCTGTAAAATATATTCATGATTCTAATTCTCAATTCTATATATATAAGACTCAAGTAAGTCCACATATTAGAAATCCACAATTGTCCTTGTTGAAATATATTCATTAATCCTAATTCAGTAATCCACAGTTCTTAGCAAACAAGACTCAAGTCAGTCCATTATATTAGATCTTAATTACTCAAAATAAATTAAATTATCTTTGTTGAAATATGTTTTAATCCAAATTCATAATTATGAGTTTGAGACCGACATTACATGTATCTCTCATCTTACCTATACTTTATTTTATTGCATGTTTTGTTGCTTTTAAGTTGATTTAAATAACGAGTTAGCACTTCTGTGAATGATAATTTTTAATCCAATACTTTTGTCTATTTCAGTACATATAAATTATTGAGCATCAAAATAGCTGAGTTGTTATTTCTATAGTTGAAAAGTATGGAATTGCTATCTTTTTACATAAAATACATCTCTTCCGCTTTTTATAAAAATAATTTAAGTATCAAAACGGATAACTCTAACATGAACAAGTGATTATGTATATTAAGTTTAGCTATTGATGTAGAAAAAAAAAACGGGCAAACTATTTGTTTCTCTTCAAATTGTCCACACATCCAATTTTTTTAATCTCGTTATATAAAATTATTGATATATGTGACGTTAGACATACTATGTTTCGTATAAAAAATGCATTTTCATGCGAAAAATACATTTTCATGCGAAAAATACGTACCGATTAAAAAACTCAAATATATCAAATTTGAGTAGTTGAACTGTAACACACATGACAAAAATAAACCTATAAAAACCCGTATAATGGTAAAATCACAGTAATGTTAGTTTTATTTAATTATGTAGCTTATGTTATTATTGTGCACTAATTTTATTTACAGAAATTAATGAAAAGGCATGAATAATTTTTGATGAAAAATTCAGATTGCTATTTATAAAATATACTGGTCCCAAAGGTTACCTTAGAGTTAATTTAATACCTCTTCTTTTATTTGAACGCATTCCATCTTGAAAACTTCGTCCATAAAAATTAAAAAGAGAAGTAAAAGAAAAACATCTAAGATCTCTATCATCACTTCTGAGAAAACCATTGATAATCAGTATTTACGCTTCCGCTTAACGACGTCGTCACATCAAAATTGTAAGTTTTACATTTGCTATTTTATTTTGAATTTACGGATTCTAAATTATTTGTGTTCTAATTACAAAACAAGTTACAATTTTATTATATCTATCAAAGTAATTCCGTTGATAAACTAACACAGGTTTCTATACCTAATTTCTGTCGCTTACTAAAAAACAAAATAAAATTCAAATTGACAATTTTCAAAGTTCATTCAAATAGTCCTACCAAAATTCTATTTGATAAAAAAGATAGAAGGCTAATGTTGTGCTGCACGGTGCATCGTGGCTGTCTGGCTGAATCAAAACAAGGAGCGCGAAGTCACAGTCGACTAAATAAATAAATATTTTATAACATATTAAAGTGAAATTTATAAGAGCAAAACTAGGGTGTGATGTGCTCACCAAGAGGGATTGGTGAGCACACCTCCAAAAAGCGCATTTTCAAAGTTCAAATAGTCGATTCGAACTTTCCAACGTGTTCTTCATATTAAAATGTGCTTGGAGACCAAATTTTACATTTTTTGGAAATTTTTTACTATTTTTTAGAATTTTTGAAAATCATCACTTATTTGAATTTCAAATTATTGTTTAGTTTAATCAAAAATTCTAAAAAAATAGTAAAAAATTTCCAAAAAATGTAAAATTTGGTCTCCAAGCACATTTTAATATGAAGAACACGTTGGAAGGTTCGAATCGACTATTTGAACTTTGAAAATGCGCTTTTTGGAGGTGTGCTCACCAATCCCTCTTGGTGAGCACATCACACCCTAGTTTTGCTCAATTTATAATATCCCAATCACGAATCATGAAATAAAAAAAATATAAGAATTACTATATTAGGAAAAGATTCAAAAGGAGGGAGGGAACGCATATTTGGAAATAGCATTAACTTTTTATAATAATATTCCGAAATTTTTATTTTTAGCATTTTTCAAAAAAAAAAAAAAACAAAACACCTCTGTTTCTGGAGAATTCGATTTTTACTCAGATCGCTCCGGTGTTCTGCGGCCCGAAACACTAGGGTCCACAATACCGATGCGGCTCTAGTCAGGGGGCCGCACAATGCCATGCCGCCCCTGTAAGTTTTTCTATATATTGTTGTCCAGGAGAGAGAAATTCATTTCTTACATTCACCAAATCTCTCTCCTGGACAAGAGCTGATCTGTAAGTTTTTTTTGTCTTTATTTTTCAATTTTTTTATTTTTCAATAGGTTTATAATTAATTTAGTTAAATTTTAATTTTAGGTTTTTTGTGTATTGGATTCAAAATGACTCTTATGGTATCCATTTACACTAGTGGTGATGTTTTAATAGGCTCTAATGGAGTTTATTATAGTATCGGGCGTGTTACTGCAATTCCGATTATACCGGGTACTGATTATGTGGGGATAAATCGGTTATTTGTCAGAGTCTGGAATTTGATCAGGGTCAGTATGACCTTAATATTCAAACCAAAATTAGCATGCCCACTAGTTCATCACAAACCTGGTTCCAACTCTTTCCAGTTCAGAATGATGGAGTCTGGCAGATACTGTACAACCAGACCAAGAGATTTCCTTGGGGTGGGTACAAGGTAATTGAACTATATGTGGAGGTTACCCGAGTCCGGCGTACCAACCCACTTATAAGGTTAATCCAGGGCCGTAGTCGGGTTAACTCATCTGGCTCAAGTCCGTCCCCTCTCTAAATTGACCAACTGTCTAGCAGTCAGGCCCCAGTTCAGAGGGACCGACCATCCAGTATTTGGCCCCCCCGTCGGACCCCACCCCAGATTGATCAGCCTTCAACTAGTCGGGCCGCTTCTCGGGGCCAATCTTTTGATCCGGATGAGGATGATGATACAGTGGATCCGGAATTAGAAGATGCAGAGGAAAATTGGGGTGATATTGATCTTGAGGGTATGAGCGATCAGAGTAACCGGGAAGATACTAAGCCTGTGCTTGGAAAAAGGTTTTTCAGGATGGATCGCGGGTTTGAGCACCCGGTTTCAGCTTTCAATGACACATCAGGGTTTCAGGAAGCAATTGCGGGTTTGTTTGGAAGGGCAACAGAGTACGAGAATGAATTGTCGGAGAACAAACCTATGACTCAAAAGAGCAAATGAAGAGCCAATTGCCAGTTTCACATTCTTTGCAACAAAGAGATAAGGAATACGCATAATGACACGACCAGAATGAGGTTCAATTGCAAGGACAGTAGATGTGGCTGGTACATATTCACGAGGGCCATTGGTTACGCTACATAATGACATGTCTCCAAGTGCCCAATAAAACATTCTTGTCACGCGGATGCGACAAGAATTGATAATGCACAGTTGTCGGTTACTATGGTCACGCTTGCATATCAGCTCACATGAGAAACAATGTTGATTTGAGTATCCAAGCTGTCAGGATCGCTGTTGCTGAAAGATACAATAGTTAGATATCGGCGTACAACAAACTGTGGCGTGGCCGTGAGTTGGCAATTGCCCGCCAATTTGGTAGTTGGGAGGGGTCATACGCTCTTATAGTTCCGTTGTTGGAGACAATCAAGAGAAAAAACCAAGGTACTATATTGTTCTTTCTATTTTTACGGCATTGTAACAAAATCAACAATTTAACTTATTTTTTTTAATTAATCACAGAAACATTGTTGAGGTGACCTCATTTCCCACCGGTAAACCTGGATCATACAAGTATTTTTATAGGGCGACTTGGCCATTTGGACCGTGCATAGCTGCTTTTCAACACCTCAGATCAGTCATCACCGTTGATGCTTGTTTTATGTCAGGCCGGTACAAAGGTAATTAATTAATTTAATTTGCTTTATTTAATTTAGTTAATTATTTTTTTTAAATTAATTTGATTGTTTTAATTGATTAATGGTTTAATACAGGTAAATTGTTGATTGCAATCGGGTACGATGCAAAAAACCAGCTTCTCCCTTTGGCTTTTGGACTGGTTGAGTCAGAGAGTTTCGAAGATTGTGCGTGGTTCATGCAATGGTTGCGACGCAATGTAATTCGCTCCAGATTCATGTGTGTCATCACTGATAGGGGAAAGGGTATCAAGAAGGTGTTCAGACAAGATGATATGGGGTGGAGCAATGAGGATGATGATCAATGCGTTCACCGTCTTTGTGCTACTCACATAGCCGAGAACATGAAGAAGAACGGTTGCGGTGAGGCGGCAATCAAGTTTTTTAGGATATGTGTGGCTAAGAGTAAGATGAGGAGATACGAGCAAGGAATGCAAGCAATGGGGGATGTATGTGACTGTGCTCTCAATTGGCTGATGGTGTAAATAAGTATTTGGATCAAGATGAGAACGAGTGTCCAAAACCATGGAAGATATTCCAAGCGCTGGACGGTGGTTACCGTTGGAGAATTATGACTACAAACGGGTCTGAGTCGCTAAATAATGTTTTTCGGTCATCTCGTAAGTTACTGGTGACCGCAATAATTGAGGACGCATTTTACAAATGTCTCACATGGTTTGCGCAACGGAGGGCCAAAGCAGAATTTGAAGCCAGACAAGGTCAACAGTTCTTGTGTCGTGTAGATAAGGTTTTTTTATTTTTAGTTTTTTCTTCATCTATTTTTAAAACGGAAAGACAATCTCATATGATATCTTAGAAGATAGACTGTCTCCTGTCTCTAGCATAACATAGTGACAAATAAATTATTCGGGTTCGGTTTGGCGGGGTCAAAAGTTCGTGATTCGGGAATAATTCGGAATTATCCGAACCGGAAATCTCAATCCCATAAGGGCGCAAATTTTTTTTTGCGAATTATAATTCGTTAAATCGTAAAATTCGTGAATAATTCGGTCAAAATTCGTTCAACTGAATAATTCATTGTTTTTGAATTATTCATGAATAATTCGCGAATCTTGTGACTATAGTCTCCACCTTCGCTAATTACTAAATAAATAAATTCGCTAATCACTAAATAAATAAATTATGCTTTGTAATCATTAGATATTGAGATAAATTGAAGGAAAACGTAGAGGGGAGATAGTAGAATAAAATGGAAACATATGTCAAATTAGGAAAACTTTTCTATCTGGACTTGTTTTTCCGTTATTCAATTTGGAGAGTAATCGAATATAAAGTTTGAGAAGTTACAAAGACGTTAATATAGTAATTTCATTAACCTTAACTGTTTTATTTAACAATTAATCAAACAAAGTTAGTTCATATTTTTCCCCTCCTACGATCCCTTGCACTATTGTTCATTCAAACAAAGTGTAAATCTGCCAAAATAATGTTTGACTATCCTTGAACTAGGGTTCATTCATGTCAGTCGGCAATTCAGCAAGGCAAAGGGCTCATCTGCGTTTCATCATTAAAATCTACACCGAGTCTAGAGCGTACTGTTACCAGGTGATGCCACCTAAACTGCCCAGGCCCAGCCTAGGTTGACAAAGGAGCTGATACCATCCGCACCCCTTTGCTTTTCATTTTCATTTTGCTTTCCCTTTTCAAAGCAAAGCATCTTCTTTTTCGTTTTCATCTTTGATTTGCGTCTTCGACGCGACGAAATCTTCATCCAACTCTCCGTTCCTCATTTCTCGCTGCTTCATGAGTAGGGCTGTAAACGGATATGGATATCCGGACGGATATGCGCTCGAATTCGGATTTAAACAGATACGGATATTCCGGATACGGATCCACATAATTATTAAATATATAGAAGAGATTCGGATTCGGATACGGATAATAATATCTAAACGGAGCGGATATCCAGACCTATCCGGAATCCAATAAATACGAGTCTCTACTACTAACTCATCCAGAACCCATTAAATTAAAGCAGACCCGCTAGCTTAAAAGAATTTTTTTGGCCTTCAAGAGAATTCGAACCCTTATGCTGTGGCATGACGGTTTTAGCCACCAAGTTTCAAACCACTACACTACACTATCTTTTGCTATTACTTCTTATATTTTGTTTATATATTATATCAATGAAATATCTCTCATTTTTCCAACATCAATCTCTTCATCAACTTACAATTATTCATTTATTTTCATTTTCATATTTATATTTTATTAATTATTATTTATATTTTAAAGTTCATATAACATTATTATCCAACAATTATTCGTTTTGTATCTGTTTTCGAATCCGTATTCGTAGATTATCCGCTTCGTATCTGTATCCGTTTAAGGTGAATTTGGTTTTACATTTGACATCCATTTACTATCCGTATCCGTATTCACATCCGCTCTTTGAAATGTGAATATGAATATGATTTTACCACTATGCGCTCCGTTTTCACCTCGGATTAGGACGAACCAGTCGAAATGATTCGACGACAATCTTCGGCTGTACTTTTAGAATAATAGATAAATTATAGAATTGAGAATTAATCACTCTTCTAGTCCATTTTAACTGTGTTCAATAAATTCAACAATTGAAATATTAAAAATGAACATTCACTAAAATACAATAAAATGTTAAATCAGTATTAACAACAATAAAAAAAATATTTCAAAATATGCATTAAATTGAACATGTTCTTTTGACATGTCAAATGCCCTGTCAAAATTCTAACTTCGTTTTCTTAAGTTGCAAAATTGAACATGACAAATAATTATAATTTAAAGACAAAAAAATTAAAAAGATGGAAGTAAATAATGCAATTTCATAAATAGTAAGAGCTTTTAATTCAAATAATAAGTATAAAAAACAAACTTAGTTGGCATTACAAGTTCTTAAAATAGTAATGAACAAAATAAATTTACAAGAAGCGTTATAAATTTAGTTCCTATGGCTTTTTTTATTTTGCATATACTACAAGAATGTGACAGTATTCGCGAGGATAAAAAGTGACTATCTGCGAGAGTATACCGACAGAAATGTATTTTTTCTATTAGCAACGGAAGTATCCAAAAAATGTGACAGTATTCGCGAGGATAAAAAGTGACTATCTGAGAGAGTATACCGACAGAAAGATATTTTTTCTACTAGCAACGAGAGTATCCGCAAGGGTATACCGACAATATCCCTCACGGATACTGTCCCATTAAGTAGTGATATTTTCCAACAACACATGTTTTAATAATTGTTCGTAACACATCTCCAATATGGATATCCGACATATCATTATCTTTGTCCAAATCTTCATCTTTCTCGTTCTACGTTCTTGTAACTCTTCTTGTTGGTCCAAAAAAGCATCGTCATCATTTTGTTTGTAGCTCATTATGTCTTATGATAAAATTGTGCAAAATAAAACATGCTAAAACAATCAAATATTGTTTCTTAAATTTATATGTATGCCTTGTCTTGAGAATTTTGAATATGTTCTTTAACACACCAAATGCTCTTTTGACAACATTTTTTAGCTGGACATGGCAGTGATTTAGGGCTGTAAATGAGCCGAGTTTGAGCGAGTTACCCCATATCTTTCGAAAGAGAGCTTCGATAGTCATCTAATATACGGCCCCCGGCACTAAAGGTCGATTCCGAAGCCACAGTTGTGATCGGAATACAAAGCACATCACACGCCAACTTGCTTAAAATATGATACTTGCTAGAATTTTGGTTCCACCACTTCAAAACATCAAATGTACCCTCATCTTTTACCGAAAATATGGGTTCTTCCAAATACACCTCAAGGTCAGATTTGGGCGGCCCTTCTTCCTCTGTAGTCATAAGAAAAGCATAAAAATCATCTTCTTTTGGTAGTGCACCGGTATGGGCAGCAGCTGCTGCAGAATCTGAGGTACTTGCAGCAGCTTTAGCCGCTTTCCGAGCCGTCATTTCAACATTTGAATACTTCTCATAGAGACATTTCAACTTACCGGTCACCTCTTCCATCTTATTACCAACCTCATTAGCTGGATACAACCTTTTAAAAGTAAAGTCCACCGAGAGCAATTTAAATCGTGGATCTATAATGAATGCAATTGCCATAAGCACTCCAATTTCCCCCCAATACTTGTCAAACTTTTCATACATAGGTTTACTCATATCTACCAAGAATTTGTCACCCAAATGATAAGCCTCATATATCACCTTTTTTACCCTAAAAACTTCCACAAGAAACAGATTTGCTGTTGGGTACAATGACCCCGAGAATAGGTTAGTGGCATCCGAGAAAACTTGAAGCAACTTGCACACTTTTTCGGCTTGACTCCATTCATTCTCATTAGGTAACCAAGCAAAGTTATTGTCTCTCATTTTATATCCTTGAAATGTGGATTTGTAATAAAGAGCTGATTCAAGCATGTGGTATGTTGAGTTCCACCTAGTTTTCACATCACTACATAGTGACCGACTAGTTTGGATACCTAAACCCTTTGCTATTTCACCAAATTTCAAAAGACGAGCCGGAGGCTTTTTAAGATATCTAACTCCATTTCTAATTTTTCCAATACAATCATTAATCACACTAAGACCATCTTGAACTACCAAATTCAAGATGTGAGCACAACATCTCACATGAAAAAACAACCCGTCAAAATGCAACTTGCCCCTCTTGAAAACTAAACTTCAAAATGGCAGCTGCCTTATCATTATTGGCTGCATTATCTAGTGTTATTGCCCCAATTTTGTCTTGAATACCCTAATTTATAAGAGACTCTGTTATAGCATCCGAAATTACCTCAGCACTATGGGGCGGTGCAAGCTCATTGAAATTAATGATGCGCTTTTGTAATTTCCAATCGGAATCTACATAATGAGTTGTCAAGCACATGTACCCGATTGTTTGGTTCGATGTCCAACAATCACTCGTGAGTGAGATTCTATTGGTACCTTTAAAGACCTTTTTCAACTTCTCTTTTTCTGATTCAAACACTTTTATGCACTTTCTTTTAATGGTTGCTCTACTTACTTTTTGATAAAGAGGAGTGATGTACTTCATTAATATGTTGAACCATTGATATTCAACAAATGTGAAAGGCAACTCATGAGCCATGATCATCTTGGAAATGATTTCCCTACACCTCAATTGATCAAACACCCCACTCGGGTTCAAACCAGGTACAACAGTACTATCACATGATTCAAATTTGAGAAGGCCTTGAGAATTACCTTGTGCCTTTTTTATATTAGCGCAAGTTTCAATGTGTCGCTTAAGAGTTGTTGTGGGGCCTCCCATCACGCCTTTGTATCTTTGTTTGCAATACAAACACTCTAACTTTTTCACCATCTTCCCTCTTTCCTTTACTTCTTTAGTCACAAAATATTTCCAAACTTCGGACGTACGTTTCCGTTTGCGCTTGGAAGTGCCTTCAGAATTAGGCTCCTCTGTAGCTGGTCCGTCAACCTCAACCATATCTCTTAGTTCGTCACTTAAGGTGACACTCGCACTACTGGATACAGGTTTGACCGACTCGTGTACGTCATGAGATTCTGCATGTGAAGACATTCTACAATAACACATGCAACAAAAAATTACAAAATAGATTAAAGTTACTAAAATAGAAAATAAAAAAAATATAATATAATATAAACAGAAAAGAAAGTTGCAGCAAATTAAATTCCTAACCACAGTTCAAGGTTAGCCTTCTCCTACTGATTTAGAGCACATGGGCATTCAGTAACTTTAATCTATCTATTTCAGAGGAGTAAAAAGGGGAGATCAAACTCAAAGCCCCATCTCAAATCAATCTACTTTAGATTCTCTGGACTGAAATCTGTCACAACAAAAGAAGCAATTACATTGTCATCCCGCTTATATTTTCTAAGAAAAAAGTATGCAACTAAATGTACTCTTTCTCTTTCGTTCCCAAAAAGTACATACAAATTCAGATAGTAAACCAAATGAAGAAACAATTGTGAGAAATTCCTCTTAAAACAACAACCGTGATATTATAAATAATCTATTTTGACTTAACCACTCAATTGTACCGGCTTGTCTTCCTATAGCTTTACAAAAGAAAGATAATATCTTGTATGGAAGCAACTCAGTAAAACGAAATTGAACAACCCTCTTTCGTTCAGCTGGTTTGTCTCTCTCTGTCTTGTTGACTTTCTGTAATTCATACTTTTGAGTGAGAATGTTCGATTGTGCTTCCATTCAAGGAAAAATACAAATTCGGTAATAGCCTATTAAGGAACAGTAAAAATTATATTCAAAAGGTAGATCTAGAGATGAAAATAGCAAATTAACCAACGAAAATTCGAGAAGTTATCAAATTGAACCATATCCTTACCTATTCAGAAGTTTACGGTGCTAGGCTCAATGGTTTGGCCTCGGGGGAACGGGGCTAGCGGGATGGGTCGCGGCCTCGCGGGAACGGAGCTCGCGGATGGGTCGCGGCCTCCCGGGAACAGGGTTAGGGTTAGGAACTTACGCAGTTAGCGTGAGAACAAGAGAGAAAGAGAAAGAGGAGTGAGTAGTGATGTTTAGGCGGTTAGGCCTTTAGGGTTAATAGTTTGGGCGGCATTAGGTTATTCTGACTTAGAGGGATTTCAGATTTGGGTTTGGTTATTCTGAGATTTATTGTGTCCAAAACTATGTAACTTTATGTAACTCGAGTTATAAATGAGCTAGTTGGGGTCAGCTCAAACTCAACTCATTTATTAAACGAGCCAGCTAACTCGAGTTGTAAATGAGCGAGTTAAAGCGAGCTGTAAATGAGCGAGTTACGAGTTCGAGCTATTTTGCCCAGCCCTACCGTGATTGAATATATTCTTTGATGATCGGTAGCAAATGGATCTAGCAACTTGTTGCAATTGTGATAAATGATATATACGACCATGAAATGGGAAACGAAATCGACTTGTGTTAGCATATACCCTGTGTCAGCAAGGTAATATCTTCCCGGTAGGACGGTGAAACCGCCCCTCTCAATTGCCGCACACAAAACCTTTATATCATTAGTTGATCTCTCACATCCCATTGAGACAAAAACCAATTTCGTATTAACAAACTATATTTTTAATAAATACAATACATAAGGTAGTTTCCTCCTCATAATTTTTTTATCAATGATCATTCTCAGAATGTGGTGTGAATAAACGAACATGTATATATGTAGTATGTAGTAATGTATGTACTGTTAGAATGTAATGTATGAAATCACACCACAAGAATAAGAAAAATGATTTCTGCTGTCCAAATAGGCATCATATAGCTTGTTTTGAGTAAAAAAAAATTGACAATACCACCTGCGCCGCCCACTACAATTATTATAATTATTATTATCATCAACATCAAGTATTAATATTATTTGTTACAATATTCATAGAAATAATTAAGAACACTTCACCAAATCAGTGTACAACCAATATTTTAGATTAATCAAAATAAACGAGAAACAAAAAAAAAACAGATGAAAAATATAGGTAATATGATATGGCTTAAAATTTAGATGTTTAAGCTCTTTAATTATATATGTAGTTTAGATTATGAGTTATCATGGTTGCTAATAATTACACAAATTTGTTCTATTCTTCCAGAATAAATTAGGTGAGAGTAATTTTGTATTGAAGAAATCAACTTCATATCTGCTTAACTATTACCAAATTTAAAAAAAGAAAAGAAATACTGAATTATTTACAAGGTTGTGGGTGAATTTTATTAGGAGCACGAAGAAAGTAGTGAGCAGGAGAGAACAAGGCAAAGACAACTTCAAGGCAAAAGCGAACTTTGAGGCGGAGAATTATGTTTACATCACAATCCTACATACAACAACATCAAAGAATCCTATACTCTCGCAAATTCAGTACTCAACACCAGGCTCGAATTTGTTGAACCACCTCTACAAAACCGAACCCATAGTCCCATCTCTTCCACAATCTTATCTGCGAGTATAGTCGGAGGTATTATAGAACCTTTGAAAATCGCTTCATTCCTCTGTTTCCACACATGCCACAACACCACCATAAATCTCGTCGCCCACAGTCTCTTTCCCTTTGCCCCTCCCGCACAAGCAGCTGATGACCGAACCCATGTTTGAGTGACGGAGTTACCCTGTAACAACAAAGTTTGGCCAATTCTAGTTTGAACATATTCCCATACTCCTGCCGAATACTCATAATAAAATATCAAATGCAAAGTGGTTTCCAACATACAACAACTGCATAAGGGATATCTCAACTTATCACACATCATTCCCCTTTTTAACATCATACCATGAGTTAAAAGCCTTCTTCTTAGAACAAGAAATGCGAAAATTTTGACTTTGACCGGCGCATAGCTTTTAACTCATGATTGCATTCTTCTTCTTTTAATTTTTTGCAAAATTACATTTTTAGGTGAAAATTTTGTGTGATTTCTAGAATTAAGGACTTGTTTGGAAAATTTTGATTATGATTTGGATGACTTTAAAAAATTCAAAATAACTCCATCTTTGATCAAAGAATTGCATATGATGAGATGTTTTAGGACTTTGAAAAAAATAAAAAATTAGATTTTATCGAAAAAGTATTTTGAAACCGAGGTATGCCTTTTAATTGGGAATTGGGATTTAAAAAA
>JAJGRW010000977.1:406732-426514 GCA_025461045.1 Carex parvula | reverse complement strand
CAAATGTAGATTTGACCTAATGATTGTATGCCGACAGCCCCTAGACTCTTATCCATTTGAATCACAAACCTTTATTTGTTTGTTTAAAATGTCTTGTTTTGATTTCAACTCTCAATCGGGTATTGAACCCAAAAACCCAATTTCTCAACAAACCCCCCTTTTTACTTTATTGCACTATTTTAGAGTTAATTGATTTAGTAGAAAGTAATATCTCACGTTATCTTTGGATCGATACCCCTAATTACTACAAGGATAGATTGTGCGCTTGCAATTCAATCTAACTTTGCGTATTTAGGGTTTTATAAATTTAAAGCAGAAGTGTACGAAAAAGACCAATTATTCCTATACCCAAAATACACAACAAGCTTTTTGGCGCCGTTGCCGGAGATAACGGATAGATATTAATTTTTACTTCTGAAATTAATTCTAAAAAAAAAAAAAAAAAAACTTTTCTTTTAATTTTCAATAAAAAGGGCAAAACAATTTTTTCCTTTCTTTACTTTTATTCATTTTTTTTTTTTTTTTACTTATCTTATTTATTATTCATTTTTATTTTATTTTATTTATTTATTTTTATTTTTATTTCTAAAAACTCACTTGATTTTCTTACTTTGTGCGAGCTCTCAAATCAAGGAGAAGAAAGGATAAATGGCACAATTTTATGATTATGAAACCTACAGATGTCACAACTATAAGTACCAGAATGATCCTTATTCAAACACCTATAACTTCGATTGGAGAAACCGCTCAAATTTTTATGACCTAGATTATGGTAACCAATACCAAAATAGCCAAAATCAAGACCAACTCAATTGTCAAAGTTGGAGAAAATGATTGAAGATTTAATGATTTCTCAAAAGGAAACTAATCTTAACTGCGATAAAAAGTTTGATGATATTTCAGATTCATTTTAGAATTTGAACAGTAAGATGGAACTCCTAGAGACTCACGGAAGGTTGTTAGCGACTCGGTTTGCCGAACAAGTCGCTTCTGCTTCGCGCCCACAAGGTATGCTTTCCGAAAAACCGGAAGGACCAAGAGAATACGCCAATGACATCGCCATTGAAGGCGAAATTAAGAGTAAGGAACCTCCCATGGCGCAAGAAGAGAACATGCAAGATCGGCAACAATCTGGGCAAACGCTAAAAGAAGAAGGCGAATTTCCAAAAGAGGAAGGTAAATCTCCCAAAGAGGTTAGTGAATCTGTAACTTTAAATGAAAAATGTGGCGCAATTTTTTCAAATGATTTACCTCCCAAATTAGAAGACCCCAATAGCTTCCCAATACCTCGCTCAATAGACACTACCAAAATTGAGAAGTCAATGTGTGATTTGGGAGAAAATGCGAGTCTGTTGCCTAAAGCGATTTTTGACCAATTTGAGTCTGGTAATTTTGAGCCGACCGATATGAAGTTAGTTCTAGCCGATGGCTCAATTAGGTCTCCACTTGGTGTTTTGAAAAATGTGATCTTAAATTCTGGGAGAATTAAGATCCCCGCAAATTTTGTTGTACTTGAAAATGAAAAAGGTGCCAAATTGAACATTCTTTTAGGTCGAGCTAACTTAGCAACTGCGGGTGCGCATATTGAAGCCCAAGAAGGGGAATTTTCTTTTTCTTTGGAAAAGAAGAAAGAAAATATTTATCATGACAAACCAAATACCCCTTCTACTAATAAAAATTCAGGATACATGGTAGAGATTTTGCAGGTGGATAAAGGAACTTTACAAGAAAAGTCGGTGGCAACATCTGAAACCGACAAGGCACGAAAAATCGACAAGATGAACCCAGCTTGGTACTCAAGGGAAAGATACATTAATGTGATGAAAAATTTCAAGAAAAGAAGAAAGAATGCAGCTTGCTCCTTCTTCACCTTCGCTTTCTCCACCACTTTGTGAGTTTCATTTTTCTTCCTTTTCACTCTTTCTTGTGTGAATGTTTGCATTGAGGACAATGCTTTGTTTAAGCTTGGGGAGGGAATTGGAAGAAAAATTGTATCTGCATTTAGGACATGTTTAATTTTTTGCAAAATTGCATTTTTAGGTG
This sequence comes from Carex parvula, assembly GCA_025461045.1. Taxonomy (NCBI): domain Eukaryota; kingdom Viridiplantae; phylum Streptophyta; class Magnoliopsida; order Poales; family Cyperaceae; genus Carex; species Carex parvula. The sequence continues at coordinate 424,471 of JAJGRW010000977.1, read as the reverse complement.
AAAAATTTGTGTGATTGCTAGAATTAAGGACTTGTTTGGAAAATTTTGGTTATGATTTGGATGACTTTGAAAAATTTGAACTAACTCCATATTTGATCAAAGAATTGCATAGGATGAGATGTTTTAGGACTTTGAAAAAAATGAAAAATTGGATTTTGTCGGAAAAAAAAAAAACATTTTGAAACTGAGTATGTCTTTATAATTGGAAATTTGGGATTTGAAAATAATAGAAAGATTGTGATATCCATGGGTATGAAAGAATACCTTTTGGATGTGTGTATTCATGGTACTATTGCAATAATTAAAGTTGACAACGTTTTAAAATTCACTTCGGACTCCGCTTGCCTATGATACGGCGATATGACGTACTTGAGGTTATGAGTAATTGACACTTTGTTCCGCTAGTTTACCCGATAAAGTGGCCGAGTTTACACCACAAGTGTGAGTTCGTGTCATGGAAGGGTTAAACCAAGAGCATGCAAAAGCACTTTTGAATTAAAACGGTTGGGTATGATTAACTACTTATAACTAGCCGGTTTTGTATTAAGGATAAAGATCATAGTGTCACCAAATAGCAACAAAAAGAAAAAAAAAATTTGTAGAATTGTGCATGATACCAACACACGAAAATTCACAACTTTCTAACCCAAGCTTGGAACAAGCTTGGGGGGGCAAAAAGGAAAATCACCACAAAATGAGGGCATATTTTTGGTCAAAAAATGAAATATTGATAAATCCAAATGATTAGTTTTTACAAATACAAAAGCATCTTTGAATATGAGATTTGATTTGTCGATTTGTGGGGTGAATTAAAATTGATCAAGGAAAGTTAAAATTGTTGTCCAAAAAGATTCTCGAGTTTTTAATGATAGCAAGTTCATACAAATTTTTCGCATTTAGAGTTATACTTGGAATTTGGTTAGTTTAGAAACCGGACATACACCTAAGTTTGGATTCTTGCTTGAGGGCAAGCAAGGTTTAAGCTTGGGGGATTTTGATAAGCCTCAATTATATATACTTTCGGTCGAGGTTTTACCTCTTAAACTGCACCAAATCCTTGTATTTAATGTTTAGTTTAGTATAGAATGCACCGAAGAATCAAGTTACTGCCAAAATCTATTTAAGTTACAGGAAATGGAGCAAATTGTAGATCTTCTCGCAAGCTTTCCAAAAAGTGGTAGAACACTGAAAACGGAGTTACGGATCATGAGTTATGCCCGTTTGAATTTCAGAGCTAAAGGAGCAAAACTGCGAGTTGTGCGGGCCGCACGGAATTTGTGCGGGCCGCACGGATTTGTCCGAGAGTTTTGCGGGTACTCGTGCGGGCCGTAGGAAATTTGTGAAGGCCGCACAAAATTACAGCTGTCGACATACAGTTCGTATTTTGGCCATATCTTGGTCATACGGACTCCGATTTGGGTGAATCAAAGCTTGGCTGAACCAGAACGAAAAGATCTACAACTTTCATGAAGGAAACAAATCCAAATTAGGAATGTAGAATTTTGTACAGCCACGCCAATGGCCGTCCAACCTAGATTTGGACAGATTTTATTGCCATCTTCGCCCGATTCACTTCCAGATTTTGTTGGATTGCTTCCCAAGGCACGAAAATAGCTATATATGGGCAGGGAGGCAGCAGGAGAAACTATTCTTCATCTTAGGTTTAATTTCCACATCTCTCTACACAATTTCTCTCTTCTCCTCGTGATCAAAGGTGATTAAGAGCAAGGTTTGAAGGATTCTCAAGGAAGCAGAACTGAAGATTAAAGGCAGCGAGCGAAGAGATTGGTGTATTCTATTCTCTTACTTGTTTTACTTTGTTTTCATCATGATTTCTCTTGTAACTTTCTTGGATGATAACTCACCCATGAGAGGCTAGATTTCCTCTCTAGGGGCTTAGGCTAGAAACATGAATTTGGTTTGAATCTATGTTTACTTGGATTGATTTCTTTATGATGATTGTTTGCATGTTTGTTTATTCTTGTTGATTTTACAATTCATGTGCTTGTATGATTTGATGCTTGTTAATTTCCCGCTTGAGTCTAATCAACTTAAGATGTTAGGAGTTATAATTAATGGTACCAAATTGTATACATGAATTACTTTAGGATTAAGATTAGAAATGACCAAATCTATTTCTTAGTCCGGAACCACTTGAACAAAGGTCGAATTAAGGTGAAGGACTTAATCGTGAAGCCTTATATTTGATTGGGACACCTAGAATTGAACCAAATATCGTATGAAGGACTTAACCGTGAAGTATTGGTATTTAGGGATAAACTAGGCTAATCTGTGCTTATGGTCTAGGTAGCTAGGGTGAAGAACTTAACCGTGAAGTCCGAATTACTTAGACACGTCATTAATTCACGAAAGTGACCCTTTTTGGCATTTACGTTTAGAAACCCCATAATTGCAAACATGAGTTTAGAATACCGAGCAAATGTAGATTTGACCAAATGATTGTATGCCGACAGCCCCTAGACTCTTATCCATTTGAATCACAAACTCCTTTTATTTGTTTGTTTAAAATTGTCTTGTTTTGATTTCAACTCTCAATCGGGTATTGAACCCAAAAACCCAATTTCTCAACAAACCCCCCTTTTTTACTTTATTGCACTATTTTAGAGTTAATTGATTTAGTAGAAAGTAATATCTCACGTTATCTTTGGATCGATACCCATAATTACTACAAGGATAGATTGTGCGCTTGCAATTCAATCTAACTTTGCGTATTTAGGGTTTTATAAATTTAAAGCAGAAGTGTACGAAAAAGACCAATTATTCCTATACCCAAAATACACAACATGTTCAGACAGAGCCCATCCCGCAGTTCCCTGGACAGTCCTCACAGCAGGTACCTCACCCTTCCCTCCACGATGACCCCATTTCCAGACAGGCGTTTCTATTCACGCAGGCTGAGTTTGGACAGACTACGGTTTTTAGTCCTGGGGTCCAGCAGACATCCGAGATTGAGGAGGTTCATGACGAGCGGTTCAGTCTACGGATGTCTAGGCTGACGACTCTACATCCTCTGCAGATACTGACGAGACGCCACTCTGCAGGCGAGGTCGGGGGTTTAGGAAGAAGAAGACGAGGACAGTGTTTAGTCCAGAGCCGTAGATTTTCATTTGTTGTACTGTTAGATGTTTTGTTAGATTCTTATTTGTAGTATTGGTAGATATTTTGTCAGATACTTATTTATTTCGTTGATTAGTTTCTTGTTTGTTTGATTTTGTTGTTATTTATTTATTTTGTTGATTTCATTATCTCATCGTACACAAAAGAATTTCAAAGAAACCACATATCTAAAATATCTAAAATGTTCCAAACGAACGACATATCTAAAATACGATACGACTAAAAATTAATTTAAACAACATTCGAAACTAAATAAATAACACTTAACACTTAACAAATTACAATTTCGTTTTTTTTAAATAAAAAATAATGGGTCCGCACCGGCATATAGCGGACCCGGGGTCCACACTATGCCGGAGCGGACCCTCATATGGGTTTGCTCCGGCATTCTGCGGCCTCCCAAAAATGGGTCCTCTCCGGCTTTCTGCGGCCATGCTAGATTTAAAATTGTCAGAAAACGATGGTAATTTGATTTTTTTTTTTTAAATGGTATTAATAAAAATATCGGTTTATATTCAAGCCCTCTTCAGTTCAAAACACACCAGAATTGATCAAACCAAGTTTATTTTTGTTCAGAGAATTGGAATCTGAACCGAACTAAATAAATTTGAAAACTCAACTAAAAAATGCAAAGTATATAGACCTGTATATTATGGTGTACCAGGTTAAATCAAAACATGTTTTTTTAAAATCAATTTATAGTCTGTAAATTGATTTTAACAAAAACAGTCAAATCAATTTAAAAATAAAAAAATGCTATTCATGCACAACCACATACTGCACAAGAAATTCATCAGTACCCAGTGATGCTAGTAGTTGATTTTGCACGTGTACATGTTAGTCCTGATGAAATTTTTCTTTCTTTTTTCATGTTATTTTAAGTTTTAGTTTCCGGTCATTGCTTAGCGAAATTATTTTTAGAATATATGATAGACAACAGATATGATCATTTCAATGTGTAATTGTGTGTGTTCTATCTTTTTCACATTTAATTTTTATGGACAATATATTACCCTATGATTTTCTCTGCCATAGAGATAATTCTTTACTCAATTTTTGTATAATTTTTCTTAGAGAAATTGAGAATCCAATGATTTCAGAGACATCAGAATTGACACCAAGAGGCTGACACTTGAAGACATTCTTCAAGCACGAAGCCAGCTCAGTGATCTTCTTTACCAAATGCCGGGGCCGTTCGGCAAGAACGGATTAAGAGTGAAGGATTAAGAGCTTAAGGAAGCTAAAGGAGAGGGTAGAGATGTCTTAAGGTCCGGGCAAAATGAGGCTAAATGAGGTGATCTTAATCCATGCTAAGGAACTGATGTTCTCAGTAGGATTAAGTTGCTAAGGGAGCTAAATAAAGCGGATTAAGCCTTAAGAAAGCTTAATTCATGGTTGTCGAACAGCTCCATTGGGATCTAAGTATCAAGATAACTCTGATCTTCTTTTCCATTGTCCGCCACGTGGACTCCTGTTCCAGAGAGAGGGAGAGCGACGATGTTTATTTTTTTTTTAATAAGGGTAAAATGAGTAATTTATAAATTTAAAATAAGTTTTAATAGAAAAGTCAATAAATTGAATAAATTTGTGAATTTTTGAACTTTAGAAGAATAAATATGATATAATGAATTTTAGAGAGGGATACATGAAATTCTCTCTAAAAATATATAACTGATGTGTTGTGTACTTGCGTGAGGTAAAATAACTGTTGTTAATTCCTTTACCCATCACTTACTGTGACATTACTTAAACTATTGAAAATAGGGGCCCAAATTGGTGGCCGTAAACTTTGCACATTGGGTCGATTCTATTTCTGTTCATTCTATTGCTCTCTAAGCCCAAAGTCCCAAACGAGAATAGCATGACATCACCGCATCCACCAGTGTGTAGTTCGAGAAAAATATGCCATGTCGTAATTAATACGTGATTTTATTGAAATATAAGTTGGGTCAAGTCATCCAATATATTTTAAAATTTTGTGTATTAATATAAGAATTTCTTCACTCTGTGGGTTTTAAATTTACAAGAGTTATGTGCTTTTGTCACTAGATCAAAAATAGATTCTTAACACGTTATGATTTTGATTCTAATCTGTGTTGTGATCAAATTAATTTTTCATGTGTCGTGCTGTGCCGTGATAAAAATATCGAAGAATGGTTACGGCATGCAAATATTCGTGCGCGAGTCACGTCGTACCTAAACGTGCTGTGTCCAAACATGACTTGTCACGTTTATCTATTTTTTCATAATTTAGATTAGTTTATTCAAAGATTCGCCATTTGATTAAGATCTAACGGTCCTAATTACATGTGACTCGCATGACCACGTGTCGTGCCGTGATCAGATCTTTCACGTGACATGTCATGCCGTGTCAAAATTTCAAAATATGATCACAGAACAGAACACGCGAGTCACAACACGGAACCAACACGCGTGCGTGCTGTTCCATGACAGAACTGACCCTGTCGTGCCATTTTTTCCACTCTACCAGTGCCACATAACAACCTACTGCAATGTAATGATTACCGAGCAGCGGACAGGAATTCGTATCCTCTCCATTAACTCAAAAGAGAATCTTTTGAGTTAATGCATCCCGATCACCCGATTTGTTTTAAAATTCGTATGGACTAGATCCGCACTAATATTAAAGGGACCCCTATGTTATAAGCAGGAGTCGAATTGGCTCCGTTTAAAATCAGACGATTGAAATTCTAATAATGCAGAGGATACACATTCAGTGGACAGGACCTGTCGGACCCGAATTCGTTTCGATTGATCCAATGTCGATGTCACAACCCACAATCCCATCAGTTTTTTGGATAGCTTCTATAATTTTCTTAGAAGTTAAACAAAAACAAAAAACAAATTGAGAAAAAAAAAAGTGAACGAAGAAGAAGAAACAAATAACTTAAATGATAAATTTGTAATTTAATGAGTACAATTATTCTCTCTTTTTATTATGAATATAATACGGTACGCTGGACCACTCTAGCAAGTACATCTATTTAAAAAATACATACTTAAAGTAAAAAAATAATAGGAATTAATAAATAATAAATTCCAGAAGAAGTTTTTTTTTTTTTTTTTTTTTATGAAATGCGCTGTTCTACTTTTCTTTTCTAATTTTTCTCGGTCCATAATAATTATGGATCCAGATCATCATTATCAGAATTCGTATCAATTCGGTTCATGTTAGAATTTACGAAACTAGTACAAATTTTGATCGGATGGTCCTACACAAATTCAAAATGTGAGCTACTCGAATCTGAATTTCTGAATTCGGATCTCTTAAATTAACTCGAGTTTTCATCCGGACCGTCAATCCGATCCAATCCAAGTTAGAATTCACGGGCCAATCCGACCCGAAACGATATAGCACCATTTCTTTCTTCACTTCTCTCTTTGCTCCGCGCTTTGTGTCTGGAAGGAATTCGGAGTCGTGATCGGACCAAAATGGATGCGGAACTGTTGGAGCTGATGAGGCAGCTGGAGGAGGCGCAGCAGGCCAAGCCGAGCATGCGCCTCTCGGAGAGGAACGTGGTGGAGTTGGTCCACAAGCTCCAGGAGCACCAGTTCTTCGATTTCGATCTGCTTCATACCGTTACTGGCAAAGAATACATCACCCCTGTAATTCCGCTCCGTATTTTTTGTTTTTAATAGACCCCTGATCTTTTTAAAACATAATTTTATTTTGATCTGAGACGTTATTTCAGTAGAACTGTCCGAATTTTTACTTGCAATTCATCAGAACCTCTAGCGTATATTCAAAATATTTTTCAATTAACTATGCCAGTTCAGTATAAAAATTCAATATTGGAAAAATCGGAAATTTTGGGTAGCCTGGAGGTTTCTAAACTGAACTCAATCTTGCCAAGGAGGAGACATTTTATTAATAATTCGGAAAGGTTTTCATAACTTGCCCAACCCGACTATTTTGAAGCGTACAAATGCAATTTAATAGACAGAATAGGAGGAGAAGTTGCTCAGAATGTGAGTCTATTGAAAATGTCAATTTATTTACGAAAATATATTTTTTGTAGAAAATGCCAAATTATGTAAGAAAATATATATTAAAAATGCCAATTTATGTAGAAAAGCCACAATGCAGGAGGGAATTGCTCAAATGCAAACCTTTGGAATACAATTCATACAAATTAACCTTTTTTTTTTCCTTTTATGATCACAGGACCAACTGAAGCTAGAAATGGAAAAAGAGATAAATCGATCTGGCCGAGTATCCTTAATTGATCTAGCTGATATAATTGGAGTTGATCTGTACCACATAGAGAGGCAAGCGGAGAGGATAATTGCCAAAGATGCGGGTCTAATGATGGTTCATGGAGAAATTATCTCTCAATCTTACTGGGATTCAGTTGCTGAAGAGATAAATGAAAAGTTGCAAGAGTGTAGTCAGATGTCTCTCGCTGAAATTGCGGCGCAATTGCATATTGGTTCCGAGCTTGTTGTCTCGTTTCTCGAGCCTCGTCTTGGCACCATGGTGAATAGTGTTCAATCCAGTACTCGATGAAGTTAAATTGCAAAACTAACTCACTGTTTGCCCATATCTGTTTAAAGAATAGTTATTTTTAATCTTTCCCGAAAGCACACATTATTTAAATGCACAAGAACAATTTAACAGAATACCATCTTTCCTTTGAAGTTTATTTTTTCCCAAAACAATGATAGTTTGTTTTCGGTTAAACAAATTTTCAGATTAGGGTTTTACAGAAGATGAGATAGAGAGTTAAGAGGGAAAGAGTTTCTTGTTAAATTACAGTGATTTTACAAATACTATATTGGTGGATGTGGATCTCTTTTGCAAAGTTCTCTTATTTACTTTTGTGAACGCTGAAGGATTACTTTATATATATTATATTTAAAATCAGGTGAAAGGGAGGCTAGAAGGTGGGCAGATATACACACCAGCATATGTGCAAAGGATAACTGCCATGGTGCGTGGGGCAACCAGGGGCGTCACTGTCCCAACAAATTTGCCTATTGTTTGGAACTCTTTACAACAACTGCTTCAAGACATAGACGGCGCCAGTGGGGTATCAGTAGAAAGTACCTTCTTTCAATCCATATTCAATGGGTTACTAAAGGATGGAGCTGTTCTTGGTTCGCTCCGAGCTGGTGTGCAGTGGACCCCAGCTGTAAGTGACAACTTTTTGTTTGTTTGTCCTGTCTGGAGTCAGCTTCTTCTTCTTCTTTTTGTTGTACTACTGAAAAATGGTTGTTGTCAGGTTTTTGCACATGCTCAGAAGGAGTGCGTAGATTCCTTCTTCTCACAGGTATAAACAAATTTTAATTATTGTTTTTCGGAATCAAGCTTGTTTTATCCATTTTTAATGCATTTTTTATGGATCGCAATCCCAGAATTCCTATGTCAGCTATGATGTGCTTCACAAGCTTTCTATCCCACAACCTAAACAGTACTTACAGGTAAACCATGAAATCCAACATATCCAGCTGTAGTGCTTCAAATCAAGACAATTGGTATGATATTTTTTTAATTTTTTTCAATGTAGACGAGATATCCAGATGGTATTCCACTGGAGGCCGTCTTTGTTCACCCATCTATGGTGGATATGTTAGATGCTGCTGTCAGTGATGCTGTAGATCATGGCAACTGGTATGAAACTTTTCTTGAATTAACTAAAATCCCAGTGCTGGTGGAAATGTTTGGTACTGTATGGAACACTGCTGTGATTTTTTTTATTGTTAGCAAGATTATTGACATTATTTCGTGACAGGATCAATTGCCTTTCTGTGCTGCCTTCATACATTGTGGATGCGGATGCTTCTAAGATTTTGTCTCTTTGCCCATCTCTACAAAAGGCGACCAAGGTGTTCTTCGTTCGTTCTTTCTTTAATTTATTTTCTCTGAATCTACTTTTATTGGTGCTAATTATGGTTTTATGACAGTCTTCATCTGCAGTCATTCTAGGGGATTCGTGTGTTTTCAGCAATGCTTTTATCAAGGTAAGGTCGCTTTGTTAACCGTGATTTGATATGACCAACATTTCTTACGGAAAAATCTCTTTATGCAAATTAGAAATTACAATTTAAATATGCCTTTTACAGGGAATTTTCGATCAACTAGAAAAGGAACTAGACTCGTTTATTTTTGCAACCAATCAAACCAAAAATTTCAAGACTGCGCCAATTTCACAACAACAAGCGGAGTCAAAAGATGTAGACGATGACGAGGTTAGCAATGCAAGTGTGCCTGAAAAGGGCAAAAAGAGAAGAGGCAAAACAGCAAAAGGTGGTAATCATGACAAGGACGAAGATGCACACGAAATTGTCCCTGCTAAAGGAAAGAAAAATCAGAGAAAAAGTAAAGATGTCGGTTCAACGGTGGTAAAAAGGGTTCTGATAAAGTAAAAGAGGAGAATCCAAATGTTCCGGTAGAATGGGTTGCGGAGAAAATCACATCTCTTACGCCTGAGCTAGAGGAAATGGGAGGTCAGAAGAGAGTATTTTTTTATTTTGAAGGCGTTTTATGCTCTCTCTACTTTTGTCCTATGTTGAATTTGTTTTTAGATTTTTGAATTATATATTTGTATCATATCTCTGAGGTTTGCTAATCTGGTGCGAATGCACCCGACCCTCTCCCCACCTCAGCCAAATAATTGTAGGGTTTGTTTTTTGGTTGCTTAAGACTTTATAATCGGTAATTATTGGTAAAACCTGTAAACTTCTTTTCTAAGAATTTCTATATTGTGCATAGCTTATTGAATTGAAACCAAATTCAATTTATAAACTTTCATGTTTTATTAATGATTGGTCAGCAGATTCGGAAGAGCTAATTAGGCAATTGGCCATGCACTTGAGACCGATGCTACTTGATTACTACAAAAGGAGGAAAAACACGTTATTATCTGAGAATGCTGAGAAGAGAAGGAGACTGCTTGATTCTCTACAAAAGCATCTTGATGAGGTACGTTTCCACAGTAGGCCCTTTCAATCGTGTAACTTGCTTCAGTATTCCTCCATAGGTGACACTTCATGTTTGGTTGTGGAGTAAGAGATGGAGTAAACCTCTTACTTCACACTTACGCTGCCAAATGAGAAGTAAAATAAAAGAAGTAAGCTGGAGTAAGAGGTGAGTTAATCCGGAGTAAGTTGCTCCACCTCTACAGGTAACTTACTCCACACTTACTCCTTCTGTAGGGCCCACTATCATGGGTAGAGATTTATTTTCTAACATCTTACTCAGGCAGATAATTTAAGCCATGACTTAAGCTGCCAAATGAGATGTAAATGTGAGTAGTAAAATGGAGTAAGCAACTTATCCTCCTTAAATTTAAGTACCAACCAAACATGATAGTGTTTTCTTTTAGCATGCTGATCCTCTCTCACATGGGTAATTTTGCCCTTAATTTCTGGGTCAAAGGATAGATTTTCTAGAATCATTTGCTCCATCTTATTAACTTTTTTCTTTATGTGTTTTTGCAGGCTGTGCTAGATTTGCAAATGTACGAGAAAACACTTGACCTGTTTGAAGATGACCCCTCTACCTCTGTATGCTGCACCATTCTCTATCTATTATTTAATTTATATGAATTTATCCTTTTTAAACATGGAGATCTTATATCCTCAAAGAAGATTATTTTAATGGAACCTGCAAATGATTACACCCTTAAATATGCCATGCATCATCATTTTGACTGGTTTATTGACAGTTACATGCTTTCTGGAAAAAAAAAAATCATAATAGTAACAATTAGATTTTCAATTAAATTTTACCTTATGTCGCTTGCTATCTAATGTTAAAATTACAATTGGTTTTCAAATAATTGTAGGCTATCTTGCACAAGCATCTTTTAAAGACTATGGCTGCTCCTGTTGCTGACAAACTTCTCCATACTCTGGTGATCTTTCTTTCTATGTTTTTTTTTTTTGCCTCCATAGTTGTCAAGAAATAATGTGAATCATTGATTCTTGTAGGATATGGACAATAAATTGAAGAATGGTGTAGAAGTAGACGACGGTCCAAATAAGACCTTGCAACTTAGCACTGCTGATCGTACTTCTCTGGTACTTCTTTTTCTCTTAATGTATTAGCCTCCGGTTCTTGGAAAATATGATTACTAAATTATTTGTTTGATACTTATTTTTAATGTGTAGGCAAAAACTTTGGCTGGTCTACTGTCAGCTAAGGTTCAAATCTTAGTCGAAGCATTAGAGGGAAAGGTTCGTTTATGCATCCCACAAAATTTTAATTCTCATATTTCAAAAATTTATATTACCTAAGAGGTTTTGTATTTATGTGACAGAGGGTTGATGCCTTTATGGATGCATTAAGAGCTGTAGCAGAAGAGAGGTATTTTCTCGACATTTTCCTTTGTATTATCTGTTGTTGTCGAATTGACCTTTTTTTTTTAATAATAAATCTATCTTGTAGCGGTTTGCTAGTGAAAAAGCTTGATAAAAGAGTAGAAAGATCAATGCTGCATTCCTACCGTAAGGTATCTATTAACAAGTTAAAAAAAATGAAAATCCATCATATTTTGCTTTTCTATTTGTGTCAAACCTGTAGCATGTATCTGTTATCTAACACGAGTTGTTAATTATAACTGTGAATTTTAGGATTTGACAACACAGGTTTCTTCGGAGACTGATAGCATTGCTCTCCTTCCAAAGTTGTTGCCCTACTCTTTTTGCAGGTTTGTGTTATTCTGTCTTTCTAGATGTGTGTAATTTTATTTTAATATTTACAATTTAAATATAATGTAATTATGTTTACATTTTTTTAGGTACACAACAAGGCTATTCAAGCACCTGGAAGAGCTATATCTGCTTTAATTTCGCACCTGAAGTTAATGAAAATGGAAAAATGGCTCCTTTTAGCTTTAGGCTTTAATTTTAAATTTGGTCACGCACTAGGGATGTAAATACGTGCGGTGCCGTGACCACACGTGTCGTGTCCAAATGGGACCAGGTCACATGTTAACTATTTTTTTCATAATTCAAGTTATTTTATTCAAAATTTATCATTCGATCAAAGATCTAATAGTCCTGATCACGCGTGACTTGTGTGACCCCAGTTGACGTGCTATGCCGTGCGGTTGCCAATTTTCCGAAGGATGGTCATGGTATGGGACACACATAAGTCACGGTACGTGAACGGCACATGTGTCGTGCCGTGACATATGTGTGACTTTTTTACATCCCTATATGGCACTTGCCTGGACCAGAAACTTTCTCAAATACTCCAGGCTGCAGTGAAGAAGCCAATGAGAAGAGAAACAAACATAACATGATAACATCAGAAAACACTGAGAAGATATCAAATTGAGACCTGATCAGTAGCGCAGACTGCGCAGTTACAATTTGGGTACATTATTGGTTTTGGAGACTGACATGCTCTCTTTGAAAATTTGTAACTTGACAATGACAGGAGAAGTTACCTGATACAACATGCAAGCTGTTAATAGACTACCACATGCTACTGTGGCTCTCTTTATCCTTGCAAGCTGCTACAACTGGAGCTGTGAGTTGAAAAACATATTATTTTTAAACCCTCCATTTTTTGGTGCCTCCAGTTTTGAAACTTTAATAACAAATTTTACAACTTAAATGTCAAAATAAACCATGAGATGTGTATATCATTTTCTCTATGCATATGTAAAAGATTATGACATTTTAACTTTGTTTTGATTATTATCAAGAGCTTGTAAAAACTAAAAATACACTGATATGGATAATTTATGGACGTTGATTATTCAACTTATTGATATTATTAAAAATAAAACGAAATGTGATAATTTTTTATGTGTAGAGAAAATAATTTAGATCATATCTAATGATTTATTTGAACACTTAAAGTTTTAAAAAAATTGTTATTAGGAAATTAAAGGGTGGATGCATGATGGAGTCACAAAAAATGAAGGCATTTAAACTCTTCTCTTTTTGCATTTACACTATAGTTCTTTAATGGTTTAATATTTGATTTTGTGTTACACAGGAAGGTGAAGATTGTTTGGATGATAGAATTCTGTCAAAAAGGGAACTTCTAGAAGAAAAGATGCCGGAGCTGAAATCGCTGATTTTGGGTTCGACAAACTCAGAAAATTAAGGTTGCACTAGAAAAATTTTGAAAATAAAAGATTATCTATCATGTTATTTTTTATGAGCAATTATTAGAGGGGAGATTTGAAAAGGTTGTAACAGCTCTTGTGGTGATTCTAACGATAGTTTTGTTGTGCTATTTAATTGAAGTTGATATGAATGTTAGGCATTGAGAGTTTTGCAGCCCTAGGACCAATACCGCTCAATGGAGGCTTTAATATGGGTTGCACAGATATAAATTTCATTTTAGGCCGAACAAGTTTACAGCAATTCCATTAATTCCTATAACAACTGAGTGGTGCTTACTTGAGACTTTCTTTTTGGGGGATTTCACGTATACCCCTCAAAAACTTCAAAATTACGTATTTCTCTCTCTAAACTTTAAAATTACGTATTTTCCTCTCTAAACTTCACAAAACTAACAAATTTACCCATTTTATTTTTTTTATATTAAAACTCATTCTAAATTTATAGAATACCCATTTTACATTTTATTAAAATTATAAAAAGTCTATCAAACTCAAATTTGAATATGAAGAGTTCCTCTACCGTCCGATCCACGCGCATCGCATTAAGATTTGTGCGTGTAGCTCCAATATATGTGTATTGGCTTTAAGATTTGTGCTGATCTAGTGCTCACGAATTTTAAAGCAATTTCGATCCACGCGCATTGCATTAAGATATGTGCACGTCACTTCAATATCCGTGTGTGTTCACATCAAGATTCTTGCTGATCTAGCGTGCACAGATCTTAAAGTAGTTCGGAAAGTAGAGGAACCCTTCATATTCAAATTTGAGTATGATGGGCATTTTATGCTTTTAATAAGGGTAAAATGGGTATTTTATAAATTAGAATAAGTTTTAATATAAAAGACAATAAAATGGATAAATTTGTCAATTTTTGAAGTTTAGAGGAGGAAATACGTAATTGTGAAGTTTTTGAGAGGTATACGTGAAATTCCCCTCTTTCTTTTGGTCTTAATTTCAAATGGAGTGGGGAGCAGCCTGATGCTTGATAAGAGCCGTTGGATCAATATTAAAGTTTGTGTGGCCTGTATGTACGAACATGATGCAGGTCAAACGGCTCCGATCAGAATCAGATTGAATTTGGTCTGATTCTGTTTAAATACCCTCCTACATTTGGAGGTACTTTACATTTTCTAAGGAGTCACAAATATGTTTGCATATAATATAATATAGCTAATTGGATGAAATAATGTGAGATCGGCCTATATAAATGACATAGCTGGCATAAATAATTATTATTTAAAAATTAAAATATAACTTGGCATTGAAATGTGTTGGTCGTGATAGTTCGGAGATGAAATTAAGTGAGGCTACGAAAGGTTGACTTAAATGCTGTCTATGTGATGTCAAAAATGAATATGAACTGTGATTTTAGTTCCGAATGTCTTGAAATTTTGAGCTTGTTAATTTGTATTAGACTGAGAAGTTGAAAAATGGAAATTATTAAAATTGAGCACACCAAATAATATTTTCCAACTTCTCGATCTTATACTACCTGAACTTGGAAAATAATAATTTGAAACACGGATGCTTGAATTGTCAAGTAGATGATGATTAAAAATTTAAATGGATCATTTGAGCAAAACATCACAGACTCCTTTTGTTAGCATAAGTTCATTCTAATTTTACTTGAGGGAATATCAGGGCAACAAACACTGCATTTTTCATTCAATTTAATATAAGAAATTGAGAGGGTATATTTGCAACTTTCTAAAAAATATATTTGTTCATTGTCAGAATATGGAGAATATTTTAACCTAAGGTGCGAATATAGAAAGATATTTTAACCTAGGTTGCTCTTGCTCAACAAGTCATTTTCAATTTGGGACAGCAAGGCACTATTGAAACTAATGAAAAATGAAAATATAAATATCATAAAGAAACCTAGATTTGTCATTCCACATATATTATTGGGGCAATTGGTTATATACCCATCAAAACTTTTGAAATTGGGTATATACCCATATCCCATTCAAAAATCCACTCAAATTTGAATGGGATATGGGTATATACCCAATTTCAAAAGTTTTGATGGGTATATACCCAATTATGCCTATATTTTTATGTTTATATTTTGCAAGTTCTTTTGTCACCTTTTTTTATTTACATTTGCTCCCAAAAATCCTACACACTGGCGGCTGGCCCCATCCTCTTCCTTTTTCTTTGCAGTTGGGATTATTGTTGTGATGCGCTGTTAACTGAATAACGAAATGGATCGGTTCTTATCCGTTGCCTTTCCATTGTTCGACCTGTTGACAAGATGTTTGATTTGAGAATAAAATGTATTGATAATGGGACAATTATATTTTCTCTCTCACTTGGAAGTTATAAAGTTAAATTATTAAAAATTTATGTTATGTCACAATTATGTTTGAGAGAGATAAAGTGAAGAAATAAGATAAACTCTTATTCTTATAAGAGTGATAATAAGACCATGTTTGATTTGAGGAAATGTATTGAAAATGAGATAATTTTTTTTCACTCTTACTTAGATGTTATAAAGTGAATGGATGAAAAAATATTTTTTTGACTTGTCAGAATTATGTTTGGGAGTGAGATAAAGTGAAGCTTGAGGAGAACTCTTATTTTATGAAAGTGATAATAACACTATGGTTGGTTTGATGATAAAATGTAATGATACTGGGATAATTCTTAGTTTCAATCTCACTTGAGAGTTATATAAAGTGAATGAATAAAAAATATTTTATGTTTTATCATAATTATGTTTGAAAGTGAGATAAAGTGAAGAGATAAGGAGATAACTCTTTTATGAGAATGATGGTAAGATTATGTTTGATTTGAGAATAAAATGTACTGATAATGAGATAATTCTTATGTCTACTCTTACCTGAGAATTATATAAAATGAATAAATAAAATAACTTTTATGTCTAATTAGAATTATGTTGGTAGTGAGATAAAGTGAAGAAACAGCAAATAACTCTTATTTTTATGAGAGCGATAATAAGAGTTATCATCTTATCCTCACATTTATCTCCAATCAAATAGAGTTGAAAAAAAAAGTTAGGTTGAAAGTAATTTGAAATTACCACAGTAACAAATTTATGGAGATAAAATATTATGGAAATGGTTGATATAGTTTGTGGATAGATTTAAAGAGGATAAGAGAGGTGTTTTGGTGGCGACCAGAAATGAGTATAGTGAGTGGTGATAGATTTGCAAAAAAATGTTTTTTGATACTTATAAATAATTGATACTTTTTTTACTCCTTCAAAAATAAATCGGCAGAGAAATAAATTGATTTACTTTTTACTTGAATTACAATAGAAGCAAAGACTGTTTTCATAATCTTAATCTTAATTCTCAGATTACGTGTCTCTGATTACGTCCCCACTCCACAAGATTACGTGTCCTCTGATCTCCAAAGCTTCACTAGAAGTTTCCATCCTCCTCAACTTTCCTGCTACTCGCTCTCTCTCTCTCTGTCTCTCTCTCTCGCTCACTTTGGTACTCGCTCTCTTGCAAACAATTGACCTATTTTGTTATTAAACAATAATCCCAGTTCAAGTTCAAATTGGTGGGTTATTAATTGCTGATTAAATTGGGATCAAATTCAATCGACAAATTCACTTGTATTCTTTTTTTTTAGAAGATGGAGAACTCATCTGTAAATGCTGAGAAAGGAGGAGGCTGCTAGATTCTCTACAAAATAATCTTGATGAGGTACCCCATTTTACGCACTATTTCCTTGCACAAGTGGTTAATTTTGCCCCAATAATTCACAACTGGTACATTAGTGTTCTTTAACATGCTCACAACCCACTTATGGCAATTAAATACGAGGTATTGTGATTAAACTTATTCTGTAGTGGACTAATTTAACCTAAGTTCATTTTTTTTTTTTTTTTGAAAAAACAATAATCTCATTTTCCTCAGTATTGATTGCAAAAGTGGTAATTTGCCACAGTAATCCAGAACTGGTACATTAGTGTTCTTTAACATGCTCACTAAACCCAATTTTATGGCAATTAAATAGGAGCCGTGTGTGATTATTCTAATTCTGTAGTGGACTAATTTAACTAAATTCAGTTTATTAAAAAATTAACCTAATTTCTGTTACAATTGTCTTTTTCTTTAACAGGCCATGTTAGATTTGCAGATATAGAAAGCTGTGCTATTTGAAGATGACCCTTCTAATCTGTATATTGCATATTTACAAAAAACTAATATTTTATTTTTTAATGATATTAACTTCCCTTTTAACATAGTATTTTTTTTCTCAGAAACAAAATATTTAATTTTAATTTAATTGGCTTCAAAACAATGTCTAGGCTGTCTTACACAAGCATCTTGGAAACTGGGCTGCTCTCTTGCCAACAAGTTCCTTTACATTTGGTAATCTTTCTTCTCAAATCATTTTTGGTTGTGTATATCAGGAATGATGGTAATTTTTAATTTTTATAGGATATGAGTAACAAATTGAAAACCGGTGTTGAAATTGGAGGTAATCCAATGAGACCTTGGTACGCGCTGCTGA
>JAJGRW010000977.1:318826-398902 GCA_025461045.1 Carex parvula | reverse complement strand
CCATCTCACTCTTCCAGCTGTTGTCTGTTATAGGCAAATAATTCAATATGTTTTTGGGTTTTCTTTTGTTTTTCTTTTCCTTTCTTTTTCTCTTTTATGTTTTCTTACCATGTTGGTATAACTGGAAATGAGTGTATATAAGAATCCTGTTGGAAAGGAATTTTAGTTTTGTCCTGTTTCCCTTTAATTTGGTTTATGTTTTTTCTTCAATTCAACTTGTTTATTTATTTTTTTTGGACTTCTACTATTATTATTTTTTATTCTGTTTACTTTTGATCCTTGCAACGAAACATGGATGTCAAATTAGATAGTCATTTTTTAATACACCCGATACTTTAGCAAGTGACGGTCAAAATTTTCATACTTTTGAACAGTTTATTTTTTTGGGGGGGATCTTGGCTGGTTGACAATAACTTGAAAGAATGGTTGGGCATCCTATGCCAGTATTGGAAATGTTTCTTTTCACTCACGCAAATTTTTAATATCATCTTAATGGCCTGCATGATCCGCTAATATCACTGAAGGTTGAATAAACCAAACTCAGACTGCAATATGCATAGGCCAGCATTTCAGACACTAACAAAAATGCTAGCAACCTTAAAACATATCATATCTTCTGTTATGTTACCAACACCACCATGAATATGATGGATCTATCAACATCGCTTTAAGTCAATTCATTTTATGAAACTCCCCACATGTAGGCTCTGAAGGCCGAAAACCTTGTCTGGCTTCTGTCCAACATGGATTCACAAGAGGACATCGTGTACCCCAATGATCCAAAGGCATTGCTCAAGACTGATGACGATCTCAAGCAGGTCTATAAAAGCACCGACCTGCCGCGTGATTTTGTCGACCTGGAGAAGGAGCTGCTGAAGATGGGCATGAAACCTGCCACCAAGACGGCTGAGAGGCGGGCTGCAGCACTGATGCACGGGCCAATCCCCAAGGCCAAGCCCAAGAAGCGCAGCGAGAAGTTCAATCGCCGCTCCAAGCTCACCAATGCGCACATGCCTGAGCTCTTTCAATTTGATTAGGATTGTGTTATGTCGATAATTAAGGGAGTTTGTCCCCTGTGGATTTGACAAAGTGAGTTGCATGCCGTGGTAGTCCTGTACTACACAGGTTGCAAGTGGAGGTGGAATTGTGTTATGTTAAAATTATCTGAATTGGTGTTGTATTGGAACCCATGGACCTGTCTGTCTGCGGGTTAAATAAATTAATCATGTTGTATATTGTATAAAGTTATGCTGTCATAGTTTTAAAAAAGAGAAATTCATATATATACCCATCATAACTTCTTGATTAAGATATTTCCTTTTCAAAATTTCAAAATTAGCTATTTCTCTATCTAAACTCACTTATTTTATAAATATCTCAATTTTTAAATGAACCAATTAAAAATAAAAATTTATAATATAGAATATGAAAAGGACGGTTTTGTCCTTACTTTTAAATACTGTGCTCACTGATTATACGCAATGGCCACGGGCTCACAGCTTTCCATGTGAGTTAGCAATCAGTACACTCATCAGTGTTCCAGCTTCAAGCTCAGTCACCCATGGTAACCTGCTTCAGTTCCGAGGCCAGCTTCTCTCGTACCGACAGTGGATTGAGATTTGATAAACATTTATTTTGACAATCATCAAGAATAAAATTCAAATTCAATGATACCTATAGGTATGATCCATATGGTACATGTATTATGTCATGTCTATATGTGGTTTGGTGCGTTTTTTGCACTTCATCAAGTGATTTATATATAAAAAAGAGCAAATTATGAAAGATTGCTTGACAAATTATGAACTGGAGGCCAAATCTTGATTTACATCAGGACAATATAATTTTGTTACCACGAGATGTCTTGGCTGCTGCCAAACATTCGGCCTGAATGAAATTGGAAATGGGTATCTTTCTTGCGGGACTACTCCAAGTTTGCTAAATTATCAATGATGTGAAATTAATGATCTTTCACTGATTACTGGTACACTATTTTGTTGTTATCATCAGATCAGATTTTGTGTTTTTTTGTTATCTAAACGTGACTTTAAACTGAAATTATAATGATAACAGGATGTCAAAGTTGATGTTGCTATTCATCCTGAGGAGCTAGCTGTCAAGTAAGATATTTCTGTTTATTATAGATGTAAATCCAGGGATCTGATCGACGTTAATAACTCTAATAAATTATTGTATTAAAATTGCACAGGTATGAAAAAGCAAAAAGAAGATTCCATTGAAATGGTTGCAGAGGTTGATTCTTTTGTAATTATCAAGCTAATTAACTTAAAATTCCGAAGAGTACTTGGCATGTTTATAAGTAAATTACAGCTGACTTGATTTCAAATGTTACTTGAAAAGGTAGTAATTGTAGAGTTTATCGCAGTTAATAAAAAATGTTTGATTGATGATTTGAAAGCTTTATTTAAATATCTGATGTAATTTCTTGTTATTTACTTTTATTCTTCATTATAACCTGCCATTGTTGCTCTGCATACCTGCAGCATGAACCATAGAATTCACCAAGATTGGGAGTCCGTATCCTATCGAGTCAAAACTGGTCCATATTCAATTTGAAACATGTATTTTTCGTAATGTACAGGGCGGTATTTATTGAAAATGGATTGTTTTAAGATTCGTGCTTTAAGAATTTAAATGGTTTAGATTTATAAAAAATAAACTTAAATTTTCATATATCTTAGAGGATGTGAATTCCAAGTTGCGGAGATCATTTCATCTTATTACAACAGGAAAATTTCTTTACGGCAATAAAAAGTTCATTTTTTTCTTCATAACAATTTCTTAACTCTGAAAGCCGACATTTTTATTAATATCAAGTTTAATAGAAATTAATATTTATGCCCAGAATTCTGGGTTTTGCCAAAAATGCCCAAGCCAGTCATTTTATGGCCGGTTTACTCTCCCCATAAGCCGGCCATAAAATGGCCCGCTTACTCAATTTTTTTTTTTTAGACACTATGAAGAGCAAGATAATGAAATCTAACACTAAAAATTTAAATTATTTGTTTAAATTATTTGTTAGATTACTTTTTTTATTTATACTTAGCATATTTATACTAAAATTCGCTAAATTACTTGAAATTATGTTAAATTACACTATATTAAGTTAAATTACACTAAATTACATTACATTACGCTAAATACGGTAAATTATGCTAAATTACATATGAATAGGGACTATATCTTCACTGAAAAGGTGAAACAAAGACGAAACTTCAAACGGTCATAAAACGGCGCTCGAGTGTCCTACTTTTCGGAAAGCTTGCGAAAATACGCATGCGTCCGTGACCACTACGTCATTTTTCGAAATTCAGAATTGCCAAAAAACAAAGGGAAGAGACTCAAAACTTGAGTTGAAGTTTCCGATTAAGATTTTCATTTTTATTATTCAATCTAAGTAGCTCAGTAAATTAGTTACATAATAAACTTGTAGAATACCAATTTTTACTATTTTCTATGATTCATGAAAGATGGCACAAAATCAGTCTACTTTAGCGTAATTTACCATATTTCAGCATAATTAGCGAAATTATTGTAATTTAACATAATTTAGTATAATTAAACATAAGTTATTGTAATATAGTGTAATTAAACATAATTTCAAGTAATCTAGTGTATTTTAGTATAAATATGCTAATTATAAATCAAAAGAAGTAATCTAACAAATAATTTAAACAAAAAAATTGAATTTTCAGTGTTAGATTTCATTATCTTGCTCTTCATAGTGTCTCTAAAAAAAAAAAATTTATGGCCGGCTTAGACATTTTTGGCGAGAACTCAGAATTCTGAACATAAATATTAATTTCTATTAAACTTTGGATATTAATAAAAATCTCGGCTCTGAAAGAGACAAAGTTTGTATCAAATTTTTAATATTTTTTGTATTTTTTTATATAAAAAGGTAGAAGTCTAACTCAACTTGTCAACTTAATGTTTATAAATGACCTCTTCCTTGTTTCAAACCCACAATCTTTCACACAACCTTAAACCTTATCTTTTCTCACTAGATAAAAAGCTCTAATAAT
The DNA here is from genome assembly GCA_025461045.1 of Carex parvula. Classification (NCBI taxonomy): domain Eukaryota; kingdom Viridiplantae; phylum Streptophyta; class Magnoliopsida; order Poales; family Cyperaceae; genus Carex; species Carex parvula. The sequence continues at coordinate 394,856 of JAJGRW010000977.1, read as the reverse complement.
TTCTGTATGTAGAGCATAAATACTGATTATGTTCCGTCTGAAAGAGTTCAAGTTAAGAAAGGTGAAGTATAGAGTAAATATTATACACCTAGAGAGGTGAAGTGCTTTATGTGTTCTTTGACTGCTTACGCGTGAAGGGATTTACCTATTATTCCATAATCAAATATTATTCCATAATCAAATATGACCATATGATAGTACACTTGAGAGTAGGTCCGATGGGCAGGTGAAGTATAGAGTAAACTAGCAGGTGGCCTCGCGTTGCTTCGGCAACAGTTTGCTGCGGTATCTTTTTGAGGAAGAAAAATGTATATAGATATATTATATATATAATTAGTTGTATACAACCGGTAAGTAATTAGCTGCATAAATGTATTGCAAAAATTGTGTAAGTGGTAGATCATGTTTCATTTTTACACAACAAAAATTTCACAGTAGTTGCTTGCTTTGGCATCTGTTTTTTCACAACTCAAATTAGAGTACAAACTATGCTTTGAAAAGGAACAGTATGTTTGCTTCGGCAACTGTTTTTGAGGCAATGGAATGTATATGAAGATGTTATATATATATAATTAGTTTTGTACAACTAAAATTGTTACCTGCATGGATATATTACAATAACAGTAGTAGATAGAGTTGGAACACAAACTATGTTTGGAGGAGGGATAGCATGCTTTGTATAAGTGTGCTATCCCTAAATAACAAATCCTCCAAACATGTTTTGTTGTCAGGACCATATAAGCTAATTGTTTTGTTGATGTTCATATCAACACAAAATAGTATGTACAACTACCAAAATACGCGAACGTTTTCTTTAAGGATGGAGAATAACTACTCCGTCTTCTCTTTTGCTTTGCTGCTGCTTTGAACACTGTTTAAAAGGAGAAATTACACAACTGGTGAGATATATGTTGCATTCATAATTTTCAGTGGTATGCAAATCAAGTAATTATTGTTTGAAGATAGAAATCAGCCCTTGGTTTATTTGATTTATTTCTTCAATTGCTACCACTACTGGGAGGGTGATAGCAGGTAAAGTTTTGAGTATTGTTAAGTATTACATGAATATAAATATTTCATTACGTTGTTCGTTGCTTTTTTGATTGGCCTTGTGTGAATAGTTGTTTCCTTGCTTGATTTGTCTCGGAAGTTGTTGGTGGTTTAGGCTGCAGTTTAGGGCTGCAGGATGAAGTTGTTGGCGGTTCAGGTCTGCGATTAAAGGCATTAATAAAGAGATGGCATTAATAAAGTAAAATGACTGTAAAGTATGGTATGGATATTATTAAAAACTAAGCATATTAAAGGATGAGATGGTATCTGTTTCATTTATTTCAAGATTGTTTAAAAAAAACTTGGTACTGTACTTTTCAACAGTGATCAAGAAGTTATGGTATAAGTGGGGTGTAGTTGTTTTCGTACTTGTATATATTATGAGTTTGATATGATTTTGCAGTAGCTATATTGAAGTAGCTGAAGCTATAAAAAGTGTTGTTTTATTTTCACTACCTGTTTTCTTCGTATGGTGTTGCTGGCGTTGTTGCTAGTTGTGTTGCAGTTATGGGTGGCACGTCTTGTATGTTAGTTACATGATAGTAGATGGTATTCTCTGTAAACTTGTTTCTTTCCCATTGTACTGTAAACAGGTGTTCTTTGTTAATGAGTTGTCCAAATATTGGTGGCAAGTGGTTCTGTTTTTCTTTATTGCTGGAGTTGTATAAAAGGTCCTGTGCTGAAGAGCCGAGCAAGTCGTTGGCCTGTTTTCCGATAAAACTGAAGTGAGCTTCACTTGTATTATCTGCAACTATTAACTTGAAATTGAGCCTGTAAAAGAATTTAACATTTTTTTTAAATTATTATTAAGAGGGAGGTTGATGAGTTTTGAATAAGTTTTTTGTTTGTTTGTTAATGTAATAGGCTCACCATGGCAAAGGTCTTCGAACATTGGTTCTACATTTGTAGCAGAAGTAGGATGGTTCCTTAACTTTTGTCCTATGTATTGGGCACGCTTCATAGTACCATCCAAGTTCTTCTAGTGTATCAGAAATTTTTGCAACCACGTTAAATGATTTGTCCTGCATTGTTTGTAGTTTTGTTTAATGTAGTGTTACAATATTTATATTTGTTGATGGAAACATTGTTCTCTATGGTTTTGTTGTTTACCTTGTTTTCTGGTATGCACATGTCGTGCAGCTCCTTAATGGAAACTGAGGGAGGAAGTTGTTCATTAGGCTGCTCTTCTAATGGTGTTGCTTCATGTAGCGTGAGTTGTTTGTTCTTGCTTGCTATTCTGCATATAGTTATTAAAATATTGATAAATGTATTGTATATCTATTTTAGAAGTGAAAATTATGTACTTTACTCATCACAGATCAATACCTGTGTCGAAAAGTTGTTATCTCTGGCAGAAATTGGTCTTGGTATATTCTTGTTGCCGAGTATGTTGTGAGATTCCATTTTTCTGTGATTTTGCAAAAAGGTTAGTTTTGTAGGCGAAATTAGTTGCTGCTGAATTCTTTTGTGAATGTAGAAGTTCTTACCTTTAAAACAGATCAACCGAAGAGAACTAAATGCAAGGATGATCTCTTGTGTTTTTGATTCTTCTTCTATTCTTTGAAAGTCAATTTGAGCTAAGCACTCTTCCCATATAGTGATCAATACCCTGTCATCCCTGTAATATGATAAATGCAGTTGTTGTTTATGATTAGATAGTGGTGCAAAGAATGTATATGTAACATTCATATTTAGTATTTGTTATACTTATGCAATAATTTGAAGGGGAAGTATGAAAAAGGTTGGTTAGGAAGTATGGAAGGAGAGTACTGAAGCTATTGAGCAAGTTAATTTTGGATATAATGAGTGGTTTTTATCAAAAAAATATAATGAGCGGTTATACCTTTCGTCTTCTATTTCTATATCTCTTAGGCTGACCTGTCCGCTTTTTTGTGTTAGATTGACCACTCGGCTGTTCTTGTTGATCCTTCTTATTGGTCCAATGGAAACGACTTGGCCAATCACATCTGGTTGATCAAATTTTGTTTAGATTTAGTATCATAAATATGAGAGGTGTGCAAGGCATTTTGAATATTTTATTTATTTTGCTGCAGTTTGTGGTGCAGGTACTTACCGACAACTGTTTTATCTCCTGTGATTGTGGTTCCGATGCTGTTTAGTGATGTGAAATCAAAGAATCGGAGTGGAAATGCTGCATCGTCGTTTTCAACCTTTGTAATTTTCGTTGCTGCTGTCAACTGGATGCGAGCGTCATGTTCTATTGTTCTGAATCCTTCTCTTTTAAATGTTGGTATGAACTTGTAAAATTCATAGACCAAACCTTCTTCTATTTGTTGTAGTAAGTAGTCTTCATCTGGATCATTGATTTTGATGAAGCCTTCTATTGCTGTATTCTGAAGAAATAATTAAGGACAATTTGTTAGTAGCAATAGAGATGTAGGAAGCTTAGTAAATTGTTTTGCACATAAATGAATTATCTGAATGAGTAAAGATTTTTTGGTTTGGTCTGTGCTGAAAATGATAGATGTAGAGATTTTGTGTGTTTGTAACATAGTTAAGTGTTTTTTTCGTTTAATGAAAGTAAGGTTTTTGGTGTATGGATTAGAATCAGCACAATGGTGTGCAGTTAGTTTAAACATTCGAAGTAATGAAATATTTTAATTGAAAAAAATAGACAAGAAGTTATAAATTGCTTATAGTGGTCCTTCCAATTTAATCGATTTCCTAATATTAAATTTAGGATAACATATTATTTATATATATGATATGTGGGCAGACAATTTTTTTGTAAAAAAATATGTGTGTCAATGAAGATATATGTTGTTAATACATCTGAAGATATGAAAAACCTTGAAAAACAACGAAGTACCTCTTTGTCAACTAATATGAAGTCGTGGGAAAATTTTTGCCGTCCAGTTGCGCTATGAGCTGTCCATAGTTTTGTGATTCTTCCTTTGATTCTTTGGCGGTTGATACCTCGCATATTTAGTCTATTTTAGGCCTGTTTTAGTACCAGATTCGTGCCCTAATTCACCAGAATCATGTGCATTTCATCGATATATCTTTAGAATTTGGTACTGCTGAGTGTTTGTTTGTTTTCTGCAGGTTTGGAGCAAAACACACGAAGAAACGGCGATTCAGATGATGAGGTACGACCCTTACCAGGCTTGGTACGGGTCTCACCAGACTTGGCCATTTTTCAGCTCATCACGCCTGGTACGGCCAGGCCGTACCAATTTGGTACGGGCCGTACTTAAAGGCGGCCTGACAGATTCAAATTTTGGCAGAGGCTATTTAAAGCGGGGAACTCTCCAATTTCGACATTCATTCCATTCCAGAGACATTTGAGAGCACAGTAAGAGAGAAAAGAGAGCTAAGGAGCTAGGAGCAAGAAGGAAGGAAGAGGAAAGAGGCGAAACTCGACGGATCAAGCTTCCTCCTCTCGATCCCTTCGATCCATGGCTTTCTCTATCCCTTTTATTGTATTTTTAGATCAGATCATGTGCTGTGAGTAGTTATTTCAGTTTCTAGGGTTTAGAGATGGATTCTTGATTTGCTTTGACTTTCTTTGACTTGTATCTTGTATGAACTCTTTTGATTGATTGATTGTGATTTTCTTTGCCATCTCTTGCTTTGATTGCTGTGATTGTGTATGATGAATCTCTAGGTTTAGATCGAACCTATCAAGGTCATGTGATCATCTCAATCTCTCAACCAAATCAATTGTTTAGGGTATACTTGTTCGAATTGAAGCCGAGAGGTTGAATTCTCCTCTAATCGACAGATTAGAGGGTGCCTTAGGTCTCCAATCAACCAGCTAGGGTAGATCTGTACCAACACATGAGAATTGAGGTGTAGAAATCCCTAAAAGGCAATCAATTGCATTCCAACCTAGATCTTGATCCAACACACGACGGTTGAGGCTTAGGAACCTTAGGTATGGTCAATTGAACCTTTCTAAAGAGTTTAGCACGAGGTACCAGCAAGGAATGCATCAACTCGAACTGGTAAGCTCTGTTCTGGCAAGCCAGTACGGGTCTTACCAGAGTGGTGCGGCCTTGCCTTACCAAGTAGAGTACGGCCTAGCCGTACCAACTTGGTACGGGCCGTACCACTAGAGGCAGATCACAGATGAAATCTGAAACCCTGGAAACGCCTTTTATCCATAATCAAAACACAATTTACATTTCTTCTAGCATTTTATTACATTGTTTGAATTGCTTGAATTGACCTTTTTAGGAACTTAAATACCAAACCAAAACCTTCTCACTTCTAGTTTTTAATTGAGTTTGGTAGATTCTAACCTAGTAATTGCCCGTCCCTGTGGATCGATACCCGATTATACTACTCGATAGGGGTTGTGCACTTGCAACCCTTACTCGTGAAGTGTAAACGCGGTTTTAAAAGGTACGCCCTCCAGCGTACCGAAACTTGCGTTGCGCTTTCGCGCGAACAAGTTTTTGGCGCCGTTGCCGGGGAAGGTAACCAATTGCCTAGTTAGATTTTTACCTTACTTAGTTAATCTAGACTTTATCTTGTATCTTTCTTGCTTTTTCTTATTCAAAATCACTAAAAACTGGCTTTTGAACCCCCCCTGCAGGAAAATACAGGTTGACATATAATATGAGAAGCAAGGGGCCCCTGTTCGACCAAACTCCTCCAGACTCAGCCGAGACTGCTCAGCCACCCCCTGGTACGGCCTGTACCAATTCAGGCACGGCCAGGCCGCACCAACCTGGTCCGGCCCGTACCGATTCAGGCATGGCCAGGCCGCACCAATCAGGTCCGACCCGTACCAAGGCACCTGAACCTGAAGAGATGGCTGAGGCAGAGGACGAAGCCCGAATCAGACTGGAGGCAGAGGCCAGGGAAAGAGAAAGAGAAAGGCAAGAAGAAGAAGGCCGTCTGACGGACGACGATGCGGATGGTTTCATGCCTCGGACGCTGCGAGAATTCAACGTGCCGAGAGCTGGAGACGCGCGAGGTGCGATCCGGCTACCACACATTCCAGGACAGCAACCGAACATTCAATCCGGGGGTTGTCAACATGGTGCAGCAGAACACCTTCCACGGACTCGACCACGAGGACCCGCACGCTCACCTCCAGACCTTCCTCGAGTGCATCACGACCATCAAAATCAACGGTGAGAATGCTGTTTACACCAAGCTTGCTCTATTTCCTTTCACTCTTAGGGATAAGGCCAAGAAATGGTTAGGATCTTTGCCTAGGGACTCTGTTAGGAATTGGAGGGATTTGTCCAAATTGTTTTTGACCAGATTTTTCCCTCACAAGAGGACAGCCAAGGTAAGACAAGACCTGACCAGCTTTAGGCAGATTTTTGATGAACCCCTGAATGAGGCCTGGGAGAGGTTTAGAGAATTGCAGTACTCCTGTCCCCACCATGGTATACCCGACTGGCTTTTAATTCAAACGTTTTACGACGGCCTGAATGAGAGCACTCGTGCTTACGTGGACGCTGTTGCGGGAGGCGCGTTGATGTCAAGGGAGCCTTTAGAGGCTATGAACTTGATAGACAACATGGCGCAGAACCAGCAGTGGTCCGGCCGCGACACGTCACGCTAGCGAGGAGGCCAAGGAGGTGGCAAGTACGAGCTCGATCACATCACGGCTCTCACCGCCAAGATGGACGCAATGCAGCGGGCGATGGACAAGCTCAATGTCAAGGCAGTCGAACAGCAACCTCAAGTCTGCGTCATGTGCGGAGACGAGAGGCACGCATACGAGCAATGCCCGCTGGTGCAACAAGACGAGGAGAGTGAGCAGGTCAACTCTCTCAACAACGAGCCTTCCTTCTTCCCAAGACCTCCCTTCAGCCGATCCTACTCCAAGGATCAGGTTGAGCAGCAGCACTGGAGGTCGAACCAGAACAACCCTGCGCCTTTCAACAACTCTTCGTTCAGACCGCCCTTCAACAACAACAGCTTCCAGAGGCCGCAGTACAACAACAACAACTGGAACAATCGGGCGAACAACACTGGAAACTACCCCCCTCCGAACAACAACGATTGGAGAGCCCAAGCTTCGAGCAGCAGCAACAGCAACAACAATGGCAACAGGAACTTCTACCAGAACGCTTCCTTTCCCAATCAAGGCAACCGAGCAGCTCCCTCTGACCCCTCAAAGTCAATTGCGCCTACCGAAGTGAACAACTTCACTCACGAGCAGGGCAAGATGAATCAGATGATGTGGGAGCAGATGCAGAGCATGACCACTCAAATGGCTGCTCAAAGCAAGTTGCTGGAGCAGCTGAGCCAGATGGTCACCTCAAGCCACTCTCGACCCGGGAAGCTTCCAGCTCAGCCCGAACCAAATCCAAGAGAAGAGGCTAAGGCGATCACTCTGAGAAGTGGGACCCAATACGACGAGCCACCAATGCCAAGTGAGGGCACAGTTGATCCGATCCTTGACGCGACACCTGACGCGACCCCGACCCCTGTGTCAATTCCACTGAAGGAGGTTAATCCAGAACGAGCTGAGGTCATCCAACCTCAAGCGAGTGCAGACTGCACCAGCTCGGCAAGACCTGCACAACCTCCATCCGAAGCGTCAGGTGGTCAGAAGAAGAAAGGTGCCGAGAAACCATCTCCATACCGGCCACCTGTTCCATTCCCCCAGAGATTAGCTGAGACGAGACTGAACGAGCAATTCGCCAACTTCGCAAACGTCATCAAGCAGCTGCAGATCACCATCCCTTTCACCGACGCTTTGACCCAAATGCCCACCTATGCCAAGTTTCTGAAGGACATCCTTTCCAACAAGAGAAGCTTAGAGGGGCACGCGACAGTCAAGCTGACGGAGCAGTGCAGCGCAATTTTGAAAAGCGAGCTACCCCCTAAATTGGACGATCCTGGAAAGTTTTCCATTCCATGCACCATTGGGAAGGCTACAATCAAGAAAGCCCTGTGTGATCTAGGAGCGAGCGTGAGTCTCATGCCACGCACCATCTATGATCGCATAGGAGTGGGGGAGCTCAAGCCCACAAGGATGACACTGCAGTTGGCGGATTCTTCAGTCCGACTTCCACTTGGTGTGGTGGAGGATCTGCCAGTTCAAGTTGGGAAGTTCTTCGTGCCCGTCGATTTCGTCGTCATGGAGATGGAAGAAGATAAGGAAGTCCCAATCATCTTGGGGCGACCTTTTCTGAGTACAGCTGGCGCGATAATTGACGTGAAGCAGGGCATCCTGACTCTGAACTTTGGAGGAGAGAAGGTGAAATTCCAAATCGATCGCGCCATGAGATATCCGTCACGATCTGAGACATGTTTCCGAGTTGACGGGATAGAGGAGTGCTTGACTGATCTGGCCAAGGACTACTTTCTGAACAAGTCAACAACTCGCTGCGCCAAGACGCTGAATTCCTCTCAAGTTGCCAAGCGAGGCGAGCGAGTCAATTTGTGCAGCAGATGCGATTCCTGAGGATCTGGAGGATCGTACATCACACTCTGAGACGAGGAGTGGAACGGAGCCTGCCAAGGCCGACGTCTCGACAGCACACGAGTCAGATCACCCAGATGCGACTCGTGACAACGATCAGCCTGAGCGTCCGACTCCCGAACTCAAACCTCTTCCAACCAATCTCCGATACGAGTTCCTCGATCCAAAAAAATCATGTCCTGTGATCGTCAATGCGAGTCTAAACCCCGATCAAACCGCCAAACTTCTGGAGAAGCTGAGATTTCACAAGGGCGCGATTGGGTACTCGATCAAGGACTTGAATGGGATCAACCCAGCCATCTGCTCACACCGGATTCTTCTCGAGGATGATCACAAGCCGTCTGTGGAGCACCAGCGGCGACCTCAACCCCAACCTGAAGGAGGTGGTGAAAAGGAAATTCTCAAACTCCTGGATGCAGGCATCATCTATCCCATCTCTGACAGCAAGTGGGTGAGTCCCGTTCACGTGGTGCCCAAGAAGGGCGGCACGACAGTGGTGAGAAATGAAAAGGACGAGCTAGTCCCTACCTCGTGTGGTATCTGGGTACCGCATGTGTATTGACTACAGGAAGCTCAACACTGCCACGCGCAAGGATCACTTCCCACTGCCGTTTGTCGACCACTCCCTTGAAAGGCTGGCGACTCATTCTCATTTTTGCTACCTTGACGGGTACTCAGGATTCTTTCAGATCCCCATTCACCCGAACGACCAAGACAAGACCACTTTCACATGTCCCTACGGTACATTCGCATACCGTAGGATGCCATTCGGTCTGTGCAATGCACCTGCCACCTTCCAAAGAGCCATAATGGCTATCTTCTCATATTTCATGGAGAAAGAGGTTGAGGTCTTCATGGACGACTTCTCTGTCTATGGAACCAGCTTTGACTCATGTCTAGCCAATCTCTGCAAAATCCTGGAGAAGTGTGAAGAGGTCAACCTGATCCTGAACTGGGAGAAGTGTCACTTCATGGTCCAAGAGGGAGTTGTCCTTGGACATGTGGTGACCTCCAAAGGAATTGAGGTTGACAAAGCCAAGGTGGAGGTGATCGAGAAGCTGGAGATCCCAACAAATGTCAAAGCTGTGCGAAGCTTTCTGGGACACGCTGGCTTCTACCGCCGATTCATCAAGGACTTCTCGAAAATCTGTTGGTATTTTGGGTATAGGAATAATTGGTCTATTTCGTACACTTCTGCTTTAAATTATAAAAACCCTAAATACGCAAAGTTAGATTGAATTGCAAGCGCACAATCTATCCTTGTAGTAATTATGGGTATCGATCCAAAGATAACGTGAGATATTACTTTCTACTAAATCACTTAACTCTAAAATAGTGCAATAAAGTAAAAAGGGGGGTTTGTTGAGAAATTGGTTTTTGGGTTCAATACCCGATTGAGAGTTGAAATCAAAACAAGACAATTTTAAACAAACAAATAAAACGAATTTGTGATTCAGATGGTTAAGAGTCTAGGGGCTATCGGCCTACAATCCTTTGGTCAAATCTACATTTACTTGGAATTCTAAACTCATGTTTGCAATTATGGGGTTTCTAAACGTAAATGCCAAAAAGAGGTCACGTTCGTGAATTAAGACGTGTATAGATAATTCGGATTTCACGATTAAGTCCTTCACCCTAGCTATCTAGACCATAAGCATAGGTTAGCCTAGTTTATCCCTAAATACCAATACTTCACGATTAAGTTCTTCATACCAATATTTGGTTCAATTTTTGAGGTCTCAATTAAATATGAGGCTTCACGATTAAGTCATTCATCTCAATTCAACTTTTGTTTCTTGTAGTTTCGGACTAAGAAATATATTTGGTCATTTCTAATCTCAATCCTAGGGTTATTCATGTATATAATTTAGTACCATCAATTGTTTGATCCTAGCACCTTAAGTTGGTTAAACCTAAGCGAGACGCTAATTAACAAGCACAACAAATTACACAATCACATTAATTATAAAATCAACAAGAACAAACATGTAAGCAAACAAGTAAGGTAGATATTAACACAAGTTCATGTTTAAAGCCTATGCCCCTAGAGAGGAAATCTAGCATCTCATGGGTGCGCTAACATCCAAGAGAAATACAAGAGAAACCATGATAAAAACTAAGAAAAACAAGAAAGAAAATAGAGTACACCAATCTCCTCGCTCGCTGTCCCTTGTCTTCACTTTGCTCGCTCGAGGAAACCATCAATCCTTCGCTCCAATAGCTTTCAATCACGCGGAGAAGATAGAAAAATATAAAAAGATGTGTAGAATTAAAGCTAGGTTAAAAGATCATTAAAGAATGAAAGAAGATCAATTATCTTGCTACCTCTCTGCCAATATATAACAATTTTTGTGACTTTGGGAGCAAGCAAACAAAATCTGGAAGTGAATCGAGCGAAGATGGCAATAAAATCTGTCCAAATCTGGACTGGGCGGCCATTGGTGCGGCTGCACAAAATTCTACATTCCGAAATTGGATTTGTTGCCTTCATGAAAGTTGTAGATCTTTTTGTCTTAGTTCCGGAAAGCTTTGATTCACCCAAATCGGAGTTTGTATGACCAAAATATGAACTGTGTGTCGGCAGCTGTAATTCTGTGCGGCCCGCACAAAATGGCTGGAAATCGCTAAGGAAAAAGGATTTGTGCGACCCGCACAAATTTCCTGAGGCCCGCACGAGCACCCGCAGAACTCTCTGAAATTTTCTGTGACCCGAACTTTAAACGGGCATAGATCATGATCCGTAACTCCGTTTTCAATGTTCTACCACTTTTCAGAAAGCTCGCGAGAAGATCTATAATTTGCTTCATTTTCTGTAATTTAAATAGGCTTTGGCAGTAACTTGGTTCTTGACATATTTTAACACAGAATTATACTAAAATACAAGAAAATTGGCTTAGTTTTTAGGTTAAACCTTAATCAAAAGTATATATAATTTAGGCTTATTAAAATCCCCCAAACTTAAACCTTGCTTGTCCTCAAGCAAAAATCTAATCTTAGGTATAGGTCCGGTTTCTAAACTAACCAAATTCCAAGTATATCCCTAAGTGCAAAAAATTCACATGATCTTGCTATTATTAAAAACTCGTGAATCCTTTTGGACAATAATTTGAACTTTCCTTGATCAATTTTAATTCACCCCACGATTTGATTAATCAAATTTCATATTCAAAGATGCTTTAATATTTGCAAAAACTAATCGTTTGAATTACCAATATTTCATTCTTCTACCAAAAATATGCCCTCATTTTGTGGTGATTTTTCTTTTTCACCCCCCAAGCTTGGAACAAGCTTCGTCTAGAAAGTTGTGGACTTCATGTGTTGGTACCATGCAAAATTATATATTTTATTCTTTTTGTTGGTATTTTTTGTGACACTATGATCTTTATCCTTAATACGGCTAGTATAAGTAGTTAACCATACCCAACCGTTTTAATTCAAAAGTGCAATTGCATGCTCTTAGTTCAACCCTTCCATGACACGAACGCACACTTGTACTGTAAACTCGGCCACTTTATCGGGCAAACTAGCGGAGCAAAGTGTCAAAGACTCATAATAAGTACATCATGATGCCGTAACATAGGCAAGCAGAGTCGAAATTTATTTCTCAAAAAATTTCAATAAATATTTTTTTCAACAATTTTTGCAAGACGACCATGAATACACACATCCAAAGGTATTCTTTCATACCCATGGATATCCCAATCTTTTTATTTTTTTTTAAATCCCAATTTCCAATTAAAAGGCATACCTCGGTTTCAAAATACTTTTTCGATAAAATCTAATTTTTCATTTTTTTCAAAGTCCTAAAACATCTCATCCTATGCAATTCTTTGATCAAATATGGAGTTAGTTCAAATTTTTCAAAGTCATTCAAATCATAACCAAAATTTTCCAAACAAGTCCTTAATTCTAGCAATCACACAAATTTTTCACCTAAAAATGCAATTTTGCAAAAAATTAAACATGTCCTAAATGCAGATACAATTTTTCTTCCAATTCCCTCCCCCAAGCTTAAACAAAGCATTGTCCTCAATGCAAACATTCACACAAGAAAGAGTGAAAAGGAAGAAAAATGAAACTCACAAAGTGGTGGAGAAAGCGAAGGTGAAGAAGGAGCAAGCTGCATTCTTTCTTCTTTTCTTGAAATTTTTCATCACATTAATGTATCTTTCCCTTGAGTACCAAGCTGGGTTCATCTTGTCGATTTTTCGTGCCTTGTCGGTTTCAGATGTTGCCACCGACTTTTCTTGTAAAGTTCCTTTATCCACCTGCAAAATCTCTACCATGTATCCTGAATTTTTATTAGTAGAAGGGGTATTTGGTTTGTCATGATAAATATTTTCTTTCTTCTTTTCCAAAGAAAAAGAAAATTCCCCTTCTTGGGCTTCAATATGCGCACCCGCAGTTGCTAAGTTAGCTCGACCTAAAAGAATGTTCAATTTGGCACCTTTTTCATTTTCAAGTACAACAAAATTTGCGGGGATCTTAATTCTCCCAGAATTTAAGATCACATTTTTCAAAACACCAAGTGGAGACCTAATTGAGCCATCGGCTAGAACTAACTTCATATCGGTCGGCTCAAAATTACCAGACTCAAATTGGTCAAAAATCGCTTTAGGCAACAGACTCGCATTTTTTCCCAAATCACACATTGACTTCTCAATTTTGGTAGTGTCTATTGAGCGAGGTATTGGGAAGCTATTGGGGTCTTCTAAATTGGGAGGTAAATCATTTGAAAAAATTACGCCACATTTTTCATTTAAAGTTACAGATTCACTAACCTCTTTGGGAGATTTACCTTCCTCTTTTGGAAATTCGCCTTCTTCTTTTAGCGTTTGCCCAGATTGTTGCCGATCTTGCATGTTCTCTTCTTGCGCCATGGGAGGTTCCTTACTCTTAATTTCGCCTTCAATGGCGATGTCATTGGCGTATTCTCTTGGTCCTTCCGGTTTTTCGGAAAGCATACCTTGTGGGCGCGAAGCAGAAGCGACTTGTTCGGCAAACCGAGTCGCTAACAACCTTCCGTGAGTCTCTAGGAGTTCCATCTTACTGTTCAAAATTCTAAATGAATCTGAAATATCATCAAACTTTTTATCGCAGTTAAGATTAGTTTCCTTTTGAGAAATCATTAAATCTTCAATCATTTTCTCCAACTTTGACAATTGAGTTTGGTCTTGATTTTGGCTATTTTGGTATTGGTTACCATAATCTTGGTCATAAAAATTTGAGCAGTTTCTCCAATCAAAATTGTAGGTGTTTGGATAAAGATCGTTTTGGTACTCGTGGTTGTGCCATCCGTAGGTTTCATAATCATAAAATTGCGCCATTTATCCTTCCCTCTCCTTAGTTTGAGGGCTCGCAAAAAGAATAAAAATAAAGTGAGTTTCCCAAAATAAAATAAATAAATAAATAAAATAAAATAAAAATGAATAATAAATAAGATAAGTAAAAAAAAAATGAATAAAAGTAAAGAAAGGAAAAAATTGTTTTGCCCTTTTTATTGAAAATTAAAAGAAAAGTTTTTTTTTTTTTTTTTAGAATTAATTTCAAAAGTAAAAAAAATAATATCTATCCGTTATCCCCGGCAACGGCGCCAAAAGCTTGTTGTGTATTTTGGGTATAGGAATAATTGGTCTATTTCGTACACTTCTGCTTTAAATTTATAAAACCCTAAATACGCAAAGTTAGATTGAATTGCAAGCGCACAATCTATCCTTGTAGTAATTATGGGTATCGATCCAAAGATAACGTGAGATATTACTTTCTACTAAATCAATTAACTCTAAAATAGTGCAATAAAGTAAAAAAAGGGGGGTTTGTTGAGAAATTGGGTTTTTGGGTTCAATACCCGATTGAGAGTTGAAATCAAAACAAGACAATTTTAAACAAACAAATAAAGGGAGTTTGTGATTCAGATGGTTAAGAGTCTAGGGGCTATCGGCCTACAATCCTTTGGTCAAATCTACATTTACTTGGAATTCTAAACTCATGTTTGCAATTATGGGGTTTCTAAACGTAAATGCCAAAAAGGGTCACGTTCGTGAATTAATGACGTGTCTAGATAATTCGGACTTCACGGTTAAGTTCTTCACCCTAGCTACCTAGACCATAAGCACAGATTAGCCTAGTTTATCCCTAAATACCAATACTTCACGGTTAAGTCCTTCATACGATATTTGGTTCAATTCTAGGTGTCCCAATCAAATATAAGACTTCACGGTTAAGTCCTTCACCTTAATTCGACCTTTGTTCAAGTGGTTCCGGACTAAGAAATAGATTTGGTCATTTCTAATCTTAATCCTAAGGTAATTCATGTATACAATTTGGTACTATTAATTATAACTCCTAACATCTTAAGTTGATTAGACCCAAGCGGGAAATTAACAAGCATCAAATCATACAAGCACATGAATTGTAAAATCAACAAGAATAAACAAACATGCAAACAATCATCATAAAGAAATCAATCCAAGTAAACATAGATTCAAACCAAATTCATGTTTCTAGCCTAAGCCCCTAGAGAGGAAATCTAGCCTCTCATGGGTGAGTTAACATCCAAGAAAGTTACAAGAGAAATCATGATGAAAACAAAGTAAAACAAGTAAGAGAATAGAATACACCAATCTCTTCGCTCGCTGCCTTTAATCTTCAGTTCTGCTTCCTTGAGAATCCTTCAAACCTTGCTCTTAATCACCTTTGATCACGAGGAGAAGAGAGAAATTATGTAGAGAGATGTGGAAATTAAACCTAAGATGAAGAATAGTTTCTCCTGCTGCCTCCCTGCCCATATATAGCTATTTTCGTGCCTTGGGAAGCAATCCAACAAAATCTGGAAGTGAATCGGGCGAAGATGGCAATAAAATCTGTCCAAATCTAGGTTGGGCGGCCATTGGCGTGGCTGTACAAAATTCTACATTCCTAATTTGGATTTGTTTCCTTCATGAAAGTTGTAGATCTTTTCGTTCTGGTTCAGCCAAGCTTTGATTCACCCAAATCGGAGTCCGTATGACCAAGATATGGCCAAAATACGAACTGTGTGTCGACAGCTGTAATTTTGTGCGGCCTTCACAAATTTCCTGCGGCCCGCACGAGTACCCGCAAAACTCTCGGACAAATCCGTGCGGCCCGCACAAATTCCGTGCGGCCCGCACAACTCGCAGTTTTGCTCCTTTAGCTCTGAAATTCAAACGGGCATAACTCATGATCCGTAACTCCGTTTTCAGTGTTCTACCACTTTTTGGAAAGCTTGCGAGAAGATCTACAATTTGCTCCATTTCCTGTAACTTAAATAGATTTTGGCAGTAACTTGATTCTTCGGTGCATTCTATACTAAACTAAACATTAAATACAAGGATTTGGTGCAGTTTAAGAGGTAAAACCTCGACCGAAAGTATATATAATTGAGGCTTATCATAGCTTGAGCATCTAATACAAACGGCTCATAAGTTGCAAGGCGAGAAGTATGGTTAACCTCAACAATTCCATGTTCTTGGTCTACCCTTACACCGTTTACTATGTCAAACCAATCACACCTAAAGATAGCTACCCTATGAGCATCATATACTAGCTCAATGACCTCTTGGAGAACACCATAGTAGTCGGTGTGGTATGTCATTCTCCGATACCTCTCATTTGATGCAAACACCGCTACTTTGAGTAGCCTTGTTTTGCCCATATGTTTGTGTGTGAAATCGATAACCGTTGACTTCGTACCCTTCGTAGAAGTATGCTTGTTTGCTAGGTGTGACTCCTACCATTCGTATGTAGTCATCGCAATCTTCACGGGAATTTAATACTTTTTTCCGTAACCAATCCGCGAACCTATCTTGACGAACTTTTGGCAAATCCTGTGGGCTTGTGGCTACTCCAGATGGGAGCATACATGTATCAAACTCTCTACACATTCCAACATATAAATAAATTAGATGTTGGTAGGTGTTATAATAGATACCTTTAAGAACATTAGAAGGAAATAAATTATAAAGATTATACCCCATGTACTTCTCGGATATCTCTAGACAGTTGAGGACAACATAGGTGTGTGCAGCCTTCCAATCCTCGTCACTGAGAGGCCTTCGTCTTTCCCTGCCCATGGTACGGCCTGGAGTATCGAATATGGATAGATGTACCTCCGAAGACTCCATGTTAGATTTGTTTGCAAAATAGTGGGTGGAAAATGTACCAATTTCTTTGGCAATTGTAGCCTCGACGATTGAACCCTCAACTTGTGCCTTGTTCGTGACTCTCATCCTCTGTTCTTTGTTGCGTCTGTAATTACATCAATGTTTTATATATGTTAGGTTCATGTCTTAGTAAAGTTTAGTAGTAGGAGCAATATGTAAGCTAAGTGTTTCTTTATTTTGAATAAAAAACAAACCTTTCACATGGATCATCCATCGGGACCCTATAGGCCCACCCATCCTAGCCTCGTATGCTACATGCACCACAAGATGCTCCATTGAATCGAAAAAACCAGGCGGGGAAATTTTCTCCGCCTTGCACATTGTGACGATAATATCCGCTTCTAATTTCTCCAAACGGGATGTATCAAGCTCCTTGGCACAAATCTCTCTAAAGAATGATGAAATCTCACATAAAACATCCCATACGGGATCCGGGACGAAGTCCCTAAATGCAACGGGGAGGAGACGCTCCATGAACACATGTAAATCATGACTTTTAAGGCCGGTGAGGGTGCAAGTGGTTAGGTTAACACACCTATCCCAATTCGATGCGTAGCCATCGGGGAACCTGACCTTCTTGAGCCATGTTAAAACAACCCTCCTTTGATCGGGATCGAGTGCGAATGGTGCCTTTGGTTTTTTAAACTTTCCCGTGTTGGTTTCAGACGGAGTTAGGTGCTGGTTGGGACGATCACAATAAAGAGCCAAGTCCTTTCTAGCTTTTTCATTATCCTTGGTTCTGCCACCCATGTTTAAAAGTGTGTATAACAAATTTTCTGTGAAATTCTTCTCTAAATGCATCATATCCAAATTGTGTTGCAACAGATTATCTTTCCAATAGGGTAAACTCCAAAAAATACTCTTCTTTTGCCAATGATGTGTGTCACCATATCCTGGAATCTGTCGTGGTCCTGACTTTTTACCCCATTCAATATCTGGGATCAAAGCCACTATATCGAGCAGCTGCTCTCCCGTCAATCTTGGTGGTGGCCCATCAGTCTCGACTCTACCTTTTATGAAATTCTTCGTATCAAGACGGAATGGGTGGTCCGGAGGCAAAAAGCATCTGTGACAGTCGAACCAAGATGCTTTTCCACCATGTGCGAGTTGAAAGGCCTTTGTCTTGTCCATGCAATAAAAACACCCCATTCGACCTTTGGTACCCCACCCACATAGCATCTCATAAGCCGGGTAATCACTTACCGTCCAAAGTAGTGATGCATGCATCTCGAAATTTTCTCTTTTATAACCATCCCATGTCATCTCTCCATGTAACCACAATTTTTTCAATTCATCGATTAAAGGTTCGAGAAGAATATCGATGTCCCGACCAGGATGCTTTGGTCCCGGGATGACAAGCGCGAGGAACATGCTATCTTCTTTCATTATCATGCCAGGTGGTAGGTTATACGGAAACACAAAGACCGGCCAACATGAATATGGAGCCGCACTGGAGTTGAAGGGCATGAATCCATCCGTGGTTAGCCCCAACCAAACATTTCTCACCTCTTCCGCGAAGGTCGCATGTTTCCGAGCGAAATGGTTCCAAGCCTCCCCATCCGCCGGGTGCACCATAACCCCGGGTTTGACCCGCACACCCTCCTTATGCCACCTCATATTGTGGGTAGATTTGGCGGACATGTACATCCTTTGCAATCGGGGTGTGATAGGTAGATAACGGAGTATCTTTTTTGGAACGGGTTTTGCCTTCTTGTTGGGTCCGGGAGGCTTATATCTTGATTCGCCGCAAACATCACACCGTGTCTTCTTCTTATTAGCTCCTTTGTAGTACAGCATACAAAAATTTGGACATACATCTATTTTCTGATGATCCATGCCCAAATCTTCAACCAACCGCTTGGATTGGTAGAAATTTTCCGGCATTCGTTCACCCGAAGGGAGGGTGCTTTTAATTAGACCCATGATATCATCAAAACACTTTTGGCTCAATTGGTGTTCTGACTTCAAAGCTATGGCATGTGTCACAACCGACAAGACGGTGTGTGTCTCGCATTTCAGCTCACCCGAGGAGTTAACTTTCCAAAGCGGTGTATTGGACGATTGCATCATATCGAAGAATTTTTTAGCAGCTCCAGCAGGTTGGACCTCATTCCAATCGAATTCAGGACCAGCGGCATCCCTTACCATGTCACCCATTTGATCAGTGGCATTGCTCGTTGGTGGATTTGGTGGCATCGCTACTGGATGTTGTTCCCCGTGTTTGTACCAAACATGATATAGGTTGCAAAATCCAAATTGAAAGAGGTCTAGTTCGACGGTTTCCATATCTTTGGTTAAGAGGTTGTCACATCTTTGACACGGACATGGTATGCATTGCCTTCCATTATTATCGACACTCACGACCGAGGGTTTCGACAATGCTGTTTCGAGAAATTCAGTCACACCAGCAACGAATTCGGGTTGAAGACTTCCACTAGTATGATGTCTGTACATCCATCCCCGATCAGTGGCCATTTCAAGATCTGTAAAAAGTAGTTATGAATGAAGATCTTCGATTTGGTAGGTTTATGCAACTCAGTTTTGGTGACAGTACAATGCACTTTGTAGTTCTTATTTTTGTAAGAGAGTTCCACTAATTATGCATTATTGGTAGGAGACACTTGGCAATAAGATGTATGCCCAAACTGGTATACTTTTAACTCTGTCACCAAAAAATTATGCATTATGTATTATATGAACTCTGTCTTTTTGTGTATTTTTGGTAGTGACAGAGTTCAAAACTGTTTTTTTAGTGACAGAGTTCAAAGCTTGCCAATAAGAAATCCAATATTTGGAGCTGAGTTAGTAGCAAGCCTTGAGGTACTTGGCCATTTATTTTGGGCTAATAATTTTGTTGATGTTTAGCTCCAGCCTCGTTTTACAAACAACCCTCTTTCTTTATCTATGTTGCAGTGTTGCCTTTATTCTGATAGAACAATACACAAGTTCATTTAGACCATATCATGGAGAAAGAGAAATACCTGTAGAGAATTCCAAAGATGACTTAAAATGGCCCCGTGTGTAGATCTGACTTGAGAAGGACAATGGAGCTCCAATTGTAAAGGGGAATTAAGGGGAAAACAAAAAACGGGGGAAAGGGCCACAACAGTGGGAGCTATGGGAGTTGGCGACTGATTTCACATGGAGAGGTGGCGAGGGGGCTCTATTGGGACAGAGTTATGGGAGTTGTTGACTGATTTCACAAGGAAGGTTAGCGAGGGGGCTCTATTGGGACAGAGCGACGGATTTCACAAGGGAGTTGGCCATTGTTTGGGCTAGGTTATTGTTGGAAGTATTTCTGTCGCTATACCGACGGAGATAATGGCAACTAATTGTTGAGTAAGTACATTTTTCTGGGGCGTACCCAGATTGTACGCATAAATTGTAACCATTACCACAAACATTACCACCCACACAATTAAACAAGTTCAATTGTAACCATTACCACAAACATTAAAAGTTCAATTAACCATTACCATAAATTCAATTGTAACAATTACCACAAACATTACCAGTAGCACAATTAAACAAGTTCAACCATAGTATAAGTTCATGAATTTTTATCATCATATCATAATTTAAACATGGCACAAGTTCATGTAAACACATCCTACTTTAAACAGTTCATCACATCCTACAATTAGATATTCTTAACTATTACAATTTTTTAAAACAGTTCATCACATCCTACTTTAAACAGTTGGTATTTCTCCCCTGGGAGAATTGGTCATTGATGGTTGAGGGTTCTCTCCACCTCAAGAATTGGTGGTTGATGGTTGAGCAGTTTCTTCCCCTTCGTTATGGCCCCCACCCGCAGTGCCCGCACTTCCTGATCCCTATAAAACAAGGGAAAAATATGAATAAATGCCATGTTGCTTGAAAGAGGCTTGCATTAACATAGTAACTCTAGTTTAGTAGCAGAGATGGTCATGGTCTGTGACAGGTCAGCATGTTCCACTACCCGAGGGGGTGACCAGGCAGACCCCGGCTGATCAGCTGACGGTGACTGGGCAGCAGACTCCTCGATTGATGGTGTCTGAACTGGTGGCTGGGAAATTTTCGGTGCTGCGGCCTTGGTCTGTGACATGTCAGCACTTCCCACTACCCGAGGGGGTGACCGAGAAGACCCCGGCTGATCAGCTGACGGTAACTTCGCAGCAGGTTTCTCGATTGAGGGTGGCTGAACCAGTGGCTGGGAAATTTGCGGTGCTGCATCGTTGGTCTGTGACAGGTCAGCACTTCCCACTGCCCTAGAAGGTGACCGAGAAGACCCTGGCTGAGCAGCTGACGGTAACTTTGCAGCATATTTCTCGATTGAGGGTGGCTGAAATTTCTGCATAACGGGTTTTGGGCCGAACCAAAACTTGGCACCCGAACGTGTTACAACTGGCCCAGTGTATTTTGGGGTAGGTTTCTCTTTAGGCGGAGGCATTTGTGGCAGGGAGACATTTGCGGAGCAACTCGGATTGAGTCTCGGGGATTTTCGCCGTTGCACAAACTCATACTTGCGAGCATCACCGTCCTTATCCATGTAATCTGTGAAATATAACACATGCATTAATTTCACTACGAGACGATAGCCAAACCAAACTTGTAATGGCATGGCTGGTACAACACCTCATCCAAATCAAGAAAAATAAGAACAAAGTGAAATGTATTAAAATGCACAAACATAACCAGTATTATTTAAACAAACAATTAATTGCATGGTTGACAGACCTAATTAAAGCATCAATATGATGTATCAGCACCATGACAGACCTAATAATTGATTTACAAACAGTATGCACATCCCATGATTACAAACAATTACAAATTATTGATTTAGGGTTTATATTACAATGCACATCCCTAAATTTAGGGTTTATATTACAATTTCGATTGTTTCAGTTCACATATAAGCATAAATAATTTATTGTTGCAATTAAAGGTGCACTGAATCTTTCCAAAGCAAGATTAGATGTGCATTGAAACAATCTAAGGTATATTTAGGGAGGTGATATTCTAAGGGCAATAATTTCAATAATGAGAACTGAAATGTATATCTGCCATGTCATTTACAGTATTCGCATACCCAATTTTATTGGTTGACTCATGATACTATGTTTTTTATTTACTGGTAGAGTACAAGTGTGGATGTATCAGAACACATCAATTGTAATCAGTCAATATGATGTATCAGAACGTTCAATTGTAAGAAATAGTTTCAAATTATACAGTACAAGATACATTAAGGTTAGATAAGTTATTCACAAATGTAGAAAGGGCTAAAACAGTTGGGTATGATAATTGATTATGTTTGGATGCATGCACAGAAATTAAATATAGCAGTTGATTTCAAACATAAAAATTAAATATTACAGAAATTTCTATGCAATTAAACATTTTATGTGTACAAAAAGAAATAATTGGTACCTACTGGGAAGCAAGGATTGGTTTCCCTTCTATATGTACAAAAAGCGATAAAAGATATTTGAGATTTAAATAATATGCTTATTAGTTATTTATTGATTACATACTCAGATTTGATATTAAAAGAGAAGGACAAATTGGATATCAGTACAATAAATTGAAACAAGGAGAGATTTGTGCCAATAGAAACTAATCTAATAAATTAAAACTATTGTTCCAATTATCTCTCAGCTCTCATTACTAAAACTATTGCCCTTAGAATAGCACCTTCCTACATTTATTTCGGCTTAAACCCTAAATTGAAAAATTCCCCAATCCAGATGAAAAAATTAAGAAAAACAAAGGAAAGAAGATTTACTTAAACGGAAGAGAGCGGTGAGTATGGCAACGGTAGGGTTTATCTCGGGAGAGAACGGCGGCTTCCGCAACTGGTGAAGATGGTAGGGTTTAACTCGGGAGAGATCGACGGTAGGGTTAAGTCGGGAGAGAGCGGCGGTAGGGTTTAACTACGGCGGTAGGGTTCAACTCGAGGGAGAGCGGCGGTGTTCGCAACTGGTGAAGACGGTGGGGTTTAACTCGGGAGTGATCGGCGGTAGGGTTTAACTACGGCGGTAGGCTTTCGTAAATGGTGAAGACGAGGATACGGGAGAGAGCCTTCGATTCGTCAGAGGGAGATGGTCGGGTTCTTTTGAGGAGTAGAGAGGGGGTGGAGAGAAGAGTTTTCAGGAGTGGAGAGGGGGTGGACCGGTGGAGACTGGAGAGAAGAGGGAGTGGTCAGTGGGGTGTCGCTTTGTCTTCGATCCATAATTTTTGAAAAAAAACGCTAAGTCCTGCGCATCTGTGGTGATTGTTTTAGTGGAGGTGACGTCGCTGTTATCCACAAGGGTTTGGTGAAGCTGCAACTAAATCTGAACCCTTCATTTTTTTTATAATGTAAATCTCAAAGACAGAAATTTTAATAGGCGAATCATAACCTCTTCATACGGTTGTGATCTTAAGTGGTCATGCGTTTTATTCTTTTGGATGGGCAGCAGATCAAACACCATAATTCAGCGCAGTTGGGTATAGCATTCACTCACCTCACCAACTCATTGATCGATTCTCTAAGGTAACATTATCTCCAAATTACCTTATGACCTTCGGATTATAATTACGCACTAATATTAAAGAATCTAACGACTAACATTGGCCCAGATGTAATCAGAAATATTACTCTACCTCGGAGAATTTGGACAACCATTTGCTGGGTCTGAAACGGAGGAATCCATTGATAACTGGATACCCTTCATCACAGATCATACGGCATATAGTGGACAGCCGTAATCTGATTGTAATGCATGTACAAACATAAATCTGAAAAAATTCAAAAAAAATTAAATTTTTGTTTTCAACTTATATTTACAAATCATATCAATCTTTGTCATTTTCAATTAATTTTTTCATTTTTAGCATCTTCAAATTGAGCCAAAAGTTCTGGACCGTTTATTTTTGTATAAACAATCAACGGTCGATCTGCAATGAAATCACGTCAATTTTTTTTTTCAAATGATCACGTTAGTACCGCGAACCTAAAGAATAAAAAAATATGGGAGTTCTAACAGTTTTAACCTTTGATCCAGTGTATATTATTTGTAGCCCTACGATATCACGACATTCCGTCGCTTGGATGGATGTGCAAATGAACACCAAATAAGCTCAAACTCACCGACGTTGAAATAAATGGAACACTCTTTAGTTTGAACGGTTCGGATCAACTTATGGACGACGTTTGTCTTTGTTCCTTCATTACATAACCCAACAAGAGTTGTTGTTCTATGGTTGATAATGTGTGTACACAAGTCTTTGATTAAACATGCATACACAACCATACAACTTTTTGGGTTAAATATTTTTTTACAATGCCTCATAACGTTAATAGCATTACTTTTGGTTTAAATTTTACAATATCATTTTTATTATACCCATTTTAAAATGTTAAGGTTGTTTTAGCATAACAAAAGAAATTAAAACCCTCACTATATCATCTGTCCATCACCAGTATATATCCGATGTTAGTCCAAAGGGATAAAAATCTATGGTATTCTTATCCCAATCATTCGAAGTTCTTCATACGCTAATCTTATAACAAAAAAATTTCGGTGCACTAATATTAGCAAAGGTTAACGGCTGAGATCGGAGTAACCTGGTCCTGTTATCCATTTGAAATAGCAGCGGATTTAGGGAAATCCATCACCAGCAAGAATTCGCATCTTCTGAGTTATATCATATTGTGCGTGATAGTTTGGAAAATCTCAACCGTGCAAACACGTTCTGCCGAATCATAAAGCTCAAATAAGACTGGCCCCCTCCGCCATCCCCGAGTAGGCACCTGACACGTCGGTAACGCAAAATATAAGGTATCTCAGAGGATACAAACTCCACAGTCAAAGAGGTTCCCGATTTTTCATTTGCGCAGAGCAGTTTAAACCCCATACAGCGCAATATGCGTTATTTTGATGTTGTACTTCATAGTTCTTTGTTATGCACGAAGCTGAGACCACTCTGTGAATTGTTCTGAAATTCCACTTTCCCCCCATCGCAGCTTACAGCAGATCATCTTTCCCCCCAAAACACAAAAAATATGCCGCCTTCTATTTCCCCCAAATTTCGCCCTCTACTTAAGTTAACGCAAAATTGGCTTTCTCCTGCCCTCATCCTTTCCCTACCTCATTATTGTTGTCGCCCAATGCTGCTCTACAATCAAATCCGAAGCTAGCAGACGACGGCCACTCAACTGGGTTTGCAAGATTAACATAAATTTCAATATAGGGTTTGATTCTAGTTAGCTAAAGGTTCTATTTTGGTTCGATCCGATCATTATTTTTTTCCCCTTTACTTCCAATTTTGTTCACTTAGGGTTTGCTAATCAACAACAATTTCAATCTAGGGTATGGTTCTGCTTCACTGAAGGTTCTTTTTTTGTTCACTCAGGGTTTATTTTTTCCCCCTTTACGTTCTATTTTTGTTCACTTAGGGTTTAATTTTTTTCACTAAAGTTTAAAATTGGGGGAAACAGGTTATGTACTATATAATCACGTCACTTGAGTAACTTACTTACATATCTTATTGTTGACAAATGAGGAAAAAAGCATATTTACACATTTTACTGTCGAAGTCATTTTTTTAATATAACTTCAATAACTATAGTAACTAAATCACTTTAGTCACTTTAGCACCTGTTTAGCATATGTTTGACTGTAATACACTCTTTATTCACTCTTGTTAGTTGGTTATATACTGATGTTAGTGGGTTTAGGAGTCCAAATAAAGTCTGTCAAGGATTATTCTACCATCGGATTATCTCTTATAAATTATTTTACTTCGGATTCTCTCTCTCTGTTTTTCTCTTTCAAAGATTGACGGGGACCTGTCAAGGATTATATTGATAAATATATCTCTGTCGTTCCTTTTTTTATGTTGATCCGCGGAGGTGGCAATTGACTTGTTGGGGTTGGGTGCTGGTCATGCATGTCAAATTAAGCTCAGTTCATGTCTGGGGTGGTAAATTTCTGGTCGAGTTTAAATCTTTTAAACAATGAATCTCTATATGTTAGCTGGGTGGCATTTATGTATCTTTACATTGTTTTTTACGTGAATATAATTTGCTTTACTTAATTGATATTCAAAACAATCACTCTAATGCATAGAGAAGTCTCCGCTCTAATTCAAAACAATCACTCTAATGGTCGAGAAACTGACATTGCTAGTTAAGTAATTTTGTGTAATGAACCTTGATTTGCTTGTGCCCTCTTTCTGTAACTTAAAGTTGACTCATGCCAACCCTTAATTATAGTGAGTACTTGACTGCGATCCAACACTCTTTTGTAGAAGTTGACTGTTTCATATTAATGCAACGGGCAATCTTGCTTTTTATCAAAAACTTAAATTATATCCCGTAAATGTTTATTTTTTTTTTCAATTGTCAGATGGCTCCCGGAAAGACTAGTCTAACAAGGGCATATTCTAAAAAAAGAACGAAGAGAAGACGTCAAACACAGGAACCACTCGTGGTTGGGGAGGGTTCAATTGCTGGTGCAGAAGGTGAAATTACAACAAGTCAACCCCCAAAGAAAAAGGGGCGAGGTCCTGGAATCATTAGAAAATCGACGGAGATATTGGAAGATCGACCCATCATCTGGCCAATCTCGGATCGTGCGTTCACTTGTAAAACTGATCCACAGCAGATAACAGCAGCAATCACCAGGTCACTCTTCCTTATTACACTATTCCATACTTAATGCTCTTAGGTTGGAACAAATTTGATGTTTGCATCATTTCAAAATATATTGAATGAAGTTTTGCCGCATGTGTTCTGAGCATTATTTTTTGCTAATCTAATGGTTTCATTACATAATTGGAACAATTTTTTAGATTAGTTTTACTAAATTTTCAATAACTGAACAGGATGATTTAGGGCCGCTGTGCATAAACTGGGTGTAATAGTAGTTGAGCTAAAAGAGATATTAATTGAGGTAGTAATGCATGAGTACTTGCTCAACTGGAAGTGTTGATTACTTCCATATGACATTTCATTTTACTAATCACACTGAGTAAAACAAGATCAGTTTTGACCATTATGCAAAACCAGCTATGTTGAACCTTTAAAATATGGAAAAAAAGCATGAAAGTCCCTACTTTTTTGTAGTACAGGTGCATTTTATGAGCTGACTTGTTACCCCATGAAAAAAAGCATGCAAGTCCCTACTTTTTTTAAAATATGAAAAAAATCATGTAAGTCCCTACTTGATCAGGTTTGACCATTGGACTTGTATCAGAATTCCTTTCAAGGCCTGTAAACAAAATGAAAATACAATGCTGATACTTCACCTTTCTATCAATAGATTAGTGCTGAACCACATGCCCGCACCACTACGAAGTTTCCATGCATTCGACGATACCACGAAGAAAAATATCGAGTTCTTATTTTTGGTACCCTCTATTTTAATATGCTTTCATTCTTGGAATTAGAAAAATACCCTCAACGGCTGAAGTCAATTTCTACTTTTAGAAAAACAATAACAACTGTCATACTAATGCTAATGCTTATATCTACATGTAATGGGTCCAAAAATCACCAAAACTACAATTATAGAACTGTCTCAGTTTGGGGCAGTTTGTAATAGGGTGCAGTCTGAAATTGTACATTACTAAACTACATTTATTGCTAAATACAACCACTGACTGTTTTTAAACAAAACTACAACTAAAAATTCATTTGGGTCAATGTGTACAAAACTACAATCCTTCACATGGCAAACAGCCTCAGTAATGCAATTTTTTTCAGTTGTAAAACATGTATACCCCATTAAAGCAGTACACATTTTTTTTTGTAGAAGAAGTTTACATACCGTGAGGATGAAGATCCCCTCCATTGTCAGCGTGTTTTGTATGCCATAGCAGCAAAAAGATACAGCGAGGAGCTGCACGAGGCTAGGGACAGTTGCTTTCAGAAATTTGGCAATAACATACAGGCATGGAAGAAATGCATTCCACATTGGTGCCTTGACCATCTCCATTGGCACAGTCTTTGTGATATCTTTGCCACAGAGGCGTGGCAAGGAGTGAGTATAACAAACAAGGTTAACCGCTTAAAGTCTGGACGCAAAATCGCCCACCATGGGGGATCAGCTAGTGCACATCAGCACTATGAAAAACTGGTATGCTTCATGAACACCTTTGCAAATTAAAAATATATGTTATTAAGGATACAACTGAACAGCAAGTCCCCCCTGTTTATTCATTTTCTTGTGTAGACGGCATTAAACAATGGAAAAAAGCCACCAATGAGGGCACTTTACATCCATCTTCATTGTGCTAAAGAAGATGGCAAATCACCAATTGTTGCCCAAATGGAAGTTGCTGCTGCTGCCGCTGCTGCCGCTGTTGCCGCTGTCACCGCCGCCGCCGCGGTGGAGTCTGGACCAGTATATCCCAATGAAGCTAATGGGGTAATTGATCCAAGTACAAATGAGGCTAACACACAACTTGAATCTTTGGATATCAACTCCTTGCAGTTTACAAATGATCAAACACAAGCAGTCTATGTAAGTGATAATATGTACATATATTCGCTGAAATGCCATCCCTCTTTTACATTATTGGAAGTAAAGACATAACTTCCCTGGTAATATGTTTATGGTGGTAAATATTGTTGTCTACAGTCAATTTTCGATTGTATGACTGCTCGTGGTAACCCACCTCCAAATAGACCTAATAACTTGCATATATTACAATCATAAGAATAAAGACACATCCAAACTCCAATTCGATTGTATGACTGTACATCATCTTCTAGTTATCATGGTAACCCACATCCAAATTTTCGATTGTATGACTGGACACTATGAATTATCAGAACATATTAGCTATTTTTAACTGAACTTAACAATATTCCATATTTTCCATATGTTTTCATTCATAGTAAAAAGTGAACGATATGATGGCTGATGAGGCCAATTCCAGCATGGACGAGAGCACCATGTTCTTGTCAGCTGTTGGCGGACCAAAACATGGTAGGGTTAAGGGTTTTGGAAGCCTGCTTGACGATAGGGTGCAAAAAGCAAACAAACAAACCAGGCCCAGCCACACACCATGTTCTGTTTCGGGCCTGACAAATGCTGGAGAGGAGACACAATTATCTCGCGCTGAATTACAGGCGCTCTTGGCTGACAGTGATCGTCGTCAGGCCGAGGAAAGGGTCGAGCGAAAAAGAGAACTAGCACAATATGAATTCTATATCAAACAATTATTCAACATGCTTGGTTCACAAGTGCCCACTGAACAGGTAATTTATACAAATTTTATGACTAATTTATGCTCCTTTGGTTTTAAAGTTCATTTCTGTGTTGACATATTATAATATGAAACTTTGGTTATAAGTTGCTTTGTTAAAATCACCATATCATCTATCTGATACCTGTGTTGTGTATATAATTAAGGTTTGTGTGGTGCTTCTTAGTTAGCCATATTCATTGCTTGTACATTAATGTGGTGCTACTCTTCTTTTGCAAATTATAATACCAGCAGTTCGTAGCCATAGTGATTACAATAAAATTCATCAATCTAGTAAGGTTTGTTTGGTGCTGCTACATTATCCATATATATTCCTTGTAAATTGTAATATAGAAATTCATAAATTAATTTTTAAATCAGATCCTACTCTTGTCATCTCCAAATTATAACACACTGCTTGCATTTTCAACGCTTAGGGTCACGGTTCCACTTCTCAACCATCTCATGAAGGAGCTTCACACATTCAGCCGGGCATCTCCCAGGTAAAGTGTTTTACAAGGGGATCTTTAATTTCTTATGAAAACAAGCCGCTAATTGAGGGAGGGGGGTTATAAATAAGTACAGTTAATTATAACCACATTGAGGGTTCCCTACTTGTTGTTATTTGTGATTCCAATTACCAAGTATAGTGCAAACTTCTATTTTTTGAGGGAGGGGTTAAGCATAATTTATTTTCTGAATTATAACCACATTGAGGGTTCCTCTAGCTATTGTTGTTATTTGTGAATCCAACTATTAATTATACTGCAACCTTCTGTTTTATGAGGGAAGGGGTTAGCATAATTCATGTTCATATACAATAACATGCTCTCTCCATACTCTACACTTAGGGTCTGCCATGTCTTACACCACCAAATCAGGGAGGGTCTTTCACAGCACTATTAAATCAAGATGGACACGATGAACTTGCCACAGATGGAGCCGGGATGAACCCATGGTTTGGTCAGTCAAGCTTCATCGTGAACCCGCCCTTCTAGAGAAGAAAAGTGTGCCTTTTAATATATATCTTAGTTCTAACAAATGCTCAACATGGGTAACTTATTTTGTGACTTTTCTGTTAACAGATGGGGGGTATATTTTGGTATATTTACAAGGAAAATATAGTCATGTTTTTGTAATGTGTTTTGCACATATTTTGGTACAGTGTATGATGACAATATGTTAAGGTTAATTATATGATGACAATATGAATCAGTGTGTTTGTCTCTATTTGGTATAATGGGAAATGGGGAACATTACCGGGTTGGTACAGGGAGCAGTACCGGGTTGGTACAGGGAGGATGGTAGAATGGTGGCAAGCTGGTACATTACCAGTTAGCATGACATTTCCATGGGCATGTACATGGAAAAAAGAGAACGGACCTCCATGGAAATACTAATCTTCGAATAAGTCATGTGGGTCCCACGTTGTGTTTCCATGGAAATATACTGTGGGGCCCACGTGTCTTCCATTGGAAATACTCAGTTGGGATCCACCTACGATCCCTTGGAAATACTCCGTTGGGACCCACCTACACTCCCTTGAAAATAACCAGATGGGTCCCACGTTAGATGCCCATGGAAATAACTAGGTGGGCCCCACCTTAACCAGCCTTGGAAATAATCTGTGGGTCCCAGGTTCGCTAGCCTTGGAAATAATCATGTGGACCCCACCTTAGCCAGCCTTGGAAATACAAAGTGGGTCCCAGGAACACTACCCTTGGAAATAATCAAGTGGGCCCCCATTCACATGCTCTTGGAAATAATCCAGACCGCGGGCAGGTGTGAAACTATTTCCATGCGTTACTTTTCCAAGGGGCATCGCATGGAAAAAGTTAAAAAAACTATTACCAACGGGTAGCGCTTGGAAATGTAATATTTTGGAGTATTTCCATGAAGGCTTCTAGCAACGGTAGTATTTCCATGTCCGGCCCTTGGAAATGACCATTTTTGGGCTTATTCCAACGGGTAGCCCTTGGAACAAGCCCTTTTTCTCCCCTTGGTAAAAACGGAAATTCTAGTAGTGAATCTAGCGGAAAACATGATCAATTATGAATCAATCCGTGCTATGCATAGTACTATAGACTCACTCTTTTATATTTTTAATTTATAAATTTGTTAGATAGGTAGAAAATCACTACTTTCAGTGGTCCAAAATATTAAAATCAAATAATTTTCTACCTATCGAAACAATAGTAATTTAAAAAAATATATATATTTGATCTCCAAATAATAATTTGATTTTGAAGATTGTATTAAACTGTTCATATTAATTGTTCTACCTTAAATTTCAATCTGTCCGTTGCAACATGGTGTGAAACAAATATCAAGTTATATCTTTCCTCAAAATCGTGAGCGGTCATATATGTCTGTCATCACGTCATCACGTCGTATATATGTTCTAACATGTTAGAATATTATATAGCTGGATGTGTGTGTGACCGCACTATATTGTATCCGCGCGTCTTACGCGCTGTATATTATTGTGGATGTATACAATCATAATTACGGCTGGTTTTGTAATACTTTCCTGATTAGGCATGCTTTACCGCCTTTTTATTTTATTTTGGAGTCCCAGGTCACTATATTTTAGAGGAGTTATATAATATGAAGTATATCATAATGAGTGAGGCTACGGTGCTATGCATAGCACGGATGGGATCCGTGTCACGGCTCAAAATTTGATTTTTTAAAATTCTAACGGTCGATCCGAACCGTTTAACATGATTATAAAATGAATATGTACTTGCAAACCAAATTTTACATTTTTTCAAACTTATTTACTATTTTTTCAAAAATCACTTGATCTGAACATTTTGGACCATCCAAAAACAGCATATCTAAAAAAATAGTAAAAAAATTCGAAAAATGTAAAATTTGGTTTGCAAGTACATATTCATTTTATAATCATGTTGAACGGTTCGAATCGACCATTAGAATTTTAAAAAGTCAAATTTTGAGCTGTAGCACGGACCCCATCCGTGCTATGCATAGCACCGTAGCCTCACTCTATCATAATATATAGGGGCATCTGAGGCTACTTCTGTTACATTATTTAATTGTTGAATCATGACATCATACTTGGTAGTGGGTAGAGATGATTTCTTTTACTTCCCGGAAATGAGAGTGAGTCTCCGTACATAAAAGGAAATATAAAGGTTGATTGTTGAATTTTAGAAATAAATGTTGGAATTCAGAAAGGTCATTATTTTAAAATAAATTATATTTATTTGTTGTTTTAATTAAACAAATAGTTTATTAATGAGGGGAAAACTGTGGAATTTTATTAAGAATAACAGAAATTTACATGAAATTTACAAGTTTTTTTAACATAGCATAAGCCGACATTTTTATTAATATCCAAAGTTTAATACAAATTATTATTTATGTACAGATTCTGATCCAATATCGAAAAATGCCTAAGCCGGTCAGAAAATGGCCGACTTACTCCCACCCTGGCCGGCTTAGTACTTTTTTTTTTACTGCAAAAACTCTATAAAAAGGCACCCCTTCATCCCAAGAGCGCACACCTCGAGGCTCATCAGTGGAAATCCCACCTTAAGGTAATTTTATATTTTTATTTTATTTTATAGAATAATTAATTATATTATTAAAAAAATTAAATTTAATTAATAAAAAACCAAAAACCAAAAACCCTATACCCTATACCCTAAACCCTAAACCCTAAACCCTAAACCCTATACCCTATACCCTAAACCCTAAATCCTAAACCCAAAAAGTAGTAACCTGTCAATTATTTACTATTTAGTAACCTGACAATTGTTTATCATTTAGTAACCTGACAATTGTTTATCATTTAGTAACCTGACAATTGTTTACCATTTTCTAAAATGTAGTTTGATTACCATGGACTTTATTTCATTACACTATGGTGGGAAGATGCTTACTAATGCACACGGTGCTTATTACAACAAAGATGCAGATCATTCATTAATGATTCCAGATGACATCTCACTTTTGGACCTGAAATCCATAGTTTACACATACACTGGTTACAACCCAGAAATGTGGGACCTAGAATTGGCAACCTGATATTGCCATCCCTCCAACCGGAAATGAGAGTACATGGAGAGACATGTTCGGTTATTTGAGGTCCTAAGGGAATTTTCTAATAGAAATCTTTGCCAGAAGAATTCCGGTAGAGCCCGGGGTTGGAAGTTCGGGCTCTGGATCAGCGGCACCACATTATACCCCACAACCAGAAACATACAGACGTGAGCTTCCTTTAATCGAACCTGACCTAGAAACCTACAACTACGTCACTCCACCAACACCCCAACGAAGACACTCAGTTTCATCCCCACCTAGACACCATCGAGGTAGACCAAGACACTCAGTTTTAACCCCACCTAGATCCGTAAATGTTGCGCCTTTACCAATTGTTGCCTATTGCATTTGCAATTGTGCGGCAGGAGGATACTGAGAATTGGAGTTTTTTCTTGCAGTGGTTGAGGAATGAAGTGCTCGGATGTAGTAAATTTGTATGTGTTATATCGGACCAGCACAAGGGGATCAAAGCTACACCGACAGCTAAATACGGATGGCCTCCTGAGCTTTTTGTGCACAGGTATTGTATGCAGCATGTTGCTAACAAGTTGATCCAGAACTGTGGAGGAGACAGGTGGTACGGATGGAGGTTCAGGGAAGGAGCAAGGAGGAAGAAGCCGAGAAGGTTGAAAGAGATGTTCGAAGAGTTTGCTCATGTATGTCTAACTTATAACATTTCGTTTAATTATTTTATAAGAATTTCATGAAAATAAAATAACACCTGTTTGTTTTTGTTCAGCTAAATCCGAAGTGTAATGCATATTTAAAGAGGGTGGGCAAAGTACGTCCTAGTGATGCGATGGAGCCGTCCAATTATGAGAAAATTTTCCAAACCTATGACGGAGGATACCGGTTTGGTATCATGACAACAAACGGCTCCGAGTCACTCAACAATGTCTTCCGAACGAGTTGTAGATTGCCTGTTTGTGCTATAGTGGAGGATACGTTCTACACGTGCAACAGATGGTTTCTTCAGTGGCGACAGCGAGCAATGAAATTAAAAGACAAGGGGCAGGTTCTTTCTGACTGGGTTTTGCAGAAGATCAGAAAACGTTGGAGAAAGCTGCAAAAATGCGGTTGGTGCGTTACACGCACGGCCAAGGTCAGTACCAAGTTTCATCCCCAAATGAGTACATTCCGTGCATCCGTAGCGACATGGGCAACATATAACCCACTCATAGGGAGTTCATGTATATTGTGACACGCGGTCCCGAGCCATCTGGTAGGGTTTCTTTCGCAACATAGAACCCATCTCGTAGGGCTTCTTTCGCAAGTGGTTTACTTCGGGGATTAAATGTTAGACGTGGTAGTAATAGGTGATTTATATGCATGTTGTAAAAATTGTGTGGACTCTATTTGCAATTTGTGTGTACTTTATTATTTTGTACTAAACTACTAAATAAGAAGTAATGAAATTAATTAATACTCAAAGAAATTACAACTTAATCCATCCAACTACAATAAATACTAATTCTTAGAATCAAACTCAAATGCATTCAAATTTTAAATCCTACTAATACAACATGAATTCTAAACAAGTCTACTTCTTACAACGAGCCTTGAAAGTGCATGGAACAAAATTATCATCGAAATTTGCTGGATCTGGATCAGTCACAGCAGACGAAGTGGTAGCCTTACCAGTACCCAGAACAAACTTATCGTCTGATGCTAGAGGCTCTGGATCAACCTTCTTCTTTTTCAAACCAAAGCCGTAAGGATTTTCCACAAAGTCATCGTCTGAAATTTCATACCGACCATGTCGTCTATTCCATTCCCCCATCTTACATGTCACACAATTCCGGAAATCACGGCATACGGGTCAGTTGTTCTTTTTTTCCTCGATCACTAGATCCTCCTCTTGCTGGGCCACAATTGGACATCATTTTGGCCCCTTCAGACATCGGCCTTTTCGCCTCAAAAATCGCCTTATATTTCTTTCTGTCCCTTCCTCCCTTTCTAAAATGTGTGTTGAGTGAATTGTGTGGAGGAGAGAGAAGAAAAGACATTTTTATAGATTATTTTTGGTTAAAAAAAATATATATACTAAGCCGGCTTAGGGAGGGAGTAAGTTGGCCCATTTCTGGCCGGCTTGAGTATTTTTCGATATTGAGTTTCAGAATTTGAGCATAAATAATAATTTGTATTAAACTTTGGATAATAATATAAATGTCGGTAGCATAAGACTAAGAAGCTAAACACGCTGTTAGATGCACCGTCATGTCCGGAGGAACATATTTTCAGTAGCCCGCAACCTAATAAAAAAAACCTAATAAAAGGAAACCGTGGGAAGAAGAACATTAGGGCAGAGCTTAACTTCAAGTATTTGCTTTTTTTGAGTGAATGAGCGAGGTAGAGTAAGAGGTGGAGTCAGATTTTCGAATTATGAGGGTCAAACAAAATTTTTTTTTTGCAAAAAATAAAGGTCAATTTAACAATACCAAATTATTTTACTCTAAATTATATAAAAAATCATACGTAAATACAAAAAATCTAAAAAAAACTGGGGGTCAATTGACGAATTCAGATCCTCCCCGGTACCGTAATAGGGAAGCTTTTACAATTATTGGATCTGGACCGTTCTTTTTAACTTGGCACGAATCTCAAAGCCCAATAATACTGCCCCTGCACTAGCTCGAATCTCAAAGCAGCAGAGAGTTAATCTCAAACCGTAAAGTGAAAGAAATCTTTTTACAATATTGGAGAGGATACTTGTCCTCAATTGGCCTTCGATCATTCTCTCTTCTTCCCTCCACCACTAGAGAGCTATCATATGCATCATATAAATATAATTTATTAAAGATTTCTTTTTAACGGTCAGAATTTAAAATTTAAAATTATTTTTCATCATCGCCAAATTGTCAGTTCTATGCATTGTAGATCAAATAAAATTAAACGTAAAAAATCATAGAAGTTATCAGAAATTAGATGAGGTTGATCCGTTTATTCTGATGGGAATGAGTCTAATCTATGATTGCCATCGTCAGTTACGATCAAAGTTTCCGACGCAAACAATTAACTGGCTTTGGAGTGGACGTGTGAAATTGCTTCTTTTTTCACAAAAACAGAACCGTCAGAATAAAAGAACAAACATGTACTCTTAGTCTCGATAATGAGGAAACAAACAGAAACCAATAAAGAAAAGCTTTCAAAGCTTCATCCGGTTCTTAGTGACAACTACTGTGCACAGTTGAAAATGCAGCAATGCTTTACGAGAACCTGTTTTTTTCTCCTTTTTTTTCTTTTCTTTTTCCATGTCATTTTCAATAACAATAAATGCTAAAGCCACACATTTTGAAACCTATATTTTTATTAATCCAAAGTTAATTAGAAATTAATAAATATATCCAACGGAATTTTGATAAAAATATCCAAACCGGCCATTAAATAGCCGGTACCAATTTTAATCCATTACCGGCCATTTAATGGCCGGCACTTCTAATTTTTTTTTTACTGTTTAGATCCTATAAATACTCATTTTTCTCTCTCTCCCAATCACAACTCTCTCAACTCCGTCACTTTCAACCCATATTTCAGGTTATTTTTTATTTAATTTAAATTTTTTTATTTTTTTATTTAATTTAAATTATTATTTTTTAATAATTATTTTTTATTTTTTAAATTATTTTTCAGTAACATATACATGTAAATTAGTAACCTGACAATTGTTTACCATTTTTCAAAATGTAGTTTGTTTGCTATGGTCATGATTTCATTACACTGCGGTGGAAAGTTTCTTACTAATTTATACGGGGTTTATTACTCCAAAGAGACAATTAATTCATTTATGATTCCCGATGATATCTCACTTTGTGACTTGAAATCCATGATTTACGCATGCACTGGTTATAACCCAGAAAAGTGAAACTTAGAATTGGCAACCTGAGTTTGCTATGGAAATCTCGGGAAATATACAATTGGCAACCTGAGTTTGCTATGAAAGTACTTGGAGAGGCATATACGGCCATTTAGAGGCCATTGGAATTTTTATAATATAAATCTACCCCAAAAGAGTTTCGATAGAGCCAGGGGTTGGAAGTTCTGACGAAAATTTAATTGCGCCAACCTATACAACACAACCAGAACTATACACTCCCGTTGTTCCTTTATTCGAACCTGACCCAGAAATAAACAGTCCCTTCACTTCACTAGCACCCCAATCACGACTCCAACCAAGACTCTAACCAAGATTTCAAGTTTCATATCCATCTAGACCGAGCATGTGCCGCCTTTACCATTACCGCCACCAGAACCTCACCCCAGACCGATACTAGTAGACGATGAAATTGGGTTGGATTTTGAAAATATTAATGAAATTCTAGAGGAAGATCTGCAAAGTGGGGATGAATTTGATGGAGAAAATGGGACTCTGATCACATGGAGGGTTGTGGTGAATATTGTCCAGTTGAAACAGCTCAATGGCACATTCGAATCGGATATGAGAATATGTCGCTTAGTGGCCTGACTGATACACACCCGTTCGAAGACTTCAATGATACATATGAGTTTAGAGAAGCAAATATTGATAACTATAGACAATGGATTGAGTACAAAGGTGAGCTAGCGTCAGACCAATATTTTAAATGCAAAGAAGACCTGATTAAGAAGATTAGAGAGCACCATATTACTAAGAATCAGGAGATTAGAAAAAATAAAAGTGACAGGGATCAGATTCAGGTGGTGTGCAAGGACCCGGGTTGTGAGTACGAACTTAAGGGACAAGCAACAGGATATGAAGATGCATGGGTTATAACGAGGTAAGACAAGCCTCACACATGTAGGACTGAGTATACAAGGACCGACAATGAATGTCTGACGGCATCAATCATTGTCATGTCATTGAGAAAAGCATTAAGACTAACCCCTATATGAGCATTCAGGGGGTGGCAAACTGTGTTTTAACTGTTGTATGGCAATGTAACCCCGAAATAGAACCGACCGTGGAGGGGTCGTGAGCTTGCAATAGCCCGATAATTTGGGAGTTGAGAGAGTTCATATAGCTTGCTGAAACCACTGCTGATGGCAATTTGCGACAAGAATCTCGGCTTGAAGTACCAATTTCTGACTTGTCCGATATGAGATAAACACTGAGAAATTGCGCAAGGAGCTGTTCAATTCAGGACCGTAGCCTGGGCTTTTGGTCCATGCATTACAGCGTTTCAGTACTTGAGACCAGTCAGCATAGATGCATGCTTCTTGTCTGGGCGGTATGAGGGGAGGCTTTTGATAGCTTGCGGCTATGATGCCGAGAACCAATTGAGCCTGTTGCATTTGCAATTGTGCTGAAGGAGGATGGTGAAAATTGGAGTTTTTTCTTGCTGTGGTTGAGGAATGAAGTGCTTGGATATGATAAATTCGTATGTATTATATCGGACCAGCATAAGAGAATCAAAGCTGCACTTACAGCAGAATAAGGTTGGACGCCTGAACTTTTTGTGCACAGGTTTGTATGTAGCATGTTGCTGACAACCTGGTCCAGAATTGTAAAAATGACAAGTAGTTCAGATGGAGGTTCAGACAAGGAGCCAAGAAGAAGAAGCCAAAAAGGTTGAAAGAGATGTTCGAAAAGTTTGATGTGGTATGTCTAATTTATAATATTTCGTTTAATTATTTTTTATGACTATTCTAAAAATGATGTAAAACCTCTTTGTTTTTGTACAGCTAAATTCAAGGTGTAATGCATTTTTAAATAATGTGGGTGTTCGCACAAAAGTGTATCACAAAGTTTCAGTACAGCAAGCTGTACCTTTTAAACCGTGAATTAACTTCCGACTGAGACTACAAGTGCACAATCCTATTGTATAGTTTAGTCAGGTATCGATCCACAGGACGGTTCAAATCTAAACTGGACTCTACTTAAATTAATTAAGTACTAGAAGTTGGAAAAGATTGATTTGGTTTGTTTAATTTCCTAAGTTCAATAACAATAATTAAAATGACAGAAAGTAAAATTTGGTTTTTATCAGTTATAAAAAAAGCGTTTCCAGGATTTTAGATTTCATCTTCAACTCTGCCTCTCGGCACCAGACGCGACCCGCGTACTCTCATACACGGCCCGCGTGGCCCTCGAGTGAATGCAGCAGCCGTCTGTTTCTGCATTGTTCTTTAGTGTAAGGTTCCATTGACCGTACTTAATGTTTCTAAACCTCAACTCTCGTTTATTGGCTTAATAAACTTGGTAT
The DNA here is from genome assembly GCA_025461045.1 of Carex parvula. NCBI lineage: Eukaryota > Viridiplantae > Streptophyta > Magnoliopsida > Poales > Cyperaceae > Carex > Carex parvula. The sequence continues at coordinate 355,737 of JAJGRW010000977.1, read as the reverse complement.
CAGAATTGTAATTTCACCTTCTTAGGTTTTGAACCTCAACTCTCGTTTTTGGTATTCTACCTAAGTTATTTGTCCGGTTTACTAAAGGTATCCACCATCTCTCGATAAATGGAAATTTCACTTCTCAGTTACTTTTGGGTCTCACCTCACAGATACTAGTCTGGTTAAAAGAAACATCAAGGCCAAAATACTAGAAAAGATGCTATAGACATCTAACAGTAAACCAAGAATCATTCAAACAATTTCAACAAGCAATTAAAATAGTACTCGAGCAAATAATCACAAACATTCAACACAGATTCAAATAACATGCATATAAAACAGAGTATCCGACTACATCGTAACCCTAGAAACTAAATAAACTACTCAGACATAGTCAAAAAGCAAATAAAACAAATGATAGAAGAAGTAGCCATGACAAAACCCGAATAACAAAGAAGATCCGTGAAGGACTTTCGTTTTTTGCTTCTCAACTTCGTCTCCAAGCAAGCCGTCAAGTCCCAAACCCTAGGAATTGTTCTCTTGCTCTCCAAAATACAGAATGAATTCGTTTGTAGCAAGGAATCCCGTAATATAGCTATTCTGGTCGACCTTTCCTTCACTGAGCCTTTGTTTCCATTTCTGTTTTGTTTCCAGAATAGGCTGACACTACCCGCGTCGGGTGTGACACGGCTCACGTGTCTGTGTCTCTCTCGTGTGTAATGAGTGATCACGTCTGTGGTCGTGTCAGGGTATGATGCGGCCCGCTTCGGATGTGACATGGCTCGCGTGTAGAGCTTCAGAATTCACAATCTTCTCTGATTTCGCCTGTTTTCTACAAAGTAAGAATAAAAACTCAGCAGTACCACATTCTATAGATATTCAATGTAATAGACACGATTTGGTGGTTTAAAACACAGATTTTGGTACATAAATTGGTCGGAATTATAGGTCAAATAACGAGACATCAGTGGGCAAAGTACATCCTAATGATGTGATGGAGCCGTCTAATTATGAGAAGATTTTCCAAACTTGTGATGGAGGATACCAGTTTGGTATCATGACAACAAACAGCTCTGAGTTGCTCAACAATGTCTTCTGGCTTAGCTGTAGAATGCCCATGGCTGCCATAGTGGATGATACGTTCTACAAGTACGACAGCGAGCAATGGACTTAAGAGACAAGAGTCAGGTTCTTTCCGACCAGGTTTTGCAAAGATCAGAAAACATTAGAAGAAAGCTATAGTAATGCGTTTGGTCCTTATACGCACGGCCAAGGTCACTACCAAGTTTCATCCTAAATGAGTACGTTCTAGTCACCCGCAGTGACGCAAGAACTATGAAACTTATTCACAGGGAGTTCATATACATTGTGACACATAGTCCTGATAACCAAATGGAATGTACTTGTAGAGGTATCCAATTGACTTCTATTTCGTGCGCTCATGTCTTAGCAGTTTGCCGTGAACGAAACTAGTGCGAGGATCAATTTATTGCAGACTGATATACTGTGAACTATCTTGAAAGTACTTGAAGTGGGGTGTTTGTTCATTTTGGAAATTTGCCAGAATGGCTTCCTAATGATGAACCTAGAATTATTCTGAGCAAGGGCTGGATTAGGGTTGGGAGTCAAAAACACATCCGTCATGTAATGACCATGGATGAAATGCAAGGTAGGCGAAGGGGGCATCAGGTTAGCTATTCCACTATTGATAGGAATCGAAGAGGTATGTAACATTCATAAAAAATTATATTTCTTTTCAATTTATACTAACTTACTAAGTAACATATACAAATGCATAAGCAAGAAATGCAGCAAATGTGGTAGAACATGAGCGAGTTATGGCAGAGGCAAGTGGGTCCGGGGGTCACGGCATAACACCGCTACAAGCCATTTAGATGCATCTGTTATATTTACAGAAGCAATGAGAGAGGCAATGGCCATAGGAGGAGAGGCGGTTGGGGTGCAAAGAGAGCCATCTGGAAGCCAACCGAGGAGGTCAACTAGTAGGCGTATAAGAGCAGCTGGAAGCCAAGTAGGGCCATCTAGAAGCCAAGCATAGCCATCTGGTAGGCCATCTTCTGGAACTGGCCAGTTTCTCAGATTTAGTTTTAGGCGTAGTAGTAATAGGTGATTTAGATGCATGTTGTGAACTTGGTTATTTAGATGCTGATTTCAGAACTTTTTTATTTGCATTTGTGTGGACTTTAATGTTTTGTACGATACGTCTAATGCATGAATAGTTTGTTGTGGTGAATCAAATTGCCTCATTTGCAGAGAGATGATGCAAGTCTGACTTGGCTGCGGATTGTAAGTGACTATGAATTATTTCTCATGCCTTCATCTTGAGAAGTCATACATATCAAGATAAGAAATAAAAGAAACAACAAGTGACTACTTAATAAAAAGTAATTCTAACTTAATTAATAAAGCACAAACCCATTGGCCTTTCGATCTAATTCTACATGCATGCAACACATTAATAAACTCAAAAATTTTAACCCTAATTCATCCAACTACAATAATACTACTTCTTAGAACCCAGCTCAAATGCACCAAATTTTAAACCCTACTAATAGGTCAAAATTTTAAATCCTACTAATAGGTCAAAATTTTAAACCTACTAATAGGTCTATCCAAATTTCCCTAGGCGAAGGGGACATCAGGTCTGCTAGCAGCGGGAGATACATCATCGGGACACAATCACTGCTGGAATAAGCAAACATGACAGAACTAAATATGTCTATCACGAAGCCCCGTGTATATCTACAATACAAAGCAGATAATAAAATGCTTTTCTGAATAATATAAAGTTAGTAACAAACGTAATTGAAACAATTTATAGGTATTACCTCTGAATCTCCTCACTGGTGGAATCTGCTGTCAGACCCGCGCTGAAGTACTCTCGCAACTTCTTCATCCTCATATGGAATTTAGACCTCCCACGATCCTCAACGAGGGAGTGAGGATCAGCTCCCAACAACTCATCAATGTGAGCAGCAAACCCAGCGTTGTCAGATACGCCACCAACGGGTGTACCACTGATAGGCAAACTCCAAAGGGCACTCACATCTTGGAGTGTCACTATCATCTATCCAAATGGTAAGTGGAACGTGTGCATCTCAAGACATCATTGCTCCACCAGTCCTGCAATGAGAGATGCATTGATGATGCCACTCCCAGTCTGTAAGATATCCACAATATTGTAGAGGCCCAGATTAATGAGGTACTGGTCCATCACCTCTTAGTACTGCATGTGAACGCACCACAACTTCACATCTAAAAGAAACTTGTATTCCGTTGAAAAAAATAATCCACATAGTGTTAACACAATAAAATTTAAACTCAACAAAATTTAAAAAAAAACTAAAAAAAATTACATACCTCATGAAGTCAATGAGACTCGGTGCTCACGGTGGGGCATCCATAGGAGAGGACTAAAATGCTTTGTGCTACCAGTCTCGATCGGCTCGTCAACTACAGTACAGACGAGTCCTAGATCGTCTTCTAGCCATCCTAATGTCGAAAATAAAATTTTGTTAACTTACGCTAAGTAAATCCTAAATCCTAATTTCAAAAATTAAATTATACTATAATTACACTAAGTAAACCCTAAATAGGCTAAAACAGGCTAAAACAGGCTAACCTATGCAAAAAAAGACTAAAAAGGGCTAAAATAGGCCAAAATAGGCTTAATTATGCAAAAATAGTCTAAAATAGACCAATTGTGGTTAAAACTATGCTAAAATATGTTAAAATTGCCTAATTTCGGTAACATATGCTAAAATAGGCCAAATAGGCTTAACTATGCTAAAATAGTCTAAAATAGGCCAATTTGCAGTTAAAATAGCCTAAAATATACTAAAATATGCCAAAATAGTCTAATTTCGGTAAAATATGCTAAAATAGGCTTAATTATGCTAAAATAAGCTAAAATTGGCCAATTGCGGTTAAAATAGCCTAAAATAACCCAATATCAGCTAAAATAGTCTAATTTCGGTAAAATATGCTAAAATAGGCCAAATATGCTTAACTATGCTAAAATACGCTAAATAGGCCAATTTGCGGTTAAAATAGCCTAAAATATGATACAATAGGCCAAAATAGCTTATTTTCGATAAAATAGATCAATTGCGGTTAAAATAACCTAAATTATGCTAAAATAGGCTACAACTTGCTAAAATAGGCTAATTATGTTAAATTGCACTAAATTAGGCTTAATTATCCTAATTATGGTAAGAAATGCTAAAATACACTATAGTATGCTCAACTATGCTAATTATACTAAATTACAATAAATTACGCTACATTAATTTAAATTTAGCTAATTACTCTAAATTATACTAAATTAAATAATTAAAACTACTACAACGGATTTAACACTAATTACAACTAAATTTTTCTAATTTTGGTACATTACTAACAAATCCTAACATCTTACGACCATTTGCACTAAAAATGATTTTTTTTTAAATTAGAGGGACTTACTTGCAAATATGGGAAGAGATGGAGAAAGAATTTCTCGGGTCTCAAAATGAATTACGCAAAAAGCGAGATGGTAGGATTGAATATCAGTGATGATGAAAGTATTCACCTAGCCAATATTTGAGATCTGGGAGAAATAGCTCAAGCGAGGAGAGATAGTGTAAAATTTGATAGAATGAATTTTGAGATAAACGGCTAACCCTCTACACATATATATAAATGTCCATGCCGGCCATTAAATCCGGTAATGACAAAAAATGAGTGTCGGTAATTAAATGGCCGGTATGAATTAAAATGAATACCGGCTATTTAATGACTGGTATGGATATTTTTATCAAAATTCAACAGAACTGGATATATTTATTAATTTCTAATTAACTTTGAAAATAAATAAAAATGCCGGCTTTTATTATCGCTCTTTTTAGTCAGACAGGGACAGTCCTATCAAATCAGTAGCAGGATAATTTTTTATCCTCTATAGATTTGATAATAAATTATATGACAATTTCAGCAAATTTTATGTCCCATAATAATCTTGTCAAGAGCCCATTTCCCTTTCTTTCCAGAAAAAGTAAAATAAAGCCTACTAACAATCCTCACAGGCACAATTGCTTCAGACCACTACTGAGGATAAAATATTCAGAAAATAATGAAACCATATTGAAAAAAATTATCCAGGATATGACGCTCAGCTCGATATTCTTGACTCTTGAGTAGATTATCAGCCTGGTTGGGCCCGCTCCGCCTGATGTTGGCCTAAGATAAGATCGTAAGACCCGCTCGCCCTGTTCAAATATATTTCATATATGCATATAAATTTGCTATACACACAATAAAAGTTCATATTACTATGTTTGACTCAGTATCTGTCCATTAATTATCAATATATCTTTATTTTTAAGGATTGTAAGTATCTAATTTATATAAGAGTCAGGCTACGGTAATTTGCAAAGCGCGGAACGGTTTTGTGCTATGGATCAATATCTCTGTTTACAAAGTTCAAACAATCAATCCGAACCGTTCAACATGATCTTCAAATAAAAATATACTTAGAGATCATTTTACGTTTGTTTTAGTATCTTTTACTATTTTTTTTAGATAGGTAGAAAATCATCGGATCTAAAAATTATGAATCATCCGATCTAAAGATCTAAAATGGTAAAAAGAAAATTAAAAAGAAAATACAAAATTAGGTTTCCATGTACATTTTTATATGGAGATCATGTTAGAGCGATTCCAAACGACTGTTTAGACTTTGAAACTGAAAATATAAATTCATTGCGCAGATCAGTCAGCACTTTGCAAAGTATCATAATCATTCTTTATGAGTAAATAAATGGGGACATAATCAGTATCTGTTCTATTCCGCACCTGTATCTCTATGTATCACCTCTCTGCTCCTAACATGGCATACTATCAAAATGAAGAGAATCAGTATCTGTTCTAATTTCTAAAGCTTATGCTAATCTTGTACCGCGCCCCATCCCCCAAGTGTTTTTCTTGTAACAGTTTGCTCATGGTATACTGATAGGCCACAAATCTGACTAGATAATGAACTGTTTGGCTAAGAAATAAAGGTTGCAAATTAAAAATTTGATGCACGGGAGCAATTCTCTCAAGTACTATAATGTGATTTCTAATAATTTAAGGGCGACCGTGTAAGAGTTTATTAGCGAATCATCACTCTTACCTAGAGTGGGAAAAACGTGCCGTGCCGTGACTAATACGCCGTGACTTTGGTCTCGTGCTGTGCCGTGCCGTGACCAAGTTAATTTTTCATGTGCCGTACCGTGACCAAAATGTCAAGGGGTGGTCAGGACACGCGAATGGTCACGCCACGTGAGTCACGCCGTGCATAAACGTGCCGTGACCATACGTGACTCGCGTGACCATTTAATCATAATTTAGGTTAGTTTATTCAAAATTTACCACTAAATCAATATCTAATGGTCCTAATTACACGTGACTCCCGTGACAACATGTCGTGCGTGCCCTGAATAAATCTTTCACGTGCCGTGCCGTGCCGTATCAAAATTTTAAAAGATGGGCACGGCACACGAATGGTCACGGCACGGGACACGTGAGTCACGGCATGTGAATGACACGCGTTACGTGCCGTAACTGTGCCGTTCCGTGACGGAGCCGGCTCCGCTGTGCCATTTTTCCCACTCTACTCTCAACCAGCCCCGGCCCTGACCCAGGGTAGCCAGGGCGATGGCCCCGAGCCCCAAAATCCAACAGGGCCCCCCAAAATTTTTTTTGTATATGTTAAAAACGACAAACAAAAGTCAACAATTTAATTAATAGGGCCAAAAATAAAACTCCGTTTCTTCTCTGTGAAACGACAAACAAAGCAAGAAAAAAATTAATAAACCTAATTCCACTGGCTGCCGTTTCTTCTCTGTAAATCAACAAATGAGGGAAGAAATAAATTAAGAAATCTAGCTCTCCTCACGAGTCACGATCTCGTTCTGCGATAGCGAGTGCGAGGCGGAGACGGAAGCAGCGTTTGGTTAGGGTGAGACCGACACAGCGACGCAACCTCTGGATTGGACTGCCGGCGGCTTAGCACTACATCTGCCTCATTACCTAGGTTCTATCCACTATTACTTTGTTTTATTTTTAATTTAAAACAATGTTTCTTGAAAAACATATATCTGGTAGCAAAAAAAGAAACAAAAAAAGTTAGAAAGAAGAAAAACTAAAATCTCAAAAAGGTTCTATTCAAAAGCTTTGGTAGAAAATTAAACCACAAAATGAGTTTTTGAAAAACTAAGTTGAAAGTGAGGTGCACTAAGAACAAAGAAATATATCTTAAAACCAAAATGAGGTAAATGAAAACGAGGTAAATCAAGAAACAACAAATATGTCTGAAAATGAAAATGAGATAAATAAAGAAATAACAAATGTGCTTGAAAATAAGACTAATGAAAATAATGAAGAAATTAATCATGTGTCCGAGTGCTTAGATTCTTCGTTATCTATAAATATATATGATCTTAGAGTGTGTGATGGTTTAGATTCAAAACTGAGAGATTTGCTTGTTGAGAATGATTTTATTAGAGATTATAATATTAATTTTTCTAAAGATAAATATAATAGATGGTTCTCCACGTATAATTTTGATAAAAAATTGTACATAAAGAGTCCAAATTTTTCCTCCCGCTCCGGACCCCAAAATCTTCAGGACCAGCCCTGCTCTCAACCTTAAAATAGGATTTCCGAAGGAAATTGAACATAAAATGTGAAACACTTTGGAATTAATACTGAAATCAGTTGACCAACAGAATAATCTGTGCAGATAGTAAAGGAACCAATTAAATGCTTAAGATAAGATAAAACAAAGCCTTTTATCTCATTTTGAACTGAAAAAAAAAAATTGAACTATCAACTTGCTGCTATTTTTCTTCTAATCTTTATACCACATTAGAAAACACAATAAATAGATTTTTCTGTGTGTTATCATAGACGCCAGAAACTCTTTCGACCTACGAGAAATTGGTTCTTAACAATGGTGGCTTTGTAATAAAGGGAGAGAAATATCGGCTTTATTTTCTTCAATGTATCTGGGCTCTCTTGTAATACTACCCATTTTCCTGGTCTCAATATTCTGTCTATCTCACTTATGACTTCAATGACATCACATCTGAAAAATATGGAACATATAAATAGAAAATAAGAAACCAAATAATGCCTCTAGATCAAATAATGCCTCAAAATTATGTTAACTAGAAATATTGTTCCACGTACAAACTAGACCAATATAGTGGGTGGCTTTGCAAATTGGCACTTTATAATGATGGTATTTCAGAAATTTTCCTGCAATTATAACAATAGAGAGGGGAGGTTTTGCAAGGTTGCAATTCTTGCAATAATTCTAAAACTTCATTTAAGAAAAAATCAAGGCCAAAACAAACCATGTATTTTACCTTGTCATGATATTCCCCAAGAGATTACTGGAATGAAGCAAATCATAAGTCCGAGGATATGTATTAAACGACTCACACCAGTCATGATACACTCCAATCAACCCTCTACTGTAGATAATTGGTAGAGTATCGGGTCCGCTGACAGGCACCACATTCATGACCCAGAGAGGCATATCAATCAATGCTGCTGCAAATCTGATTCAGTAAAATTCAACAAAGAAGAAATTGAAAGGCTTGTTTCAATAATGGTCTCATCTGAGAAAAGCAAAAAATATTATTTTTTGTGTAACTATACCCGCCAAAACCAGCATTCAGATCCATCACATTTCTCACGCTTGACCAGTTGACTCCAATATCGGTCATATACATATTCAAAATAAGTTCCTTCCAATGTTTACTGTCAGTAATGAGATTTTCTTCTGGCAGGAGACTTGAATGTACCTTTTCAAGTCTCTCTGGCCATGAAGCTGGCCACTCAACAGGTTGCTTCTGATTGATTTGCAAAATACAACTATCAAGAGGCGAATACCTTAGAAATTGGCAAAAAATGAGCATCAGTAGTTTGAACGGATATTTCATGATGAATATGGGTCATGTAAATTACCAAGGTATAATTGGAGAGTCTTTCTTGGGACAGACAGGGGGATCAGTGGCCTTCCTCTCAAAATAACAAGAATTTGAGACTGGTTTTTGGTATATCACAACTCCAATTCCATTTGACTGGGTTGATTTCACTACTGTCTTCCAACAGATTGAATTCGTCAGAGTCACCATTGCTGGCATACAGAGAAAAAGATGAAAAACACTGTTTAGTTTAACTGAAGTTTGTCCCATTTAAACAAAATATTACAAACAGGTTATCAGAACAGGAATCTGACTCACCTCTCCATACAGATTGATCCTTTTCATTTTTGCGATAAACTGGAGTTGCTGACCAGACAAAAAAACCTCCTGGTCTGAGAACTCTGTTAAGCTCCAACAATGGTGCACCACCTGTCAGTCAGGCAAGTAAATCAAGAGAGCCAAATTAAATCCACTAGTCTAAATCAGTTGGTAAATTAGAAGAATCAGAATGGAAATTGTACCATCTGCGTCCCAGTGGACCCTACACCTGGCGCAATGAAGCATATCAAAAGAATTGTCTGGGAAAGGAAGCTTCTGGGTCCCAATTACTGAGAGAAAAGCAGGGATCCCGCGTTCAAGTGCAAACTGAATCTGCGCCTCATGTTCATCCTTTGGTGCAAATGACATGGTTATAACATTCTGATCTAATAAGTAACCCCCAAAGCTTGCTACTCCGCATCCTACATCCAAAATCACCCTCGTACGTCTCCCCCAACCTACTGCTGGAAGAATCTACAGGTATAAAAATGAAATAAACCAAATTGTTGTTACTAATGATATAAGGATTCGATCTAAACATCTGAATTGTTGATTAGGTACCTGCTCAATGAAACGTGTGTACTTTCTTACTCCCTGCTTGAACTGGGTCCCACCTCCCGGGAAAACAAGAAAGTTGCCAGACACTTTGACCCAATTCTGATCCTTCTTATACTCAGCGAGCTTGGAGTGAGGTACATTTTTATACCATATCTGAAAAATGGCACGATTGTTTAATCATGAGATCAATTGGCTAACATCAGAGAAGATTGGATGGAAATGAGTAAACTAGATGGTGATTTTAAAGAGTCCTTACCTACCATGTCTCTGCTACGGGGCCATGGCACAGGATCCATGTAGCCACGTGGCAGTGGGACCAAGCACCGCGGCTGAGGCGATGGACAATGCCTCTCTCTGTGCTCCATGTGGCGCCTCGATTGGAGTGCTTTAATCGCCTTTATGTTATCCAAGCATGGGATGTAATCAGCCGCCTGCACTCCCTTCCCCACGGTACAGAGCTCCCACTTGAAATTGAATTTATCATTTTCTTCTCTCTCCTCTTCTTCGCTGACTGGTCCGGTGGTCGGCTGAACTGGAGGAGGAGTGGGGAGAGAGGAATTGAGCTGCTTGCGCGAAGCAGAGATGGAAGGCGAAGGGGAGGATGAGATTATGCTACTAAACGAGGATCGGGAAAAACGATCGAAGTTACTGGATAGGAGAAAAAGGAGAAGGGAAGAAAGGAGAAAAATGGAGAGGATTGAGATAATGGAGCGCCTTTGCTCGGAGAGGAGAGCAAGGAGGGAAGCCATGGGAGATGGGGAAAGATGATACGAAGGTGATGGGATGATACGCTCGCTTCCTCTTCTTTTTCTTGAGATACAGTTTACTAATTACTAACCGGCATTTTTATTAATACCCTAAAAAAATAACAAATTATCAAATATGCCCTCACTCCAAAATTATTTTTAAAACTGTCCTAACCGCCCAGCCACTGGGCGGTCCAGTTTCCATAGCTGACAGCTGGCTGGGCGGTCCACTATGCATACCTGACCGCCCAGCCACTGGGCGGTCCGCTAGTGAATTTTTTTTTTTTTTAGACAATATGAATATCAAGATGCTGAATTCTTAACGCTAAAAATTCGGATTTTTTTTTTAAATATTAGTTAGATTACTTCTTTAAGCATATTTATACTACAATACGCTAAATTACTTAGATTATGTTAAATTACGTTGAGTTACACTAAGTTACTTTAAGTTACGCTAAATTACACTAAATTACATTAAATTACGCTAAAATACGGTAAATTATGCTAAATAACATATGAATAGGGACGATATCTTCACTGAAAAAGGAGAAAAACGACGACGAAACTTCAAACGGTCATAAAACGGCGCTCGAGTGTCCGATTTCAGCAAATGACTACTTTTCGGAAAGCTTGCGAAAATGCGCATGCATCCGTGCCAACGATGCCGGATTTCAAAATTCAGAATCGCCAAAAAATAAAGGGAAGAGCCTCAAAACTTGAGTTGAAATTTCCGATTAAGATTTTCATTTCTATTATTCAATCCAAGTAGCTCAGTAAATTAGTTACATAATGAACTTGTAGAATACCAATTTTTACTATTTTCGGAATTTTTTTACTATTTTTTATGATTCATGAAAGATGGCACATAATCAGTCTACTTTAGCGTAATTTTGCGTAGTTTACTATAATTTATCGTATTTCAGCATAATTAGCGAAGTTATTATTATTTAGCGTAATTTTAAGTAATTTAGTGTAACTCAACGTAATTTAACATAATCCAAGTAATTTAGTGTATTTTAGTATAAATATGCTTAAAAGAAATAATCTAACTAATATTTTTTTTAAAAATCCGAATTTTTAGCGTTAAGAATTCAGCATCTTGATATTCATATTGTCTCTAAAAATAAAAATAAAAATCACTAGCGGACCGCCCAGACGCTGGGCGGTTAGGGCAGTTTTAAAAATAATATTGGAGTGAGGGCAGATTTGATAATTTGTTTTTTTTTTTAGGGTATTAATAAAAATGCCGGGTACTAATTCAAGGAATTAGGTTTTATCCAAAGAAATATGCACAAATTTTATTTGAAGACTTAAACCGTTGGATCTGTATTGAGTTTTGTACGAATAGATTTAAATTTAATAAATTTAATCGGTACCGTAAATCTAAACTATTCATGCAATTTAGCGAAACAAAAACCCTTTAAACAAAGTCCTTTGGACAAAAATCCCACACCTAATTTAATGCTTTAATTGAAGAATTTGGCTAATTTTCCTTGCTATATAAAAATACTTTAATGCTTTAACTGAAAAGTATGATTATATAGCAAGGAAAATTAGCCAAATTCCACGCCAAATTCAAATTTAATAGGGAATAATTGTGGCTTATTACCAAAACAAAAACAAAAAATCCAATACAAACTTTTGAGCACGAATTCTAGTAAAGTTTCTCATTTTAATGACATAATCATATACACAAACTTGATACTATATTAAAGATTCATTTGATCATTTGCTATTTAGCTCCCTCAAGATGCATCTTAGAATGAACAATTGAAGATTCAACTTGTGCACTTCTTATAAAGAAATAATTGAAGATTTAACTTGAACAAAAGGCAATATATTATGGTGTGAAGTACTTCCTGGAGTTCACTCCTATGTTTCAATCTGAACGATTTAAAGTAGAGTGGGAAAAATAGCACGCCAGAGCTAGCTTCTTCACGGAACGGCACGGTTACGGTAAGGAACGGCACGGCACGGTACGGTTACGGTACGGAACGGCACGGCAAGCGTGTCAGTTACGTACCGTGACTCGCGTGTCCCGTGTCGTACTTATATTTTGAAACTTTGGCACGGCACATCACGGCACGTGAAAGATTTAGTCACGGTACGGCACGACACATAATCACGCGAGTCACGTGTAATTAAGACCATTAGATATTAATTTAATGGTGAATCTTGAATAAACTAACTTAAATTATGATTAAATGGTCACGCGAGTCACGTATGGTTACGACACGTTTAGGCACGGCGTGACTCACGTGGCGTGACAATTCGCGTGCCGTGATCACCCCTTGACATTTTGGTCACGGCACGGCACGAACACGTGAAAAATTAACTTGATCACAACATGACACGACACGGCACGTTTTTTCCACTCTAATTGAAAGTAACATGGTCAATTATTTCCCTAGGTGCTAGGGTCCGAATTTTATTATAATTCATTAAATATTTAGCTTTCAATCCTCTCCATTAACTCAAAAGAGAATCTTTTGAGTTAATGAATCTTAACCGTCTGATTTTAAATAGAGTCAATTCGACTCATGTCTATAACAAAGAGGGCCTTTTAATATTAGTACGGATCTAGTCTGTACGAATCTTAAAACAAATAGATTCCCTTTTGAGTTAATGCAGAGGATACGAATTCCCCGTGCCCAGTCCCTATGACCTGTTTAGTATTTCCTGACAGATTTTCGCTCCGCTGATAAAAAGAAAAAAAATTTAGATATATACTCATTAAAACTTCATGATTTAGAAAAATCCATCAAAATCTTCAAATTACTTTTTTTTTCCATCCAGTAATTTTATTGATCTCTTTTCTTTATTACTCAATTTTTTTTTTTTTAAAATAGGCCAAGGCCCATTTTCATATTAATGAAAACCAAATAATTACAATCAAGTTCAAAAGGAAAATGACAGTCTGTCATTAGTTATCAGTCATCACCTTCAAATTAATCTTTAACCATTCTAGATTGTTGGAGACCAAATGCTTAGGCAATGAAATCTACCATGTTTGACAATTGTAATGCAAATTAATGTTTTTATATTCTTATAAATTTCTAATTTTCTGAAATTGTCTGACAATTGCTGTGTACTGGTCAAGCAGCTTTCTGATCTATTTATTTCTTTACAGAGCAGTGAAGTTAGCAAAGGGGGTGTTTTGGGGGGTCGAGATTCTTTGAAGTAACTCAATTTTGGATTTTAGATTGGGACCGTCCGATTCAAATTCATCCTTTGGAATCGCTTTGGGATTTAAAACTGTCGCTCGGGATGTGTGCACTACAGTTCGGAATGTATTGTCACGGATTTGAATCGGACGGTCCCGATTTAAAACCCAAAAATTAAGTTACTTCACTGAATCTGAATTCGTTTTGCGGGTGATAAGGAACATTAATTGTTGGAGACCAAATGCTTAGACAGTATACTTCCCGATATTTTTATTAAAACCCCCAAAAAAAAACAAATTATCAAATCTGCTCCCACTTCAAAATTATAATTATTTCTACCCTAACCGCCCGTGGACTGGGCGGTCCACTTTTCCCACCAGACCGCCCAGCCACTGGGCGGTCCACTACCACGAGCTGACCGCCCAGCAGCTGGGCGGTCCGCTTAAAACCCTATAAAAGGGGTTTTTCTCTCTCCAGATGAGCACAGTATTCATTCCTCCACACCAGAAATTTTCCAGAACCGAATGAGAGAATTTTGAGGCGATTTTGAGGAATGGACAGTAACAGTGGAGGTAAGAAAGCGAGCAACCGAGATCGTGGCGTAGCGAGAGGAGGGTCAATTAGTGATCGAGGTAAAAATGAGGAAAAAAATACAAGTGTCAAATATGTCGTGATTTTTTTAATTGTGAGACATGTAAGCTGGAGGAATGGAAGAAACGACATGTTCAGTATGAAATTTCAGACGATGACTTTGTGGAAAACCCCTACGGCTTTGGTTTGAAAAAGAAGAAAGTTGATCCAGAGCCTCCAGCATCGGACGATAAGTTTGTTCCGTGTACTGGTAAGGCTACCACTTCGTCTGCTGTGACTGATCCAGATCAGGCAAACTCTGATGATGACTTTGTGCCTTGCACTTTCAAGGCTCGTTGTAAGAAGTAGATTTTTTAGGAATTTATGTTGTAGAATTTTTAGGAATTTATGTCGTAGACTTTATTTCATTAGTTTTGTGTTTGTTTATGTTTTATGTTGTTAGTTTTTGTATACGTAATTAAGTAATAAAAATAACAAACTACCAATTAGAATAGTTCATAACTAGAGTTCACAATATACATCTAAAATAGTTCACAATATACATCTAAAATATTTCATAACTAGAGTTAACAAAACTTGGTAATCAGCGACGACGGCCGAACAAACTCAAAATACGACGTCTGGGTCTGGGTTCAGCTGGTTGTGCGGCACTACCGGATGTCTCTCCATGGCTACTACCGGTTCCTGGGCTTTCATGACTGCGGTGGCTACTACCGGTAGCCTCAGCAACAACTCTAGCATTTTCTCTTTCGTTGGCTTCGTTAATAGCATCTGCATTGCATTCCAGTTGAAATAAAATCAAAATAAAATATAAGTAAACAAATAAAATATAAGTAAATAAATAAAATTAACCGTACCTGCTCGCTGCCTGTCAGTTGTTGAACGGCGGGCCTGATGTCCCATTCGCCTACCTTCCATCTCGTCCATGGTCATTACTTGACGCTTGTGGGGTCTTCTTCCTTTTCTGATCCACCCGCTTGCGGGATAGACTTTATCACCAACATAGGGTGGCCACTGATACTGGTTGGGATAAGGATGGAAAGATGCACCCCAAGTACTCGCAAGGTAATCGGTCCGGTACATGTCAGCGACATAATCATCCTCAGAGAAGTTTCTCTCTTGGCACACCGCCATAACATGAGAACAAGGTATGTGGGCCAACTGGATTCCTTGGCAAGTGCATGTTACAGTATTGTCAGGTGCAAAAATAACAACATACTTGAACATCCTTTTCACAAACTCCATAGTCCCATCCGGTCTACGGTCGGTTGGAGCAAACTCATCTGGACAGTGCACTTCGAATTCCATTTGGTTATCCCCGTACGGGACAACTCTCATAGCTGCACCTTTCTCCCTATGTTTCCTTAGTTTTCCCTCCACCCTTGTTGAAAACGTTTGATTCCTGGACAGTAATTCAGAAAATATAAGTCAACAAATAAAAATATACATACCTTAGCAAAATCTCTGAATAAAAATATACATACCTTGACAGTAATTCGAGGGCTTTAGCACGCCGTGCAACAAACCATGCATTTAACTTGTAGAAGGTATCCTCCACAATTGCTGCCACGGGCAACTGCCGGCTCTGCTTGAAAACAGCATTTAAGGACTCAGACCCATTTGTGGTCATAATTCTCCATCGGAAACCTCCATCACGGGCTTGCAATATCTTCTCATATCGAGGTGGCTCAGCCAGATCGGCGGGATTATTTTTTCCCACCTTGAGTAAGTACAAATTTGCCTTTGGACAGTACTGCAAATAAAACGTTTGATTAAATAATTCATATATAAGTCAGAAAATATCTGCAACATGTAAGTACAAAATTCCCACCTTGAGTAAGTACAAATTTTTTTCCACCTTGAGAAAACGTTTGATTAAATAATTCAAAAAATATAAGTCAACAAATAATTCATATATACATACCTTGGAAAAATCTTTGAACATCTCTTCCACCCTTCTCGGCTTCTTCTTCTTGCAACCAATTCTGAATGTATCTGCAACCCATTTTCCAGATCCGCAGTTCTTGTGTAGGTTTTCTGTAACATGTTGCATACACAGCCTGTGCACACAATCGCCGTTCGCTGTCGACCACCCGAAATCTGGGCGATCAAAAACATATTTGATTCCTTTGTGCTGGTCTGATATGACACAAAAGAACCGGTCGCCAACCACTCGTCTTCTTACGAAGCTCATGAAAAATCCCCAGTTTTCCCCGTCCTCCTGCTCAACAATTGCAAAGGCCAAAGGCAACAACTGGTTTTCAGCATCATATGCACATGCGATCAGCAGTCTCCCCGTCGTAACGGTCAGACAGGAAGCATGCATCCACACTGATGACCGGTCTAATGTATGGCACAGCTTGAATACATGGACCGAACGCCCATGCTATGGCCTTGAATTGTAACGCGTTGTCGACATCCGGTACGCCTATATTCCAACATTCAAAGACAGTGCCGGGATTTGTACTTGCTATGGCCTGCAGCAATGGTGCAAGCAAGCTGTATGAACCATGCCAGCTACCGAACATTCGGCAAATCGCAAGTTCACGCCCTCTCCACAACCTGTTGTATTTTGGGACGACATGCTTGTAAACCCGTCTGACAGCTCTACCGACCTCCTTGAGGCTCATCGATGGGTCCTCCTTAACGTCATTCTCAATTACATCGGCAATAAGTGAAGCCGTAAGATTTGCATGGTCTTTCCTTGATGACGCAGCCTTGCATGTGTGAGGTGGTTCACACTTCTTAATAATCCATGCCTCGCCCTTACCCACAGGGGTTGCATATAGACGGAAGTGACAATGCACTCCGTCTTTACAAACAATTACCAACCTTCTTCGGTCCCTTTTTTCCTCTCGGCACTCCCAGTTGCCGTGAACATGGACCTCATGTATTTTCTTCACAAGTTCATCTATGTTGGTGTAAATCTGCTGCGGAGCAAGCTCTTGACTGTACCTGACACGAGGCCCAAAAAATGAGATGTCTGCCTCTTCAAAAGCAGTGGTATCGTTGAATGTGGGGCACGGATGCCTATCTGTCCGACCTCTAATCGGAAATCTGTCTTCCTTAGGTAAATAATCTCCATCACCTTCTGACTCGTGATCAGAATTCCAATCCCCTTCCCATTCGTCACCTGTTTCCAAATTTCTTTGTGGTACGGCATCGAGCTCAGCATCAAGGTCAAGGTCTCTCCGGGTAGCAATGGGTGACACTAAAGGTATTGATGGTGGTACAGATGGAAATCTGGGTTGGATTGGGGTTTCAGGAGGAGGTGGTGGTGGTGGTGGTAGATCGGTGGTAAAATCAGGTACATAATTCTCATAAATGGGTGATACGGGCGGTTCATAACTCGAGTGACGGGGGTTGTCATACCTCGAGGGGCCGGGGTTGTCATAACTGTAGTGACCCGAGTTGTCATAACTAGAGTGGCGGGGGTTGTCATACCTCGAGTGCTCATGACCCGAGTTGTCATAACCCGAGTGCTCATAACTCGAGCTGTCATAACTCGAGTGACGCGGGTTGTCATAACCCGAGTGATCATAACCTCTATTTTCCCTAGATGTTCCAACCCCGGGTTCACGCTGAACTCTCCTGGAATATAAGTCCATTACCATTACCCCCTGTGACTCAAAAGTGTTGTAAACACTCCTCCATAACGACTCATCTGTTATTGGATACCGGGTATAGTAAGGTCTACCACCTCTTACTGTGTTAATCCGGGTAGCTAAATCTATATCACACCGGTTGGGGTTCACACCGATCTTTTCATACACAATACCCTTCAGTTCAACAAATGAGGTATTTGCATTTACCTCGAAGCCATATGATGCTTCCTTAGTGTACTGTGCTCCCTCCGCACCCCGGGTAAACTTCCCGCCCACATACAGTGCAACCAACATATTTCTGTTCTGAAATTACTGTTCTGGAATTACTGTTCTGGAAATACTGTTCTGGAAATACTGTTCTGGAAATACTGTGCTGGAATCACTGTTCGGGAATCACTGTGCGGGAATCACTGTGCTGAAATCACTGTGCTGGACTTACTGTGCTGGAATTACTGTGCTGGAATTACTGTGCTGAAATTACTGTGCTGAAATTACTGTGCTGAAATTACTGTGCTGGAATTACTGTGCTGGAATTACTGTGCTGAAATTACTGTGCTCAATCGCCTCAAAATCGCCTCAAAATTCTCTCATTCGGTTCTGGAAAATTTCTGGTGTGGAGGAATGAATACTGTGCTCATCTGGAGAGAGAAAAACCCCTTTTATAGGGTTTTATAGCGGACCGCCCAGCTGCTGGGCGGTCAACTCGTGGTAGTGGACCGCCCAGTGGCTGGGCGGTCTGGTGGGAAAAGTGGACCGCCCAGTCCACGGGCGGTTAGGGTAGAAATAATTATAATTTTGAAGTGGGAGCAGATTTGATAATTTGTTTTTTTTTGGGGGTTTTAATAAAAATATCGGGAAATTCAGTGTAGATATATGCTGAATTTTGTAATTCCAGTATGTACAGGTATTGGGCTTGTAATATTCACCAATCATAGCTATACTCCTTACTGATTATATATTATCTAAGCTGCTCTAGAAAAGAAAACAGCTGTCCCATCAATCATATGCCCCAAGCTAACACTAATCTACCAATTCAGAATTTTACTTACAGCATCTACATCTCTTATAAGATCTATGTTGCATAGATACGGGTACGAGTATCTTATCGGATACGATACGGATACGTCGATACGATAATTTTCAAAAATCAAGAATACGATACGCCTATTTTATATATTATATTTTATTTATATATAAATTAAATATAAAAAATTCTTAATATGGTGCGATAAAATAGTCTAAATATATATTAAATATAAATATTATTAGTATTTAACAACAAATGGAGAGTGGTGTAGTGGTAAAGGTTGATTGTGCTTATGCCGCGCGACCCCAGTTCGATTCCCAGTGCTGGGAAAAATATTTTGCCGGGTGTATGCGGTGTATGGTGGATGGGGTGTATGCGCGGTCCACGATCCAAGTCGTTGGTGCAGCGTATTCTGACCGTATCCAGAAGTGTCAGAGCCGTATCCAGACGAGTCAGAGCGTATTGAAGATCGTATCGGCCGAGTAAGGATACGCCACGTAGGCGGATACGCCAGCTGGCATATCGAATACGTATCTGTGTCGTATCGGGCGCGTGTCGGTATCCGATATGTGTCCGATACTGATACGACATCTCTTTAGGCGTATCCGTACAACATAGCTTAAGATATTAGAGTTTCTAATCTGACGTGGCAGTTTTTAAATTAGTTTCAGGAATGTGGATGGATTTTTTATTTAGAAATTATTCGCGATAGTTTCTTATTAAAAACTGGTTTTAAAACCCACGCTGGCGAAAAGACTAAATATTATTCGCTATCGCTTCATGCTCTCTCTCCGAACAGGATCGCACCCATCAAAGAGAAAAACAAAAGAAAAATGTTTCGATAGTTTTCTTCCTTGATCTCTTTGCTTTCGGTTGTATTTTGTCTCCAATTGATTCAATTTTTTTTTTTCTCTTTCTTTTGAGATTCCAATTACTTGTTTTTTTTTTCCTGCTTTCTCATGAGAGCTTCGAGGGTCACCTCCGTGCACTAGTGCTGGAGTGGTATTGCCTTGCGAAGCCATGGATTGAGGCCATCGTCAATTATATTTTTTGAGAAAGAAATATCCTTATCATTTTCGCTAGTTAACAAAGAAGTGGTTGCTGCTGCTGGATTTTTGTAAAAATCAACCTGCGGAATTCTTATACGGACCGTGTATCACTGGATACGGTCCGTACACGAGTAAACATACACACAAACAGAGAAAGAGAAGAACACAGTATTTAACGAGGTTCGGCACCAACTTGGTGCCTATGTCCTCCACACTCACACACACATTTTTCTATTTCTTTTTGAATGAATAGTTACAAAGAAGGTAGGAGGGAATATATAGATAAATGCTATCTAATTACTTACTATCTTTTTTCTTATTTTCTTCTATATCTGATACAATCATAATCTTCTAAATGAGGAACAAAATAACTAAGAAAAACAGGAAAGAAATAAAAGGGCCAGCTGCCACCTTCCTATTCTGTCTGGCGGCGCGCTACACGGTCCGTATACAATTATACACGGACCGTGTATATCTGTTTCAACAGCCTCCCTCAAGTTGGTAGGTAGATATCTACCATACCTAACTTGCCAATCGATTCTTCAAAATATTTTGTTGACACTCCTTTTGTCAGCATGTCTGCAAGTTGTTCCTCAGATCTCACGAATGGAAATGAGATTATCTTTTCTTCCAAATTCTGTTTAATGAAATGTCTATCGATCTCTATGTGCTTTGTTCTGTCGTGCTGTACTGGGTTATGCGCTATTGCAATCGCTGATTTGTTATCACAGTAAAGTTGCATACCTTTTTCCGATTTAAATTTCAGCTCGCTCATGAGTTTCCTTAGCCATAGCAGTTCACACAAACCTTTAGACATTCCTCTAAATTCAGCTTCTGCACTTGATAAGGCTACTACATTCTGCTTCTTACTTCTCCAAGTGACGAGGTTTCCTCCCACAAAGGTGAAGTATCCAGATGTCAATTTCCGATCAGTTCTATCTCCAGCCCAATCTGCATCTGTATAGCCCCAAATATCCAAGTGTCCATTCTTTCTAAACTGAATACCTTTCCCTGGAGTCTTTTTTAGATATCTCAGTATTCTCATCACAGCATTCATATGTTGCTCATTTGGGTTCTGCATGAATTGACTTACCATACTTACAGCATACGCAATATCAGGTCTGGTATGTGATAAGTAGATAAGTTTTCCTACCAATTTCTGGTACGCTTCCCTGTTAACAACTGGGTCATCTAGATTTTCTTCGAATTTCAAGTTTTGGACAATAGGTGTATCAGCTGGCTTACTGTTTAGCATCCCCACTTCTGCAAGCAAATCAAGGGTATACTTCCGTTGTGATAGAGATATTCCTTCTTTTGAGCGTAGCACCTCTATTCCCAAGAAGTATTTTAAGCCACCCAAATTTTTCATCTCAAACTCTTGCGATAATTTCTGCTTTAGCCACTCTATCTCCTCACTATCGTCCCCTGTAATTATCATGTCATCAACATAGATAATTAGAATGGTTACCTTGCCTTGACGATGCTTGTAGAACAGAGTATGGTCAGAATCACTTTGACTGTAGTTGTAGGCTTTCATGGCTTTGCAAAAACGCCCAAACCACGCTCGGGGGGATTGTTTTAATCCATACAGACTCCTTTCTAGCTTACACACCAACTTCTCTTGTTCTTGATGAGTGTATCCTGGCGGAATGTCCATATAGATCTCCTCCTCCAGATCGCCATGCAAAAACGCATTTTTCACATCAAACTGGTGTAAAGGCCAGTCCAGATTTGCTGCAAGAGACAATAAGACTCGAACTGTGTTAAGTTTAGCAACTGGAGAAAAAGTTTCTTGGAAATCAATCCCATATGTCTGGGTGTACCCTTTGGCTATAAGCCGGGCCTTATACCTGTCAACTTTACCTGTGGCATCATATTTTACTGAGAACACCCATTTGCATCCAACTGTTTTCTTGCCACTTGGCAATGTCACCAACTTCCATGTTTTTGTGGTCTCCAAAGCTTTCATATCTAGTTCCATTGCTTCAACCCACTTAGGATCGAGCACTGCCTCTGTTACACTGGTGGGTACTCGAATCTTTGATAATTCCTCAGTAAAATTTCTCACCATGTTGGACAACCCGACTGTACTAGTGTAACTGGATATGGCATATCCTTCTTGGCTATCATCATCTGTTCTATACCGTTTTGGTAGTACATTTCGGGTGGTTCGCATAGGGTACCGTCTACTAGGATTAGGGTTTAAGGAACTTACCTCGGGGACATCCTCTGGAGAACTGGAGCGTGGTATTTCTTCCTCCTCATCGGACTGTATCACTTCATCTTCCGATCGGCCGTCCTCAGGTCCTAGGACACGGTCCGTGTCACCCTCTGCACGGTCCGTGTCAACTTCTGAACGGTCAGTTTCTTCTTCTGTACGGTCCCTGTCTTCTTCTGTACGGACCGGATCACCATCTGTTCGGTCCATGTCAGTCTGTGTTCGGTCCGTGTGACTGTCCACACGGTCCGTGTTATCATGTGCGGTTTCCCACCAAATCGCTGGATTTTCTTCCTGAACTGATCCCTGCTGGTCCCGAAAATAGGACTCACTTTCCAAAAAAGTCACATCCATTGTCACATAGGTCTTTCCAGTTTCCAAATCAACACATTTATATCCTTTTTGGTGATTTCCATATCCGACAAACATGCACCTAATTGCGCAAGGGTCTAACTTGGTTCTTTTCTCCCTTGGAACATGGACATATGCTACACACCCAAACACTTTAGGTGCCAGATTTAGAGCGGAGGGAATTTGCACAAAAGAGGAAAGTTTTTGTAAAGGAGTAAGGAATTTTAGTGTACTAGATGGCATTCGGTTCATAAGATACACAGCGGTAGATATGGCATGATTCCAGAAATTCTGGGGTACATTATTTTCAAATAACAGAGATCTAGCAATTTCCAAAATATGGCGATTTTTCCTTTCTGCCACACCATTTTGTTGAGGGGTACCGACACAAGAAGTTTCATGTATAATACCATTAGTTTTGAAAAAATTTCCCAAGAAGGTATTTACATACTCCCCCCCCATTGTCACTCCTAAGAATTTTAATCGTCTTTCCAAATTGTCTCTGAATTAGGTTTGAAAAATCCACAAAACAGTTTGCAACTTTTCTTTTATGTTTCAAGAGGTATAACCATGTCATTCTAGTATTATCATCAGTGAAAAGAACAAACCACCTTTCTCCGTTAACAGAATTAACTGGGGCAGGGCCCCACACATCAGAATGGACCAAATCAACAAATTCCAAATCCTTATAACAAACACTAGGATAAGAAGTTCTGTGACTTTTACTTCGAATACAAGTTTCACATTGAATTTCAAAGTTTGATATACCAACCCATAAAGAAGGAAAGCTCTTTTTCATATACCCAACAGACGGGTGTCCTAACCTCTTATGCCACAACAAAATATTGTCTCCTTGAGTGCTTCTATTCGCGAGACACGTAGAACCAGTACTCAAGTCTTCGAGGTGATACAGTCCATTGCGCTTAATACCACGCCCAAGTATCTCCTTCGTTAGGATGTCCTGAAAAATACAAAAATTTAGATACATTAAAATTGCACAATTTAGGTCTTCAGCTAATCGGCCCACTGATATAAGCTTTGTGGTCAAAGATGGTACGAGTAGAGTGTCTTTCAAACACAAAGATTCAGACACATTTACAGTTCCTGATCCTATAACCGGTGAGGGAACTCCGTTTGCATTCACGATATCTTTCCGGTTAGATTCCCCAATTCTATCAAGATCTGACTTTTCATAAGTCATGTGGTCGGTTGCCCTAGAATCTATCACCCATTTGTCTAAATTCTGTGTAATAAAGACTTTACCTTTGCCAGTCGAACTTTCTGTACCTTCGACATGAGTTGCGAGTGTCAGAGTTGCTTGACCTGTACCGGCTTCTGCACGGTCCGTATGCCCATTTGCACGGTTCGTGCGTCCTGCCAAGTGAACCTGTCCTTTCTTGTTCCCTGCTGCCTTTTTCTCTTTCAAGTCCTGCCACCAATCTGGGTACCCATGCAGTTGGAAACATGTTTCTCTGGTGTGCCTCAGATTGTTGCAGTGAGTACACCCTTTTCCCTGTTTTGTTCCAGATTTAAGAGAAAGTGATACCTCTGGTGCACGGTCCGTGTACCTACCTGCACGGTCCGCACCCTTCATCGCCATGACTGCAGGGTTGAAGGTGTTGTCGCTGCCGCACATCACTTTCTGCCTCATCTCCTTCTGGGTGGTGAGAAGTTCCTTCAGCGCTTGAAGAAGTGCCATGTCTGCACTGTGGTCTTGGTCCTTCCCACCTCCTGTCTTAGAGATGTCTTCCATTGCTGGTCTTTAGATCTAGACCCGCTCTGATACCATGTAAAAATCAACCTGCGGAATTCTTATACGGACCGTGTATCACTGGATACGGTCCGTACACGAGTAAACATACACACAAACAGAGAACGAGAAGAACACAGTATTTAACGAGGTTCGGCACCAACTTGGTGCCTATGTCCTCCACACTCACACACACCTTTTTCTATTTCTTTTTGAATGAATAGTTACAAAGGAGGTAGGAGGGAATATATAGATAAATGCTATCTAATTACTTACTATCTTTTTTCTTATTTTCTTCTATATCTGATACAATCATAATCTTCTAAATGAGGAACAAAATAACTAAGAAAAACAGGAAAGAAATAAAAGGGCCAGCTGCCACCTTCCTATTCTGTCTGGCGGCGCGCTACACGGTCCGTATACAATTATACACGGACCGTGTATATCTGTTTCAATAATTTTTCAATGAAGCAACAAACTCTATTTGTTTAAGGAAACCGGTGTTAATTTTAGTTGGCACTTTTAGAAAATTTCAAAAAAAGAGACAAATCAATTAATCCAAAGTACTCCAAAGAGAACTTCATAGATCCGAAGTACTCAAATCTCCAATTAAAGGCCTAGTAAATCTAACGGTGTCGGCTTTATACACTCAGAAATGAACAAGAACAAAATAAGTGAAAGGCCGGAGGGAGAGAGACATAGAGGAGTGGATATTGGGGGCTCCATTTTTTTTTTCAGTTGGTTCTTCTAAACATTCATTTTTAATTTATTATTGATGTGGCTTAATAGAAACTCTAAAATTAATTTAAAATATGTGAGAGTTTAAAAACTTTAGAGACCTCAGTTTCTAAAAAGTAGTTAATAGTTATTTAGAAACTCTAATAGTTTCATAGATGTAGATGCTCTTAGCGCAATATGGCAGTGTACTGGCATTGGTCCAAGATGTAAGGATAAAATTATCATTTATTTTTTTATTAGTATTAATTTAATTCAATCAAGAAATGAGAATATTAATAACATAAGTACAGTTCGTGGAAAACAACCTAATTTAATTTTTTTGATAATTATATATTTGAATGATGAAATAATGATTGGTATATATATAAATTCCTCTAAAAAAATACCAAGGTGGGGGCGAACTTGGGAGTTAGGAACTCATTTCTCATTATCGGACCCACATAACGTTCGGACAATTAGCTTATAATGATTACCTTATGCTTTATTACTATTTCCTATGGCTCCGAAATCAATCACCTAAACGCTTCAGATTCAATTTGATTCAATCCAAAAACATAATAAATAACCTAGCAATTATAATGAAACCAGTAAAGATTGGATCGAGTGGTGCTATTGCATTTATTTTGGTCCCGGAAGATAATTTTTCAATCGATCCGTGATGGAAGCAAATATGTTGTTCTTTTTTCAGAAAAGCAGTAATTTTTTTTTTTCATCTCAACCGTTTGTGTTTTTTTTCATCTCAACTATTCAAATACTTTTAACAGTTCAAATTTATTTGTTCTATACAATCTGAAATCAATGTTAGAAAGATTTGAAGAGTTGGATTAATAAGAAAAATAAATTTCTGTATTTCTGAGAAATAAAAAATCAGATTCACACCCACTTGAGACTATCTTTAGCATGATTGATATACGACTATACTTTCAAAAAGAGATTTAATACATTTTTTTTAGCAATTATTGTGGCAATTCAATCACAAGTTGGGTCCAACACCTGATGAGCCATCTCGTTGCCGCTCTTACTGTGTATGAACTACTCAAACCTGCGAGGATTTTTTCTCTGTAGTAAATATTTAAAAAGAGAGAAAAAAAAAACAGAAAAAGTACTTTAATTTTTTCATGCATAGCAGGATCAGTATAATTTTTACCATTCCAAAAATAAATTCACATAAAAATTCCACTTATTCTACTATTCATGAAAAAATAAGATACTATTTTTTTTCAATATTTTCTACAGAAAAAATTCTCCAAAACCGCTGCTACCTATTTACTTTTTCTTTATTTTTGGCGAATGGTCAGCTCAAAGAGAGTGTCATCACGGAATTCGCAGCCCCATGCTTCTAAAATATCAATGTTTGTTATTACTAATTATATTTCTCAAATTATAATTCTGAGAACATAATAAAAATGTCGGTGCTTGAACCTACAATTTTCCTTTTTATTATTTTTTTTCTGGAAAAGAAATTTCATTTCTATTCTAGATTAGTACAAATGTTTTGGTTCAGTGACAAAGGGAGGAATATATTCTTCATTGTGCTATATGGTCCTACTACTTGCTTTCTCTATTTGTCTTTTCCACTGTCATCATAGGCCCATAACCCATAGAATAACCCACGCGAGAAGCCAACTATCCGTCTTACGCATATTTTTCTGTATCATAATATAAATTTAATAAAATCCGGCTGTCAGAGAAATGTGAATAAGTAAAATATATTGCAAGTTTAAAATATGCAAAGCCTAATATATAACCAGCTTCTGCACTATGTTGTAAGTTAATGAAAAATGTAAAGGTAAATATGTGGAGAGAAGTTATACAGGTGAAAAAAAATGCTAATCATGCTTTAAATAGACAAGTGCTGCCATACAAAAGGGGGTAAAATTGAAAACAGAGAAGAAAGTGAAAACATTAATTGGGAACTCTCGTTTAAAGGTAGACAAGAAGTCCAAGATAATTAGACAAATCTACAAGTTTAATTCTTTTTAATCTTCGTTTATCAATTAACGAAGGCCGCGTAGATCATGTTAAATTTTTTCCAGGTCGACACACCTTATCTCCATTGTTTGCTCTCGTCTGCTCAGAAGTAGTTAATCGTTGCCCTTTACAAACTTTAGGAAGCACTCCGTTATAAGCTTTACAGATGTAATGTTCAAATTTCTCATAGTCCTGCATCACACAAAATAGAAGCAAGGGAAGAAACTAATATAAAAATAATCTGATCAAGGGGAAATCGGGTAAGGAATTACTTGGAACTAAAAAAATGAAATGAAAATGCATCCTAGCAGTTACATTGCTAATCTGGTTTACAGTACCATAATGATAATGATATGTCACCTAACTAATTTTTAATCTGTGATTCTTATTCTAGCAAGAATTTGCTGCCTATGACTCTATGATACTTATACAAAGGCTAAGCTGGCTGTTACAACAACCCCCAAATTGTACTTCAAAAAAAAAAATACAGCCGTGTGCTGCATGTTTGTTATGAAAAATGAAATTAAGATAGAAAGCTTTATAAAGTGCATACCTCGTAAAGAGGCTGCCCGTTCACGAGAACCCAAGGCACAAATTGGCGAGGCGGCTGAAGGGAATTTGTTTCCTTCGCATATTGTAACTCAAGCTACATGGTATCCACAATTTCGTTAGTCTTTCACGACAAAAGGAGCAATGAACTGCTAGAATTTACTAAATGTAAAAAGCATATCCTAATAGCAATAATAAATGCAACGATCCTGATCTTTCTGTTTCCCAGTGTATCATATATACTCCTATGATCTGAATTTTTTTTTGTTTGTGATATAAATGATGAACTTGACTAGTCTTAAAATTGCCCATTTGAACAAAATAACTATTTGCCTCATATGAATACTAAAATTTCTCGATATCTTTTAGCCTTTTGAAATCAATGTTCATTCTACCGGTGAAAATTAACATACCTGTTGGCCATACCCACTGTTGTAGCAATTTATGATTGGTTCTGAACTCAAGCCGGTGGCTTGGAAGCATGATCGCCAACCATTCTCTTCCCGAGCCTCAACTGATTTCTCTACACATTGGATGAAAGGGAAGTGTTGTTTCTGTATTGGGAAATTTTGAAAAGTAAAATGGACTTAATTAGTCCCATGTTTGTTTGCATTTATTATTTCTGTTTCCTGGAAAGAACTTTGTCCGGTGTTAAAATAAAAAAAAATGAAACCGAGTAATTGTTGTATGTAGAAAACAGGCGCTAGGAGGAAAAGAAATATAGTAGGATAAGTTACCACATCAGGCCAGACTCTAATTGCACAAGCCTCTATGGCATTAAGCAGACATTCCCCTGTACCATGCTGCATCAGGAAAAAAATTGCAACTAAGAAAGTTCACTTTATAGTTTTCTAGACCTTTTAAAAAAATGACGGTAATCAACAATTCAAAATTAAAAGACATATTTTTCTTATTCAAAATTGAAAGAGTACCAGTTGGCAGGTTTTGGTTTTTGTTTTACTTTCTTTTTGTGAACCTTAGTTGATTAATCTGCAAATAGTGACGGATTCAGATTTTTGTCAAGAGGGGGCAACAAAAGAGCAAATCGAGTTTAAATAGCTAATCGGGTTCAAATCCATTAACTAATCAAGTAC
The DNA here is from genome assembly GCA_025461045.1 of Carex parvula. Taxonomy (NCBI): domain Eukaryota; kingdom Viridiplantae; phylum Streptophyta; class Magnoliopsida; order Poales; family Cyperaceae; genus Carex; species Carex parvula. The sequence goes on along the minus strand of JAJGRW010000977.1, from coordinate 327,051 downwards.
TAGATAACAAAATAATACTCTAACTTATAATTTTCAATGTTGTGACTTCTAATTTTAAATGACTTGACTTCTAATTTTAAATGACTTAACTTCTAATTCTTATTACCAATTCAAATTCAATGAATTTATTCTAATTCAATAAATTTATTGTAATTTTAACTCTAAATTTAACAAAAATTACATATCATAATTCGGGGGGTGGGGCAACCCCTTCCACCTGAGTCTGCCCTGCTGCAACACCAGCCAGTAGAAAATCTTACAAAAAGTAAAACATACTGGCAAAGACATGAAACTGATTGTTTAAATAGGATAGTTGACAAAGAAAAACCCATAACCTGTCTAATGAATTTTAGCAGGCAATTACAGCATTCCTTTTCAAGTATATCCAAAATGCGGTTCATAATTCCAATAATCTACTTTTTCCTAGAGATTTATAGGTAGAGACTAAAAGAAACCCATCAGTTTCCTTGTCTTATATTAACTTCAAACTCAACAAAAAATATATATAAAAAAAGAGTAGAACAAGGGTGCTCCTAAGCTCACCAAGCCCTTCGTGAGCGCGACTCTAAAACCTATCGAATTGACTTCAAACGACATTTCCAAACCGTTAGATCTTCAATCTATATAAAAATGTGCTTGGAGACCAAATTTTACATTTTTTGGAATTTTTTTACTATTTATTAAGATGGTTTGAAAATCGCTGTTTTCCAATGGTGCAGAATTTTAATAAAAACAGCGATTTTCAAACCATCTTAATAAATAGTAAAAAAATTCCAAAAAATGTAAAATTTGGTCTCCAAGCACATTTTAATATAGATTGAAGATCTAACGGTTTGAAAATATCGTTTGAAGTCAATTCGATAGGTTTTAGAGTCGCGCTCACGGAAGGGCTTGGTGAGCTTAGGAGCACCCTAGTTCTACTCATAAAAAAACTTATTATGGAGTTATTATTCTCAACAAAGACTAAAAGGAAAATATTTTACTGATCTGACCTGACAAATAATAGACCCATCAGATGTGACCACTGCATTGCCAAAAGGAACGAGGCTAAGATTCACGATTGAGATCAACCCATTTTGAAATATCTTGGCAAGATTATTGACTATAAAATCAGAGCAGTACGGACAGAGAGCCTCATAGTAGAGAGAAACAGAGACTTTATTACTGGCTGACACAGGGGACGGGGTGAAACAGAGGAGAGACAGAAGTAAAATAGTTGAAAGAAGGGAGGTAAAAGACGCCATTAAAATGGAAGAGTGAGATTTGCAAATTCAGAGTTGGGGAGCGGGAAAGGGAGATACCAGTACTATATGTACATTATGTAGATAAGGTTTGAGACTGAGGAACTTAATTTCATATTATTGAATAAAAGATTGTAGGCCAGACTGCCAGGCTGCCAGCCCGGATGTGGACCAGTAGATAGCTTATACACAAATTGATCTCTTATATACTGTTGTTTTTAGTATCATCATAATTTGGCCTTCAATATTATTATTAAGCTATTCCAATGTTACTATTTTTGTTTTATAATATTTCCCGAAATGTGAGTAGAACTGAATTCATATCCTCTGCATTAACTCAAAAGGGAATCTTTTGAGTTAATACATCTGGACCGTCCGATTCACTTTAATATTCATGCAAATTAGATCTGCACTAATATTAAAGGACCTTTCTATTAAAATCAAACAATCAAATTGGCTCAGTTTAATATCAAACGGCCGAGCTGCATTAACTCAAAAGATTCCCTTTTGAGTTAATGCAGAGGATACGTGTTCAGTAGAACTAGGATATTCCTAAGTTCACCATGTTCTTTTCTGAACTCAACTATAAAACCTATCGGATTGATTTTAAACGACGAATTCAAACCGTTGAAATTCTTCTACCTTACGAGTGATACGTCTACATGTGAAAATTTTAAATTTTCGAATTAATTTAGTATAGAGTCAAGTGGTCAAAACGCGTCCAAAAAATACATGCATTAAAATTAATTTATAATCCTTCTAATATTGACCACTTGAATTTATACTAAATTAATTCGAAAGTTTAAAATTTTCACATGTAGACACATCACTCGTAAGGTAGAAGAATTTCAACAGTTTAGATTTATCGTTTGAAACCAATTCGATAGGTTTTAGAGTTGAGTTCACGGAGAAACTCTCAACTTAGGAACACCGGTTCAACTCTCCGAAATGTTGCTCTTTTGCTTCCACTTTACTTTTTGCATCTTCACTTTTCACGAGTCCTATACAAAGTTCTCAGGTTACTTAGGCCGTGTTAGATGCCTGAAACTCTTGTCACGGCAGTTGTTTACTTTAACAAAGCAAGAAAGAGTACAAAAAGGCCTCAACCGGTTTCTAACTTCTCCTCCTTTTGAAACTGAGCGCCTGATAGGTCTGAGACTCTAGTTGCTGATTGGCCATTGAGGTCATGTAAATACTATAAAAAGATACATATGATAGACCAATACCATAAATTCCCCCTCTGCTTGAGTTTGAATCCGAACGGTCCGATCAGATTTGAGGCCAATCCGTATCTGTAAAAATTATTAAAATCAAGGGTAATTATATTTTTCTCTATTTATCTATCCCACATTTCATCCTCCAACTAACTAACTAACTTCATCTTCTAATTATAATTATAAATTCTAACTCCCTAATAGTCCCTACAAATTAATTAGCAAATTTTCTCCTTTTATTTGTTTTTTTTTTCCTCTTTCTCCCTCTCTCTCCCACCTCCGCCTCCATCTTAAGTGTGAATACTTGATGTATTATAGATGAATACTTGATTTATTATATGTGAATATTTGCGCGCTCTTGTAAAATTAATCGAGATATGCACATATGCTTGTAATACTCTTGATACATGAACTATTTACACTTACACGACGAGAATGAATACTTGCTCGATTAGAAATGAATAATTGCATGACGATGTGTGAATACTTATTCCACGGACAACTCGAAAGCATGTCGTTATGGATCTCATTTGAAAGAGAAAATTGTGTAGAAGACGTTGGTGGTTTTAGATTTGCAAAATTCCTCATAGATCGTCAGAAATATTGGTTAGATTGAATAGAGAAAAAAAACCACCTCTAAAAACGTGTAAAATATGGGTGAATGATGTGTCCATTTTTTTTTAAATATTTGATATCTTAAGTGTGAATACTTGATGTATTATAGATGAGTACTTGATTTATTATATGTGAATACTTGCTCGCGGCAGTTGTAAAATATTTCAGATATTAGGTGGTCCCCAAATAGTAAGTGGTCCCAAGTAGTTAGTAGTTATTAAAGTAGTTATTGACTGGGAGATGAAACGGGGGATGGATTCCGGAAGATAGATAGGCTCTCCCTAAAATCAAATGTATAGAAATAGAAAGAGTGTCTCGTTTTCAACAAATATAGAAATATCTGGTTCATTGAGTCCGATCCAAATATTATGGATCGGACTCAATAATTCAGATCCATGTTTTTTTTTTCTTTTTTTAGCTTGGATCTGGACCGTCTGATTAGAAAAGAATTAAGCTCTGGTCCACAGATGATCCCAAAAAAACATAGTATTTGGATTTGGACCATTGAGTCAGATTCATATATTTGGATCGAACTCAATGAATCAGATCTTTTTATATTTGTTCGAAATAAGGCACACTTTCTATTTCCGTACGTCTGAATTTAATAATTTGTATCGATAAAAAATTTCCCGATCTGACCCATGCTTGTAATGCACTAGGCCCCTTTAAGATTCGTGCTAATATATAACAAATGGACCGATTCAAACTCAAATGATGAGGTACCGTAGGTAATATCAATTTGGTAACTGAGGCGACACCAAGGTGGGGAATAAAATTAAAAAAAAAAACTATATACTAAAAATATTCACATCCTATCCCTCTCAGTTAATATTTTATGATCTTATCAAAATCTCCAAAGAGACTTCATCTCAATCAAAAGTGTTAACTCAAATTAAGAAGCTATTCCGAACTCTATTCTTATTATGTGTTTTAAGTAAATTTGAAATTGTAAGATGGAGTAACATTTGAGTTAATGCGGAATAAGTTATTTTATCTTTTACCTATGGATTCTGCAATTAGAATAACATCCATCTTACGATTTTCTCTCTCTTCATCATCTTACTACACCAAGTTCCAACTAAACATGATTAATTTAATCTTAACTTGAAATAAGCAATTTAATCTAGAGTTTATTCCACAACCTAACTTAACCATATAGCCGCTATATAAGAATATATCTGCTATTCCAATGAAAAGCTGAGTAAGCAGCTATTCTGCTATTTCAATGAATCTATCATGTATTTTAATTTTACGTTTATATATAGTTAGTAACATGAAATTCTTGGAGAGAAAATAATACAATCAAATTTCATCTTAGTTCTGTCTCTTTCCTATAATTATTATTCTCAACCTTCTCCTGATGTTGCTCATACCCTAATAGTTTCGGTAAAAGAAGAGCCATACATTATAATAACTAATATGCTTTACGTACAGTCCTTGATGTGCCTAGTTAATGTGATATTTTCTGATACACAGTTAATATATTTTTATTAATGCTTAAATATGGTCTTGTGGGCATATTTCTTTGATTATGTAAGCTTATGATCTTATTCTTATAACCTATTTGACCCACATATAATCATTTGTCCTCACAAGTTTTTTGGAGGGCTAGAAATCTTTTAAAAGTACCTCGAATAATCAAATTGCTTTATAGAAACCTCAAAGGTTATAATATCTTAATTCAGACGAAATTACAATGTATTTCTTGAGTTTGCATAACCATGAGTTATGTGGAAGATCATTTTATTACATGTAAATGGTGACAATAATATCCTTTTAATTAAAATAAAATTCCATTCCAGTTAACCAAATTTGTTTTTCTAATCGAAGAAGTCGTGATTAATTCATGGTGCCTCAACCATCCAAGCCACAATCTTTTTTTGCTTTTGCCATGGGATCTTTTTTCCTTTTTTTTTTTGATGTATAAATACTAACTATTCCTTACAGCAGATGGAGCTTTGAACTTGTGTCAGAATTTAAAAGCTGGTATCAAATTAGTTAAGGGCGAGGCACAATGTAATTTTTTTTTGTTCCTCTTTTTTAATTTTCCTTTTTTTCTATTTTCTTTTAAACAGTTGTAAAAATTTGACACATTTGATGTCCCATATATGGGATTTGGGAGCTTGGCTCCCACATTTCTCCTTAAAAAATTATAAGAACTATTAACTGAAAACATTTTACATGATAAATTAACTGTACCATGATTGGCCTTTTTGCTACTGCATGCTTTAAAAATTGAAATCATATAGAAATATTGGAAAGTGTATAAATAATTAGGATGTCACAAAAGTGACGATCACAACATCTTAATTAATTACTAGGTCATATATAAATGATAATGTCTCAATTGTAACTTCCAGTTCATACATTTTAGTTTGGATCAAAAAATTTGAAAATTCTTCAAGCATAAAGTATAATATCATATTTTTATGTGGATAAGTTTTAATTTCACAAGTGCATCCGGGCATGGACAGGTGCATGAGATAACAAAGAACAAAAGATTATGGGCATTATTATCCTTTATTTTATCCATTTGGAAGCAACATTCTCCTTGTCTCCTGGTCTCCTGGAGAATAATACATAATCTCAACTCCTATTCATAAACTAAATCAAAACAGAAAAAAAAAATGAAAAATATATATGTTAGGACAGTGCAAGCTTGTCTCCTGGTTCCTGATGCACATCCCAGAAATGGAATCGCGAAGTAAAATAGCCTGGTCCATTATGGGCCCATCAATCTCAGCCCATTAAATGAGATGCATAGGGCCGTAAAAAGAAGCCTATAGTAGTGTAGAAATTTTGACAAGAGTTAGGTCAAACACGAGGCCCATTGTTAGGGTGACTTTTAGGCCCATTTTGTTATTTGATTTTTTTTTTTAAATAAGATGATATTTTTTTACATTCTTATATTTTTTATTATTTTCAGAGCAATCTTTCAAAAAGAAAAGAAAATAGAGACTCTTTTGAAAATAATAAAACATAATTTCCTGTTTGATATGTCAATTAAATAAAATAACTTGGACCTACCTTTCCAACATAAATACGTATTTTTAACCGTTAACATTTCGAACTTAATATTAAAATTAATTCATAATCCAACTCCAACCAACTACCAAAAAAGCGAGATATTTGAAATCTGTACCTCGGTCTGATTGGTCTACTCGAATTTCAAAAATACCTAAAGGTAACGCAATATAAAAAACAGAACAAAAATCTAATTATTCAATCCAACCGAGCTATGTAAACCAAAAAAACTATTTAATGCATTAATAACATATGAGGATTCAATTACATCATTTTATGGTGATACATTTTGACACCATATGTTTATAACTCATTTTTGTAATTTCAACGTCCAAACAGTTTAACATGATCTCCATATTAAAATGTACTTGGACACCAAATTTTTACATTTTTTGAATTTGTTTAGTATTTATTAATATGTGTACAAAATTGTTGTTTTCAGACAATTCTGGACAATTGAAAAATAACGATTTTAAAAAATTCTAAATAAATAGTAAACAATTAAAAAAAATGTAAAATTGGATCTCCAAGCACATTTTAATATGAAGATCATGTTTAACGGTTCGGATTGACTGTTTAGACTTTAAAATTGCAAAAAATGACTTATAAACATATGGTGTCAAGATGTGTCACAATAAAATGATATAATTAATCCTCCTCTTAATAATATTTGGCACGTTCAAAACTAAATAAGCCGGTTCAATTAAGCGAATTCGCATCCGTTGAGATATCTCAAACTCTGACTGCTTTTTGGAAATCACAACCGTTCAAATATGTTCTGCACGAATCGCAAAGCATAAAGACCGCAATTTATTAATCATTAAATTTTTGGATCTATTTAAAATATAGAGAAGTCCATTTTAAGTTCGTGCAAATTTATATTGAATGATTTTGATTTAATATGACAGAATCAGATACCTTATATTTCTATCTGATCTGAATTCTGACTAGCTTGCCAGATATATGCGCATCATTAATCTATTTAACTAGTCACCTAATAAAAAATTAATATTAAGGCCTAAAGTTTTAAAAGGGACTAACCAAGCTGTTCAAATAAATAAACAAATAAGGCCGTCAGTTGTTGAATTCACATCCTCCCGGTACCGTAACAGGAAATCTTTTACAGTAATGGAGAGGATACTTGTTCTCAGTTGTTAGTAGGGTGCAAACAGATCGGATACGGACTGGATAATGGTAAAATCATATATATATAGAGTGGCTAAGGTCAAAGTGGTATGACCAAGGCCTTGGTGCTACCAATTAGTTTTTGCAATTTTAAAGTTCAAGTAGTCGATTCAAACCATTAGATGTTCAATCTATATTAAAATATGCTTGGAGACCAAATTTTACATTTTTTGGAATTTTTTTACTATTTTTTAAGCCACTTTGAAAATAGCAGATTCGGGTGAACAGTAAAAACAGTGTGACCAAATTCTGGACCATGTGATCAGCAATTTTCAAAGTGGCTTAAAAAATAGTAAAAAAATTTCAAAAAATGTAAAATTTGGTCTCCAAGCAGATTTTAATATAGAGATCACATCTAACGGTTTAGATCGACCGTTTGGACTTTGAAAATCCAAAAACGACTTGGTAGCACCAAAGGCCTTGGTCATACCACTTTGATCTTAGCCACTCTCTCTCTCTCTCTCTATATATATATATAGGGATGAGCTATGGTGAGACGTGGAGTAAAACAAGTTTGTACTCCACGTCATATTTTCATTTTGAAAATTCAAACAACCGATCCGAACCGTTCAACATTTTCTCTATATTGAAATGTGCTTGGAAACCAAATTTTACATTTTTTGGAATTTGTTTACTATTTATTAAGCCACTTTGAAAATCGCTGATCCACTGTGAACAGTAAAAAACAGTAAAATTTTCTGGACCACCGGATCAGCGATTTTCAAAGTGGCTTAATAAATAGTAAAAAAATTCCAAAAAATGTAAAATTTGGTCTCCAAGCACATTTCAATATAGAGAACATGTTGAACGGTTGGGATCGGTTGTTTGGATTTTTAAAATGAAAATATAGTGTCATGGAGTACAAAATGGTTTTACTCCACATCTCACCATAGCTCATCCCTATATGTGTGTGTGTATATATATATGTTGTTTTTATTTTGAATAC
>JAJGRW010000977.1:255165-314326 GCA_025461045.1 Carex parvula | reverse complement strand
GTCATCTCTCCCGTTCTATGATGCCATTTCGTCTTTTTCTTGGCGGACCTAGTCCAATTCCGAAATCAGATTCGCTCAAGTGAATTTTGATCCGGACCGTCCAATCAGGATATACACGAGTATTAAAGGAATCCCGTGAATTCTATCGCGGACCGGATTGGCCGGATTATGATTGGACGGTCCATATTTAAGCACAATTTTTGTGTTACATTAGGGGAACCTGTCCATCCAATTCCGAGTCTAGAAAGAACTTTTTTAATAAATCATGATTATTTTTTTTTTAACAAAAACCATAAGAACTGAGATGTTATTTTAGTCCGAACTTTTTTTCTTGACCGAAATGACAATTCAGTCCGAGATGGTTTCACAGCTTTTTCAGAAAAATAGGTGTTGCCTTCGGTGTAACACTCATGGACCGAGATACCATTTCGATCCAATGTTTTTTAGCCTGGACCGAAATGTCATTTCGGTCCGAATTATTATTATTATTTTTTTTTTGGAATTTGCTTATAAATTGTATAGAAAAGTTTGTTTATAAATTGTTTAGAAAAGTCAGAAAAACAGATTTGCTTAGAAAAGAGAAAGAAGAGAAGGTTTTAAAAAAAAATTAGTGGGACTGAAATGACATTTCGGTCCAGAGAGATTTTCAGATTTTCTGGAGCCGCTGGTATGAAAACCTGTAAAATCACGTCGGGCTGAATTACCATTTTGATCTGGAAAAAAAAGTTTTGACCGAAATGACTTTTCAGTTTTTATGTTCTTTTAAAAAAAAAGTAGTCATATTAGTTTCATAATTTTTTTTTTAATTATGGTTTATAAAAAAAATTTCCCTGCCGCTCAGTCCAGATTCTCTAAAATAACCAAAATTTTGAATTTACATATGGACCGTATGATCAGAAATTAGACCATTCCGATCCAGTATATTAAAATTCGGTCTATGCGATTGCATATTCTTATTCGGTTGCAATCTAAATAGAAAATATGTATTCGGTCAAATATATGGTTCTGTATTTTTGGCTGCATATTACTGCACACTTGTTATTATGATACCACATATTATCGTATATTTGTTTATATATATATATATATAGAGAGAGAGAGAGATAGGCTATGGTGAGTTGTGAAGTAAAACGTTGTTTTACTTCACGCCATATTTTCATTTTGAAAATTCAAACAACCGATCCGAACCGCTCAACATTTTCTAAATATTGAAATGTGCTTGGAGACTAAATTTTACATTTTTTGGAATTTTTTTACTATTTATTAAGCCACTTTGAAATCGCTGATCCACTGTGAACAGTAAAAAAACAGTAAAATTTTCTGGACCACCGGATCAGCGATTTTCAAAGTGGCTTAATAAATAGTAAAAAATTCCAAAAAATGTAAAATTTAGTCTCCAAGCACATTTCAATATTTAGAACATGTTGAACGGTTCGGATCGGTTGTTTGAATTTTCAAAATGCAAAATATGAACGTGAAGTAAAAATGACCTCTTACTTCACAACTCACCATAGCCCAGCTCTCTCTCTATATATATAAATTCTAATTTAAAATCCCGCATATCTAAATCAGGATATGCAGTATGCAGTGGTCGTCCGTATATCGCACAAAATTGTATTTTAAAACATTGTTTCGATTAGAGGTTGAATTCACAAGGACTTTTTAATATTCATGCCAAAATAGAACGGTCCGAATCCAATCTCGAAATTTGAGTCACTTTAGGAGACCCAAATTGGACCCGAGACACCCGTTGCGAATTCGTATGTCTACATTAATTCAAAATTTAAGTTAATGAAGAATGAATCCGAACCGACCGATCGGTGTTGGCACAAATATTAAAGAGGCACCATGCACCATGCACCATGCATTTCACTTTGGACCGAATTTGTCACGAATCTTGATTGGATAGCTAAGGTGTAGTAACTCAAATTCTGAATTAATGCAGAGGAAATGGATTCGTCGGTTGCTGCTCTGCCCACATCGTCTGCATTAACTCAAAAGAGCATTTTTTAGTTAATGCATCTCGATCGTCAGATTTAAACGGAGCCAATCTGATCACGTAGGGAACCTTTAATATTAGTGCGGGAGTGAGGCTACGGTGCTATGTATAGTACGGATTGAGTTTTCAAAATTCTAACAGTCAATCCGAACCGTTCAACATGATTATAAAATAAATATGTACTAGCAAACCAAATTTTACATTTTTTTCAAATTTTTTTACTATTTTTCTAGATAGGTAGAAAATCACTGTTTTTGGATGGTCCAGAATTTTCAGATCAAGTGATTTTCTACCTATCTAAAAAAATAGTAAAAAAATTCAAAAAAGTGTAAAATTTGATTTGCAAGTACATATTCAATTTATAATGTTGAACGATTCGAATTAACCGGTAAAATTTTGAAAATTCTGAGCCGTAGCACGGACTGAACCGTGCTATGCATAGTACCGTAGCCTCACTCTTAGTGCGGATCTGAACCATATGAATCTTATAACAGATCGAACGTTCTTTTTTTTAGTTAACGCAGAGGGTACGAATGGCGCCCCTCTGGCCTCATAAGTGGGAATATTATCCTCTGCGGAGCTTAAAAGCTCCGCAGACTGCGGTTCTTTTAATCTGGTCCGTTAGTGGTCCGTTAGTTTTAACTTTACACGAATCTAAAAGCACAATAATACTGCCCCCTCCGTTAACCCGATCACAAAGCGGCTGAGAGTTAATCTGGTCCGTTCATTTGCTCCGCACCTGCGGAGTTTTATAGAACTCCGCAGAGGATAACTTCCCTCATAAGTGATGCCATTTCGTCTTTAAAAAATAGTCAAAAGGCTAATCGCGCCAGTAAGCTTAATAACTAGTCATAACCGAAACTGTAATTACCAAACTGCCATTAGGCTCGTCATCAGTCACTCTCTCTCCCACTTCCCTCCGCGTTCTACTCTCTTTCTCCCCAACCTCTTCTGACCAAAGCCTTGTGTTTCTCTTATCCCTAATTTTCCCCAAAACCTCCGATCGAACAACGATCCTAGTTGGCCAAATAAAGATCTCTGTAAATTCACACCTGATTCTTGATTTGATCTCAAACCAGAGGCCATGGCTGAGAACGGTGAAGACAAGCTGATCGCGACCGTACAGCATATTATTAAGACCTTGGGTAGTACGGACTCGATGACTGAAGACATACTCAAAGTATTTTCCAACTACGACGGTCGATTGTCGCTTGACAAACTCCATGGGAAGCGTGACGCTGCCGGCGGCGGCGGAGGTGGCGGTTCAAGTGAGGAACAGCAGCACGTGCCGATAACCTCTTTTGAGCGTACTCTACGCACTCTCGACCGTCAGGTAACTCAGGTAATAAACCAGGAACGTCTGATCTGGTCTGATTCAGATGCAGCAGAGGGTTTCCTCGAAGCTGTGGATGATCTAATTGCTACAATCAAAGATCTCGAAGCAGCCCCTCTTGGTGACAACCAACCCTTGCTGGATCGAGCTGACGATTTACTCCAGAGGTGCATGTTTCGACTGGAGCGCGAGTTCAAGTCCCTTATCGAGCGGCCTGATGATGCTGCCCCGGCTGCCCCCTCCCGGCCAACTGGATTTGACTCCGATGAGAGTGACGAGTACGAGTATGATGAAGACATCGAGGATGCGCGAATCCCAATTGCACGACCAGTCACTGACTATGACGTGGTTATTGATGCCCTTCCACCGGGATCTGTCTCAGATCTTCACAAAATTGCACGACGAATGGTGGCTGCTGGATTTGGCAGGGAGTGCGCTGAGACATACGTAGTAGCTCGTAAGGGATTTCTTGAGGAGAGCGTGGCAAGGCTCGGGCTTCGCCCCCGCACGGCAGAGGAGGTCAAGTCAATCCCTTGGGATGAGCTTGAGCTTGATATTGCACGGTGGATCCCGGGATTTAATATGGTTTTTAAAATTTTGATTCCAAGTGAGCGCCGGCTCTGTGACCGCCTTTTTGACGGGCTTCTTCCTTATGGTGACATGGCCTTTGCTGGAGCCAGCCGACCACCGGCTTTACAACTTCTCTCCTTTGCTGATGCTGTGGCAGCTGCTAGTCGCACACCTGAACGGCTCTTTCGTGTAGTTGACATGTATGAGTCTGCACGGGACTTGCTTCCAGAGCTTGAAACAATTTTCTCTGATGAATACTCTTGTGCTCTTCGAAATGAGGTTGCCACTGTGTGCAGTGCCGTGGGGTCATCCATCAAGGGTATATTTATGGAATTAGAGAACCTGATCAGGCGTGACCCTGTTCGTGTGTCTGTACCTGTGCATGGTGGCGGTCTACACCCAATAACCCGTTATGTTATGAATTACCTCCGTGCTGCATGCGGGTCTCGCCAAACTCTTGAAGAAGTGATGGAAGGTGGGGAATTTGGTCCCATGTCAGTAGGACCAGTAGATCCTGACCGTCCAACCTCATCTTTGGCCATCCATATTGCATGGATCATGGATGTTCTGCAGAAAAACCTCGATGCAAAATCAGAGGTTTATCGTGAACCTGCTCTGAGCTGTGTTTTTCTAATGAACAACGGGAAGTACATTCTCCAGAAGGTGAAGGATAGTGAACTTGGGGTTTTGTTAGGTGAGGAATGGAGCAAGCAAATGAACAGTAAGGTCAGACGATGGACCCGGGAGTATCACCGTGTGTGGGCCAAGATCATCAGTGTGTTACAGATAAATGATGGTGGGGTCAGACCAGAGAAGTTGCGGGTGTTCAATAACTACTTGGAGGAGAATTGCAAGACACAAGCTGAGTGGTTGATTGCAGATGAGCAAATGCGACTTGATTTGCGAATGTCCATAATGGATTCTGTGGTTCCAGCATATAGAACATTCCTGTCGAGGTTGAAAGCCATTTCAGATAGCCGAGATGTGTATGTCAAGTATACACCAGAGGATGTGGAGGCATGGATTGGAGAGTTATTCCAAGGCACTGAGAAGAGATAAGCTTCTCTTTTTCTCTCATTGTTTGGTCCCCTATTGGTTTTCTTACTATGTTGCTTGAAATGTAGTTGTATCATCTAGGAATGTGTGTAATATTGTGTGCTTTTTATGCTAGTTGTTTGAGCTAAAGCTGTCGGTTTAAGGTGTCTTGTATATTGAGTTTAGACTTTCCCCATATCTTATTACTAGCTGGAACAATTTTATGTTATTTTTAGTTTGTTTCTGCAATACTGAAGAATTTAACTCCTTTTGTGCTTTCTCTATATCTTAAATGCATCTTTACTAATCAGTTCAGAGCTCTGTTGGGCCAGCTTTTTGTTTAATGCTTCAATTTTGTAGATGTGTTTAGTACTGTCTTATCATTTCATATTTTACCTTAACTAATTTAATACATGCTTGTTTTGGGTTTGGCTGCTTTGGGTCCTGGGTCATTGGGGCTGGGGCTTATCCATAATCGGGGGTTGTTTTGGATTCTAGGCCGTTGATCTTGGACAGTTGGGTTTCGGTTTGGTTGGATTTGATAATCTAGTCAAATTGTTGTTTGGGGTTAACTTTTTGATAAAATTAACTATGAAACAGTGGTTGAGTCTTTTTTTTTTTGGGTCATTAAAATTATGTTCAACTAGGTTGAGTTTTTTTGTAGTGCGCTCAGTTGTGGAGTTGGTCTATGCGAGTACATGTCAGCTTGGGTCTAGCCGGTTCCGATGCAGGTTGCTCAGGTAAAATTTGGGTAGTTGCTTTTAATAGAAGATCTGGTCAAGTTCGTGCTGCAAGCAAGTCCTTTCGTCAGGCAATACTTTGCTATCTCTACCGCAAAGGATAAAATTGGTAGCACCAAGTGTGCCGGAGTTTTTTTCTTTGTAGATTAAAAATATCCATCGTATTAACCACTTTTTGTGGTCCAAAACAAGAATAAAATGCTTTATTTTAGCAAAGATTAACTGCATATTAAAGGCAAACAACCTTACAGAGCATGATTGAGTATTATCTTAAAGGTTGACCGACTATCTCCAGCTTTGGTCGAGTGGTGTTCGCTTAAAAAAGCAATAAATAAACTATGTGCAACATTTTTGTGCTAAAAAGAGAAAACCATGACCAAACTTTTATAACACCGACAGCTAATGCTTATTAGATCCATCTCTTTCTTTTGTGGTGACTAATATACGAGGTTGACTGGAACCATTCATTAAGAAAAAAGAAAACAAACCTTCATTTTAGTATAAGCTGAGGTTTTTAAAGGCCTATGCTTAATCTTATTATGAACTACTGCAGATGCATCTTTTGGCAGGCCTATATCTAGGGTATAATTACTTGAAAATGGAATCTGGTAAGATAACCATGACAGTTTTTTTAATCAACAATATTTCACATGCAGAGAGAAACAAATATTATTGTTTCTTTAAGAACTAAAAGAAAGCTTTAAACACCCACATTTCATTTTATTGAGAAACAGCAATGTCCTCATTTCTGTGTAAAAAAGAAATACTCAATCAAACAAGATTGGCTAGAGTAGTTGCATAATAGTCTTCATGACTGAATCAGTTAATAACTGGTAAACTCGTTGGGTTGGATGTACGGCATCATAAAATATGTAGGATGAAACATTTTTGCAGATTGGAGTCAGGAAGTTGCAAAGCGGGCCCACCTCTGCCAGTCCAGTCCCACAGCATCCTCTTTTGGTCTCTTGAAAACCTGTGAGTAATAGTCTCTGTCTTTTATTCTCTTAAAAAGTCGATTTGAAAAAGGAAAGAGCTGTAGGTTGCTATTTTTTTCATTTAGAAAGCAAGTTGTTAACGAAAGACGGAAACCGATAATGCTCAAGTAGCTATATAGATCTGACCTCTTTGTTCGCGCATCATTACCCTCATATTCACACTAGGTATTTCTCATGGTGATACTTACGCCACTTGTAACATTTCATTAACCTTGATGTGCTAATTTGGCAATTCTTTCAAAAGACATTGAAAATCTAACTTTTTTCATTTGGACAGTAAATTTCACTTTGATATATCAGTATTGAACTGATCTGGTTCTATACCGAGACATGTCAGGGCAGACAACTGGGCAGCCTGCTTTTATCAGTAACTTAACTCGGTGCAAGAAAGAATGTACTTTTATATTTGCTTTTGTTTGGCAACTGTTTATGAGTGGCTGGAAGTTTAAGTTTTGGGTTTAACAAATAGAATGACGCTGAGTTCTTATAAAAACTGGTGCCTGGCAATAGACAAAGAATCTCTAGGATTTAGTTCTGTGAGGCTAATTTTGAGCCATATTGATATAGCTGGTAGCAAGTAGTCCTGAAAATACTGGTACATCTCTTAAGAAACTACACAACTACTCTTTCCTTTTGTTAGGTTGGTTCTATTTAGTTTAATGTGTTATATGGCGTTGTATGTAATAAATAATAATAAATGCTGAAGTGCAAAATTGTCAGAAGGCCAACTGTTTGATCATAATTTGGAATGCACAGTAATATGCACAAACTGAAAATCAGGTCTGTTAAACTTACCATGAAGAGACGAATGCTCAAGAATGTCCATGAAATCACTGTATGCATCGAGGTAAATAAACTTGCTTCCATCGAGCTTCTCTTGCAAATCATGCAATAGGTTTCCTAGCTTAGAGTTGTAAAGTGTTGCATCATTGTTCAAATAACCATCACATTCTCGCTCTTTTGTGCCCTTAAAGCTCAGTGTTATCTGGAGAGGAGTGCAACCGAAAGGAGGGAGGTTCGCAACGGAAAATGACCTACCTCCAAGATAATAGAGCTCCTGTTTTATAATAGTTTCAGTTCCTTTTTCTGAGAGTACATTTAATATTACCCCTTTAAAGTAGGGAATAGCCTTTGCAGATACAATGATTTGGATAAATGCATCAAGCAGTTAAGGATACTATTCACTACAGGAAACGATAAAATATTGCTTAAAATGATTGATTTCTTAAATGTGGACAATTTTTCAATAATAGCTTAACACACTGTTGAAAATCCGGTCGGTAAATGTCAGTATTGGTCAGAAATGATACAGAATCTTCATTGTGAAACTGAGAAGTCTAGCTCAGCATGAGAAATTTTTTCCTCAAAAAAAATAGCATGAGAAATTTCGGATAGTGACAATTCAAATTCTAAATAATAGTGTAATTTTGGAAGTTAGTGCTCCTAGCTCTTCTTGTGAGCTGCTTTATGTTGCCTTTTTTGACTATCCTGTCGAAAATGACTCAAGATTTTGGCACGAGGGATAAACACCACCGACACCGTTATTCCGAGTCGTACCAAATAAGGATACTTGTAAAAATGGCTTAGTTTTCTGTTAATAAAAGCTAACTATAATTATAGTGAACTAAACCACAGTAAGCGAAGAATTTACCTCGAGAGTCATCTCCACCTTGTGGAGTACAAAATCCTGGTACTCCCCTAAGCTTTTCCTGCTTTTATTGGATGCACGATAATAATTCCCTGTAAAATCATTGGACCCAGCACTGATGAGAATCAATGAATTGGCGATAATACTAGAGGCCTCCTCTTTCCCCACATCTATTTCAAGCCGTGTGAGGTAGGATTTAAACATCTTCACTTGCCCTGACATAGGAACTGTGTTCCATGGTTGGGACGTGGCTTCGTCGAAACCCGACCCAGCTGATGCAAAATTGGCCCCTAATCTCATATCATCTTTTGACAAGCTAGGATCCAAGAAAGGAGAGGAAAATTTTGTTAAGCCAAGCTTTGTGCCTAGGAGATCCGGTACAAGAAGCCCGTTTGAGAACCTACCAGTCGGTTTGTTTTCAGGGAAGTCCTGACCATATGGGAAGTGATTTGCGTTGATAATTGTGGGGATGTAACCATTGTTACCAGTGTCTAAAGTGGAGTCACCGAAGTAGAACGCGGCTGCAAGTTTAGGTGCTTTAGTCTCTGGTTTATTGCTACTGACAGTAATAACAAGTAAAAAGAGAAGGATTGATATGAAAAGAGGATCAGTTGCCATTGGAAGGGATTGCCCTTTTGTTTTGTATAGGCGAGGCAGTTGGGTCCCTTTATAATATGATCCAGCCGTGCAGTGATTTGAGTAACTAATAGGATTTCTTTAGATTGGAATTTTTAGTGCGCCATTGTTAATTAGTAAATTAGTGACATATATTAGGACAATAAAGGGTTCCAGTGCTCTGTTTCTTGTTGCAGGGGGATTTAACTAATTACTTTACGACGAGGTTTTGGATTATCAATTTGGATTATAAATTAGTGCCATTACAAGGTAGCTGCTGTTGCTTTAGCAGCTCCCAAAAAAAAAAAGCTGAATGGATACCTCCATATCTTCGGTAATTTTAGTGGACAATTATATCATAAAGAAATAGAGGTAGGATTAACTGCCAATTGCATTTTAATTATTTTGAATATAAAATGAAAATGTAAACGTTTTCAACTTTGAGTAGTTTCTGTGACCTAAAGAAAGAAAAAACCAGCCAAGGAACAACAAAATTCTCATATATAGCAAGAAGCATTGTACTGTCTACAATAGTAAATTAAGAAAAGATTTATATCCCTTTTGTCCTACGTAACAGAACATATTCTTTAATAACAATAATGCTATTTTCATTTACAATATTAATCTACATTAAACAAACGGAAAAACCTCTCTAGCTCATAATATCAATAATACATGTGAATAAAAAATAAATCCTGTTAATGTGTAGGTGGTTCCTCCGCATTCATCGGCACATTATATGCAGTCACTGCCAGCATTCCACCCTGATCCTGCTGCTTCAATATTAAAATTGAAAACATTGAGTCAAATTCTGCGGTCGCCAAGAAATCTCCTACCACCCCTAATTCAGGGCACTCGCTCCAGTCCGATAACCTATCAGCCAACATGACCGCATTCCATGTGTGCCTCATCCCTACCATGACCAAATCATAGGATTCCTGATCCAATGCTCTTATCACTTGAACTATATTCTCCATGTCGCCTACCAATTCTTCCCTGTATTTCACTTTCCTGGTTCTCAACCCTATTGCTTTCATGTCATCTAGAATACGGTTATCCAGTTTCCGTTCAGCCTGATCATCTTTGATCCCCCGGCTAGGCAAAAACCGGATCACTGTCAAGTTGATACCCGGATGCTTGGCCATGCGTTCACCATATGCTAGTGCCTCACGGTCGTCGCCACCACCAAAGAATAGTACTACCACTTGGTGCATGAATTCGGTAGTGACAGTTGTTGTGTCAGTTGCTTGCCTGTCTATCAGCACCGCAACCGAGCAGGGTGCACTGGATATGACCTGTGAATAAATTGCTAATCATACCAGGCAGAGTAATGATAAGAGTTATATCTGTCTGAGGAGGGTTCAAATGCCTCAATTTTTTGTGCCTCCATGCCTCCACTTTTTAATTTTCTAATAACAAAAGTTCTAAAACTAACATGTCAAAATAAAACCGCTAGATGTGATTTATATTATTCTCTACATGCACATAAAAAAATTATCACTTTTTGGTTTTGTTGTTATATGAATCAAGGTTGAAAAATCAACTTCAATAATTTATCCATATCAATATTATACATTTTGCAAGCTCTTGATATCGATCAAAACAAAGTCAAAATGTTGTAATTCTTTATATGTGCATAGAGAAAATGATATACATCAAATCTAACGGTTTTATGTTGATATATGAGTTTCAAATTTAAGTTATTAACATTTAAAAATTGGAGGCATGATGGAGGTACAAAATATGGAGTCATTTGAACCCTCCTCTACCTGTTTTCTCTTTTCCTTTTGCATTTTATGCCTGTTTCTGATTGACTTGATAAGAGAAGTTTTATTGTCACCTTGCGATTAACGTTGCGGAGACCAGTATTTGCCCTGACATGTCCAGCTATATCTTTCCTTTGGTGGAAATGTAGCAAAATCAATGACACCCTTTTATCGACGGCCAACCTGCAGATCTCATCATGCATTGATGTGTAGGGTGATATTGTTGTATATGGAGCTACTGACAGCACGCCTTGGTTGGTTTGTTCATGCAATAGAAATGCATTTATGATTGGGTCAGCCTCAAAACCAGTACTACCATCCGCCATATTGGCCCGGTCAATTTTGTGCGGGATGAATACTGGAACCAAACGACCCACAAGCTCTACAAGTTGCAAGAGGTACACACATATGGGGCTCTGTATGGTAGGATAAGATGCCTCAAGGAGGTTAAGCATGCCTGGCACATGTGATTGGTCAGATACACATGCAAGGATGCGTAGCTCTGCTTCT
Organism: Carex parvula; assembly: GCA_025461045.1. Classification (NCBI taxonomy): domain Eukaryota; kingdom Viridiplantae; phylum Streptophyta; class Magnoliopsida; order Poales; family Cyperaceae; genus Carex; species Carex parvula. The sequence continues at coordinate 303,115 of JAJGRW010000977.1, read as the reverse complement.
GTTTTGAGGTGCTGTATTGTTCGCCGCTTGTACACAGCGTAGCATCGTGCCGGGTCATAGAGTGTGCTCGCTATGGGTACGCACACAGCTGGGACCAGGATGACTGAGAGCATCAGGATGCTGTAGGTATTCTTCTCGATAAGCTAGTAATTTGAATAAAAAATAAGTGAGGTAAGTTAGATATGACATTTCTAGTCATTTGAGAAATCATTGCTAAATTGAAGAGAAATTTTTCTTAAGCAACAAGACTTGTAACAAATAAGCAAGGTATGGAAGTTCAATGAAAAGTAAGAGCAACAACTTAATTAATTTTTTGGAGTTACATATACCTTATTGCTCATCCAAAAGTTATAAGTCATAACCTCTATAATCCCTTTGCTGGTCATAAAGAGGCTAAGAGCAAGTGCATCAAGAAAGGGAATCTTGTAGTAGAGAGAAGGTAGAAGAGTTCCTGCAATTTTCCCGAGCACACCCAAGAAGATGATGCCGGGCAACTTTGCAAAAGTCAGGTGCCATAAGTTTATTTTACTCCCTGCCACGGTGTAGTACAGCGGCACGATAAGCCCTTTCATGATGATTTCAATCTTCTCGGTCAATGCGGATCCAAGTGGTGGTCCGTCTGGTATCACCAAACCGAGAACAAGAGCACCAGTCATTGAGTTGGTGCCTATAATGTCAGTATAGAAGGCCACTAGGAGTATTAGGAGTAGGAAAGCAAAGATATACCCCTCCTCGATTGGTTTCCCCTGGGGTGTTTTCTCAACAACCCACAACGCAAATGGCCGCACAGCAAGCACAATAAACAAAACCAATGCAACGATGGAGAAAGCCGCCCAAATAGCTGTCTGAGCAGAGACAGTTGAAGCATCACTAATGATAATGCTAGCTAACATAGTCCAACCAACAAAATCATTTGTCACTGACCCAGACAAGGCAATCCGGCCTAGGTCAGAATTGAGTAAATTGAGGTCGGAAAGGATGGGCACGATCACAACAAAAGAGTTCATGGAAAGGGAAACAGACATAGAGAACATGAACGCGGGGACTTTGAGTACATCCGGCTCAAGTGATTTCATATTCATCAGGCAACTTGGAAAGATGATCGCAAGAGCACCAATCAAGCCAGACATGCCCAAAATTGGAGCCCTTTTACCAGCATGAAAGAGGATGCGGAGATCGGTCTTCACCCCAATGAGGAAAATGAGGAACATCACGCCAAATGTTGCAAGTGTCTCAAGAATCTGTTCGCCCCGTGTCGGGTAGAAAATCTTCTTGAATGTCTTATTACTTCCCAAAAATGATGGTCCCAATATAATGCCTGCCTGATGGGAGAAAGACATTTGTCAAATAAAACAACTTTTCTGAAAGAACAAAATTAAAATAGTGCACGCACCCCTGGATTATTTGATTAAATTGAGAAGACATTTTAAAAAAGAAAAAAAAAAAGAAAATAAGGAACGACTTGAAATAAGAACCTTGGTTAGCGTGGATGCATTTTCAGAAACCCAGGAACAAATTGCAGGCTAAAACCAAAACTGCACCACAGAAAATGGTACAAATTTGATCTAGAAATCCAAGAACAAATTGCAGGCTAAACAAAAACTGCACCACAGAAAATGGTACAAATTTGATCTAAAAAATATTCAAGTTTGAAGGACAAATAAAACAATGTTGAAATATTGTGTGTTCTAATAATTTAAGACGAGGCAAATGGAACATGTACCAATATCTCAGCGACAACCCGGGGTTGCTTGACAGGCTTGAGGACGTAGAAGAGAAGTTGAGTAAGAACAATGATGAAAACAAGCTGCATGGATAGAAGTGAGAGCGACGAGGTGAGCGGGTTCGCCCCTTCCCAAATGCCAACATTGAATGTGCTCTCATCTTGGCTTCTATAGCATTGCAAATCCATTTTTCCGGAGAAATGTTGATTTCTTGTTTAATCACCTCTCTTACCAACGTGGGAATTTAAAGCTTATTTTAATTCTAAAGATTTGCTTATGTTCTGTATTCTTCCAGGGTGATTTTCCAACGAGATCCTTCTATCTTCAAGTGGAAAATATTCATCACCTAATAAAATGACGATGGAGAATCCAAGAAAAATGGAGAAATACACAATGTAGAAAAAAAATGCTCTTTGTAGGCATGAATAATAGTGACGGTTTCGTAAAGTTGCATAATTATCCCTGGAGACTTGGTATTTACATTTTGCACTCCTAATTAAATTAAGTATCTTACCTACTTAAATGTTTTCAATTATACATGACTTGCTTAGAGAACTAATAAGCTCTTCAAAATAACTAGTTTAACAAACTTTATTTTACAGGAACAGAAGTAGCCATAGATTGAGATGTATTTCAGGAATAATGATGCACTTTATGAGGCCAATATTTCTGCAATTTAATTTAACCGTTGAAATTACTTCTGTACATTAATCATCTAAGATTAGACTTTTTGGAGGGTAGTTGTGCAAAAGAACACGAAAGATCTTTTTGAAAACGCAAATTTTTTTCTGATTCCAATTATTTCCTCAGATTTTAAACTAATAATAGTAAACATATCTGTCAATGCTTTAGACTTAATTTAGGATTTTTTCCTCAATTGTTCAGGTTAATGGGAAATAAAATTGAACATCTACTTCCAATAGAGGTAGCAAATACTTTGCTTTCTGAAGAAATTCCTGGTAACTTCTTATCAACTTCTTAGGAACTACAATTCAAAACTTAGTAATGATCTCAGGCTGGCAGTATTACATAAAGAACAATATAATTAGGCTTAGGACATATATTTCCCGTCTTAAATTGACAGATAGTTATTTACCAGAAGGTAGGATTCTTACTCTTTTCTCCTTATGTAATTATGTAATTATGTTTCTAATAAACGTTGCAATTGTTAAAACAAATGGATGTGCTTTCATTTCAACAAACAATTAAATTAATTTGTCCACTTCGTCTAACAACACAGGGGCCTTTTCTCTTTCTTATCAATGCTCTTTACACAAAATTAATATGCTATTACTTGATCCAATCAAAAGTCAGTATCTGCTGGTTTAACGAAAAGCAATGCAGAAACAAAGTATCTGCTGGTTTACCCCAGAATTTCCCTAAACTAATCACAAAATGCCCATTAATCAACATTAATTAGATCATCAACATTAAATTGATCAAATCCACTGTCAAAATCGATGTATTCAACTATATCATGGCAATCAGCAAAACTTTCGCCCAACATATAAGACGGCAAGTCATATGCCTTGAACATATCATCATCCTGCAACTCCACTTTCGGCAACTTGATTTCCGCCTCCTCCATGCCGGAAACACTAGCTGTAGTTGCGCTAGCATCAGTTACTGGGAAGTTGACGCATGCACTATCTCCGTACATAGCTCTAGCCGCCTCGTCATAGGCCAAAGCGGCATCATCTGAGGTGTTAAAGGTACCCAGCCAAAGGCGGGCCCCGTTATTGGGTTCGCGGATCTCAGCAACCCACTTGCCCCAAGTGCGTTGCCTCACGCCACGGTAATTGCATTTGATGTTTTCCGGGCCACCTTTTCCTCTCATGCAACCTTTCCTCGATCCCTTTGCAGGGGCTTTTTTGGGTTTTTGTGTATTTGTCAAATTCTTGGAATGGTGGGTATCTCGCCACTTGGCGAGGATCTCTGCTACAGTTTTGTTGCATGGTCGCAATTTCTTCTTCCTGGAAAACAAAAAAATAGTTAGTAAGCTTGTAATTGTAAAATTGTTCAAAAACTATGGACACAACCAAGAAGTTTATTCATAACACAAAAATTATTTGAACTATCACAATGGAACTTGACATTATTCACGAACTAAAGCACATCTCAACACCTGGAGCTGAGAAGTCATTTGAAAATAAAAACTAATACTTCATAAAAACTAATATGTATGAATAAACTAACATTCTTGGAAGTGTCGTCTTGGATCCCATTGGACTTTGTAATTTAATATGTATGAAGGAAATAACAGCATGGCCAATGAGATCCAAGACGACACTTCCTATCATAGGAAATTAGGATTCTGCCGGGCGATCCACTATCACCTGTCCCTTAATCCATACCCCCGCCCCACACACAAAATCATCTCTGATGCATACCCAAGGAACTACAAAATTCTCCCTGCAATTTTAGGGACTTGCGCAAAAAACTCACGGAATAATCAATAAATCTAATCCGGAATCCTTTACTTCCGATAGACTTGTCAGATATCCTGCACCATGTGGTACAAACCATCTTGGGGTGTCCTTAAAAAGGTCTCGCTATTAAATATCTGGGACTATCACTAACATGGGCGCCAGGGTAGGGCAAGAAATTATCGAATCGGATTTAAATAGCTAATCGGGTTCAAACCCATTTTATACTAGAAATTATTAATGGAAAAGATTAATAATTCATGTACCAGTTAGTAGTTTCTAAGATCTAATAATTCAATATACCAATTAATTAGAGTACTAAGACGTGATAATTCAATATTACTAAGCACAAATTCAATTCTAATTAGAGAGAGAGGAGAGCTCCGAGAATTAGAGAGAGAGCAGCGTTATTTTTTTTCGTTTCATCTTTCTGGATCAGTGACAGCGCACATATTATAATTATAATTTGTTGGGCTATCCATTTATTTTGTTGGACTATCTAAAACATATTAGATTGTTGGGCTCACATCAAGGCTCAGGGTAGGGCAATCTTAATTTCTAGGGTAGGGCAAAGGCCCAAAACTCAATTCTTGTAAACTAGTTTTGAATTTCTAGGCAGTTGCCCTACCCTGGGCTTAATTGGATCCGCCCCTGATCACTAACAATATGAAAACCTAACAAACAGGACTACATTTCTACCATTTGACAAACTGCATTAGCATCTAGCGGGGTGGAAAGCCAAGTACCTATTTTTACACAATGATGTAGCAATGAGGATCAAGCACTGCTAAGCCAATTTACGTTAATTATTTCTGGAACCTGGGGTTTTTACTCTTTTGTGCATCCTCGTTTGCTGGTTTCTTATATCAAATACATCTGATTTCTTTTTAGCATTTCTTTGTAAAAATTGGAATACCAGAGATAGCAGTTATCCTTATTGGTCAATTTCATAATTGCATGAAACATGCCATAGTAGGTTGTAGAAGCATCCACATGACATATATTTAATCACGTTGAACTTTATTCTAATTCAAACAAACGACCCTGACAAAACTTGGGAACCTTTTTCTTGTTTTTCATGCCACCAACTTTTGTAAAGAGTTTGAACACAGCGATATATGCATCACAAACCTATGGTACATGATGAGCAATATTAAAAAATCGGAATACCAAAGATACCAGCTATCCTAATTGCTGAATTTCATAATTGCATGAAACATGCCATAGTAGGTTGTAGAAGCATCCGCATGACACATGTTAATCCCGTTCTGGTCTCTATTCTAATTCAAACACATGACCCTGACAAAAGTTGGGAACTTTTTTTCTTGTTTTTCTAGCTACCAACTTTTGTAAAGAGTTCAAATTAGCCTAACAGGGCCAATCAGGGCAATATCTTCCAGCAAACCAAAAAAATAAAACAATCTCTCTTCTTCCTCCTGCTTAATTATCTTAATATTACTCTAGGGAAGGGATTTTACCTTGATGTGTTTACATTGCCACCTTCGTCACGATTTGAAGTTTTCGGTGCCATTGAACTAGAGAAGAGCGAAACTCTTAAAGAAACTTCTAAAGACACTTCTTGTTTCAATCGTAGAAATTTCCTTATCGACCTTCAATACCTCCGTACAAATAGGCACCCTCTGTTTCTATATCGAGCGCAATCTTGGGGACCAAGCCAAAACAGCGCTTTAATTATTTTTATGTTTATCGCGATATATCTGGCCGCAAAAAGTTGCTTAATAAGGAAGGAAAAATGACGGACGTATTAATAAATGAGTAAAGATGTTGTCCTCCCACTCCAGTCTCCTAAACGTCTCTCCAATTCTAACTAACTTTGTCAATCATTAAACCACTTTGAAAAATGTGTAAAACGTGTAAAAGATGAGTCCAGTTTTTTTCTTTAAATACTTGATATCTTAAGTATGAATACTTGATGAATTATATATAAATATTTGATAGCTTAGGTATAAATACTTTTTATATTTGAATATTTGATACCTTGAAAAACGTGTAAAAGTATGTCATCATGGATCTCATTTGAAAGAGAAAATTGTGTAGAACACGTTCGTGGTTTTAGATTTGCAAAATTCCTCATAGATCGTCCCAAAAATTGATTAGATTGAACGGAGAAAAAAAAATCACCTTGAAAAACGTGTAAAAGATGAGTAGGTATTGTGTCCATTTTTTCTTTATGTACTTGATATGAATACTTAATGAATTATATATGAATACTTAATGAATTATATATGAATACTTGATATCTTAGGTATTCATACTTTCCATTTTGTATGTGAATTAATTTAATCAATGAATGGGGGACTGGTGGTGTGATCCACGTGACTTTTTGGTTGTGGTCCCCAATGCAGTCTGACAGTTACTGTCCCCGAAAAGTAATAGTCTCCAGTTTGTATGTGAATTAATACTTGATATATTAGGTATGAATACTTGATGAATTATATATGAATACTTCATATCTTAGGTATGAATACTTTCCATGTTGTTGAATGGGGGACTGACAGTTGTACTTTGACTGTTAGGGGGACTGACAGTTGTACTTTGACAGTTAGGGGGACGTTTAGGGGACTGAATGAGAGAGACTGTTAGTCGATCCCTTAATAAATAGGTGTACAGCAAACACTTTCTAAATTATTCCTCAAGGTTCCGTAAATCTTACAAGGCAAATATTATATACATATATATATATATATATTTTAAAGCAACGAAGGAAAAGCCCTCATTCATATTAATCTTAATTAGTTAGATAAGTTGAGTTCTCGAGTGATGAGAACTCACATGAAAGAAAAATCCAACTAAAAAGAGAAAATATTATCTTTTTTATTTTAGACTTTCCTAAAAAGTTATAGTTCTCGAACTTTGAATAAAAAAATATGTTAGACTTTAAGCTGTAAAAAGATAATATACTATTTTTTGAACTTTCAGTTGTAGAATTGATTCTTAAAATTTAAAAATAATATAAAATTGGAGGATTAATTTTATTATTTAGAGAAAAGTAAATAATTAATTAAAATTTTTACAATTTAGCATCAATTTGATGTAAATAGTAGTTTATTGAAAGCTTGATTTGACTTCTTTGGAAAAGTTTAAAGCCAATTTTTAAAGAGGAGAGCTCAAATGCTTTCATTTTTTGTGTCTCCATTCTTAAAAACTGTAATAACTCAAAATTTAAAACTTAAAATTCGAAATAAACTATTGGATATGAACTACATCATTTTATCTATGCACATGTAAAAAAATATGGCATTTCAACTTTGTTTTGGTTGTCATCTTGAGCTTGTAAAAATGTATACTAGTGTGGATAATCTCACATAAAAGTAAAATTGAAAGAGGAGGGTTCAAATGCCTCCATTTTTCATGCCTCCACCATGCCTCCATTTTTTAAAAACTTTAATAACTCAAAATTTAAAACTTAAAAGTCAAATAAAACCGTTGGATATGATCTACATCATTTTATCTATACACGAGTAAAAAATTATGACATTTCAATTTTGTTTTGGTTGTCATCAAGAGCTTGTAAAATTCGTACTAATGTGGAAAATTTCTAGACGTTGATTTTTCAACTTATTGATTCACATGAAAACAAAATCGAAATGTGATAATTTTTTATGAGCACATAGATAAAATGATGTAGATCATATCCAACGGTTTTATTTTGACTTTTAAGTTTTAAATTTTGAGTTATTAAAGTTTTTAAAAGTAGAGGCATGGTGGAGGCACAAAAAATGGAGGCATTTGAACCCTCCTCAAATTGAAATATGATAATTGTTTATGAGAACATAGAAATAACATAGATTGCATCTAACGGTTTTATTTTGACATTTAAGTTTTAAACTTTGAGTTATTAAAGTTTTTAAAAAATAGAGACATAATAGAGACACAAAAAATGAAAACATTTGAACCCTCTCACTTTTAAAATATATTATTTGTAAACATCCATATTACCTTATTATAGGCCAGTATCAACCCGTCATTCTCTCAAATAAATGTCATTAGTTCCAGTTTAAAAATGTACAAGCCCGAAGAAAAATGTACCACATATAATAGTATGTTTTATTTTTTAAAATATATTATTAGATACACAAGTCATTTTATTAGATGACAACATTATCATTTAATTAATCAGATTATATTAATATTTTACTATATATTTTTATTTTGGATTAAAATTCTCTAATTTTTTTTATTTCGTTCATAAATTTTGAAACAGTCTAAATTATGCATCCGTATATCTTATCGCATATATATTTATATATTATTTATAAATATATATTATATTGATAAAGGAAGAGTGTTTCTGAACAAAACAAATTTGTGACGAAGTTGTAGAAGTAAAGTTTGAACTTTGAAGCTCTGTGACCTCTGTCTGACTGTCTCCGGGAGATCTTTTGTAACACGTGGGATGGAGGCCACTGATGATGTGGCTTTTTTAGAGGATTACCGGACACGTGGCAGAAGTTGAGGCAGTCGGCCCTTTTGTCCCCCTGATATCGTTTTTCTTAGCGCATAAGTTGAACCACATTGGTCAAAGAGTCGTTGAAATTTGAGTGTGCAAATATTGGTTACTTTAAGATCAATGTCGGGTCCAACTTGGTTTATATGACTTTGATATCATTGTTTTTTTTTTTTTTTTTTACCCTCAAAATTTTTTTTGAATACCCTCAAAAGATATCATTGTTTTTTTTTTTTTATTTCTCGAATTTGTATATAATGTGTGATGTAGATTGAGTTTTTTTTTGTAGTAGTGCATGATTAATGACGGGATCCGAATTTATTTTCTAATTTCATACTCACTAGATCCAATTCAAATATATAAAAGAAAAACAAAAGCTCTAATTCTTATAAAAAAAAACAATATAATCTTTTTTATTATCATTCAAGGATCTAATTTATTTGCAGATAATTGCAGAGAAATTTAGACTGCTACTACATAACATGAAAACCTATGCATCACCAAAATTGTTTTATTTTTGTTGACAGAGTTTTGTTGCCAATTATAAGTGGAATATATAATTGTTATTGAAAATGAACTAGGTATCTTTTATTTCTTCTATATGTAGGAGTTTATTTTTTTTTTTCATACACCCCACATCCTTCATTAAGCTTTTATTCCTGGATATTTATGTTTGAGTTTTTGTAAAAATAAAATAATTCACAAATAGTTTATTAATATAATAAAATTATTGGAAAATATATACAATTAAAAGATGTATGTCAATCATATTGATTATTATGTAAGGTTCAAGAACAACTTTTCACTACTCCACACAAGTAATAAGATAACCCAACTAAAATTATTAGGTCTAAAAGATTTTATTTTGTGAATAGATTTTAAGTCCATTTATATAGATCCGCAAGGCATGATGTAATTATATGTAATCTCAATTTTAAGTCTATTTATATAGCTTGCAAGGTATGATGTAATTATTTGGACCGTTAGAACTGGAGTTTCTCTTTTATCTCAACCGTTCAAATAGCCAACATAACTTTAAAGATTTAAATAGCGTCATTATTAGTTTCCTTTATAAAGGAAGGCCATTAGAGTCTAAATGAATTTTTTCTCTCACCTCAAACGCTGCATGAGCCAAAATGTTGCTGTTAAAATCTGCATCCGAAAATGCACTGTACTTTTTCCCTGCCGACTTCCCCTGCCGACTTCCTTTTTCATTAATTATTTATGTATTTCCTAAATTAAAAGCAATCCGAATAAAAGAGATTCTAAATTGGGAAACTACACTGTAGTTTTTACCTTCCGACTGTTTTTTCAGTTATTTATTTATTTCCTAAATTGAAAGCAAGCCGAAAATAAACGGGCTTCTAAGTTTTTGGATCGGGCTGAATGGGCTACAGCCGGAAGCCCACTCCTTTTATTTTTTTTATTTTTTTGGTTTCTACTCCTCTTATCAATGTTTGTTATTTTGAGGTGACTAAAGTATAGAACTAGTGTGTTTTTAAGTTCATCAAGTTTCTCTGTGAACTCAATTCTAAAATTTATTGGAGTGATTTTAAATGATAAATACAAATTGTTAAAATTCATGATATGTCTGCATGTAAAAATTTTAAATTTTCGAATTAATTTAGTATAAAGTCAACAGTCAAAATTAGAAAGCATATATATTAATTTTAATGCATCAGTTTTTTTAACCTTTTTTTTACCACTTGACTCTATAAAATTAATATGAAAATTTTAAATTTTTACATGTAGACGCATCACTCGTAAAGTAGATGGATTTTAACGGTTCAGATTTGTCATTTAAAGCTAATCTGATAGGTTTTAGAGTTGAGTTCACAAAGGACTATGTGAATTTAAGAACACCCTAGTTCTACTCGTGACTAAATTTTTACACGTAGACGCATCACTCGTAAAGTAGATGGATTTTAACGGTTCATATTTGTCATTTCAAGCTAATTTGATAGATTTTAGAGTTGAGTTTACAAAAGACTATGTGAATTTAAGAACACCCTAGTGCTACTCGTGACTAAATTATACAAGTTGTACTACGATTTTTTGAAAAACAGCGATTTTCAAAAATTCTAAAAAAATAGTAAACAATTTTCAAAAATGTAAACTTTGGTCTCCAAGTTTAATATGGAGATCAACTTGAACGGTTCGGATCGATGTTTTCAAGTTTCAAATGAAGATATAGACGCGAAGTAAAACACTCGTTTTACTTCGCGAAGTACCGTAGCCCAACTCCATATAAAACATATAATATTTGAAGAATATGCATAGATAGATGAAAATAACTAGTAGAAGATGAAAAACAACCAGTAGAAGATTAAATACAATGGTAAGAAGATGAAATACAACCAGTAGTAGATGACAGACAACCAGTATAATGTTAAAGGCAACCAGTAAAACATGAAAGACAACTAGTACATAATGAAAGACATTTAGAAGAAGATGAATTACGACTAGAAGAATAAGAAATACATCTAAAAAAAATAAAATACAACCAATATTAGATAAAATACAACCACTAATACATAAAAGACAACTAGTAGAACATGAAAGACAACCAGTACATTATTAAAGACAACTAGAAGAACATGAAGAACAACCAGTGGAACATGAAAAACAACTAACTAGATGAAATACAACTAGTAGAAGATGAAATACAACTAGAAGAAGATGAAATACAACTTGAAAAAGATGAAATACAACCAGTAGTAGATGGAATACAATCAGTAGGACATGAAAGACAACCAATGGAATATGAAAGACAACCAGAAAAAGATGAAAGACATCTAGTAGAAGTTGAAAGATAACCAGAAGAAGATGAAATACAACCAGTAGTAGATGACAGACAACAAGTAAAATGTGAAAGACAACTAGTAGAACTTGAAAGACAACTAGCAGAACATGAAAGACAACCAGTACAAGATGAAAGACAACTAGAAGAAGAATAACAACAACTACTAGAAGATGAAAGACAACTAAATGAAAATGATATACAACTAGAAAAATATGAAATAGAACCAGTAGTAGATAAAAGACAATCAGTAGGATATGAAAGACAACCAGTAGAACATAAAAAACAACCAGTACAGGATGAAAAAAAAACAACTTGAAGAAGACAAAAAATAGTAGGACATGAAAGACAACCAGTAGAACATGAAAAAGCAACTAGTACAACATGAAAAACAACTAGTACAACATGAAAGCCAATAAGAAAAAGATTAAAGACAACTTGTAGAAGTTGAAAAAAATCAGAAGAAGATGAAAAACTAGTAGAATATGAAATACAATTAGTAGAAGATGAATAACAACCGTACAAGATGAAAGACAACTAGAAGAAGAAGAAAAACAACAAGTACAACATGAAAAATAACTAGTAGAACATGAAAGACAACCAGAGATGAAAGACAACCAGTACAACATAAAAGACAACTTGTACATGATGAAAGACATTTATAAGAATTTAAATGATAAATAGAAGATTAAGAAATACAAGTAGAAGAAAATGAAATACAACTAATATTAGATAAAAGACAACCAATAATACATAAAAAACAACTAGTAGAACATAAAAGACAACCAATACAATATGAAAGACAACTAGAAGAAGATAAAAGACAACCAGTAGAACATGAAAGACAACCAGTACAAGATGGAAGACAACTATAAGAAGATGAAAAACAACTAGTAGAAGTTGAAAGACAATTAGAAGAAGTTGAATACAACTTGAAAAATATTAAAAACGACTAGAAGAAGATGAAATACATCCAGTAGTAGATGAAAGACAAACAATAAAAGATTAAAAATATCCAGAAAAAGATTAAAGACAACTAATAGAAGTTGAAGGATAACCAGTAGAAATACTTCAATCATGACTGTCTATATCATGAATGGATGGACATATGAACTATGCATGTTGGCATGTGGGCAGAAGATTCGGTTCCATATCAAATATCTGTTTTTCAATAGACAATAAACTTTTTGCTCAAGTTTCTCAAACTAAATATATACTCTTATAAAGAAATCTAGAAAATGTATTGATGTATAGAGTAGAACTAGGGTGCTCCTAAGCTCACCAAGCCCTTCCGTGAGCGCGACTCTAAAACCTATCGAATTGACTTCAAACGACATTTCCAAACCTTTAGATGTTCAATCTATATTAAAATGTGCTTGGAGACCAAATTTTACATTTTTTGGAATTTTTTTACTATTTATTAAGATGGTTTGAAAATCGCTGTTTTTATTAAAATTCTGCACCATTAGAAAACAGCGATTTTCAAACCATCTTAATAAATAGTAAAAAAATTCCAAAAAATGTAAAATTTGGTCTCCAAGCACATTTTAATATAGATTGAACATCTAACGGTTTGGAAATGTCGTTTGAAGTCAATTCGATAGGTTTTAGAGTCACGCTCACGAAGGACTTGGTGAGCTTAGGAGCACCCTAGTTCTACTCTTGATGTATAAGCATACAATATTCTATTTAGACAAATTTTAGTATAGTAATAAAAAGAAGTACAAATACGTGATCGGTCGTTTTGTAAAAATACGAAATTTTAATTGAAACTCTTTGTTGTCACCACCTCATATAAAACATACAATTAGTAATGTCAATCAAGAGAAATTATACAACGATAATGTTATACTGATACGAAAGTGAAGAATAATAAAGAGAATGACAATACAATATCAAAAGACTAATATACTTAGATTTGTAGTTCATTTCAACTTTATCGCTCATATATATATAAAGTTCAAATTAAATATTACTAAATTATAATGCCAACAAAATAAAAGAGTACAAAACACAAAACATGACTATAAAATAAAAACCATAATTAATTTAAGGCAAATGCTTCGGTGCACACAAGGACCTATTTGTAAAATGAGCATATTTTTATTTTTAAAGTTCAAACAGTCGATCCGACCGTTCAATATTATCTCCATATTAAAATGTACTTGGAGGTCAAATTTTACATTTTTTTGAATTTTTTTGCTATTTATTAAGATGGGTACAAAATTCAATGGTCTGAATTTGACTAGTTTTGTAAAATACTTAATAAATAGTAAAAAAATTCAAAAAAATGTAAAATTTGACCTCCAAGTACATTTTAGTATGGAGATAATGTTGGATCGACTGTTTGAACTTTAAAAATAAAAATATGCTCATTTTACAAATAGATCCTTGTATGCACAGAAGCATCCCTCTTAATTTAAGGCAAACTGCTTTAGTAGCCTTTTTATGTTTCATTGTATCAAGCTTTCAAAATTCATGCAATAAAAATACTTTTAAGAAGTAATAAAATAAAATGAACAAACTTTAAATTAGACATTTACATGAGAGTAAATAGGAGGTAACACTGTGCTCCACAAACCAGTTGTATAATAGAAAGGGAAGGAAAGGAAAAGAAGTGAATTCACCTTCTTTACATCCCAAATCGGAGTGAACAAAACCAGAAATTTTTTAAAGACAGTTCACTCTCTCTCCCTTACATTTCTCTTCGCTCCGCTTAAAAAAAATTCACTTCTGGAGCAAGTAAATCTGTTCGGTCTAGTCTGATCACCCCATTATTTTCTTCTCCTCCCCTTCCTTCCCTTGAATGTACTTCTTATGGATCATTCTTATGGATCAGCACACCCTAAAGGGAGGATGAGAAAAATGAGAGTTCACGAAAATATTTAATAATTTTAAGGGAGGGATATTTTTTATGAATTTTTTTAAAAGTAGGACAATTAATTAAAAGGAAAGGAAACGAGAGTCCAACAACTAAATAAGACTAAGAGCTACAAGATAATAATGATTACAAAAATACTAGGACACAACTCTTTGTTAAAACGTACAAAAGAAAGGTAAAATGATTATAACAATATAATTAACGAAGTCAAAATAAATTTTCAAAATAAAAATAAGTGAATATATAAAGCAAGAAATGTCCAATTAAAGAACAAGCTTTGAGATTTGTCTTCGTAGAAACGGGAAAAGCCTCGCACATGATGAAGCTGAAGCACTATAAGAAATGCATAAAATATACCCAAAAATATTTGAATCAATTGCAGCAAAATGGGTATTGACGTACATAATTCAACATTTGAATACAATTAAAGAACCATTTAATTAAATTGAGAAACGTATTGACATGCAACCCAGTAGCTCACCATTGATATATTGATTGTCAGTCGGAATTAATGTAATGACAATAAATTAGGACAATTTGCAGAGTAGGAAGGAACCATGAAACTCAGGATAGATAGCGCAAATAGGCAAGACGTACATAATTCAACATCACCACCCACCACCATGGCGCTATCCCTCCTGAGCTTTATGGACTCATCCGTACTTTCTCTCTTAAAACACCAGAAGGAGAACTACTGAATGGATGAAAGAATGCATGGAGTTAAGAGGTGATGAATGGATGGATGCTGTCAAGGTGTGTATTTATATAGAATTATAGATCCAAAGTTATAGTTGGGACAGGTGTAGGTTTTTCGTAATTAAAGACCGTGAATGTTAAGGCACGTACGAGTCGGATCTCTCGGCTTCTCGGGGCTTGAGATCTTAGCAGTCAAATTTCGTTCCTTCAATTCTAAGGAACATTTATGACTTTTCTAGAATGGTGAGTCCAGTTGACTGCCTTCTGACTCAGCACCTGCTGCCTTCCAGGTGATAGTATTAAGGTAAAATATATTTTAAAGTAATATTTTTATAGCATATTTTTAAAATTTGTTACCCCAAATTAATGTTAAACTTGTTTCTCCAAGATGAAGTTTAATGATAACATTTTAAGAAAATGGTATTACAATGTCCAATATATATTTCTTTTCATAGTCCAAACTGATTGAATATTTGACTCATAGTTTTTGTAAGAATTCTTTCCAAAAAAAGTAAGATAATAAATGCACCACCGAAAGTGGGCTGCCTCAACCGAAATTTGAAAAAAAATAAAAAGGTGAGTGGGCTTTTGCTTGACATGGGCCGAGAGATGAAAAATGTGTAACCCTTAAAATTTTATAATATGACGAGCCCGATTTAAATCTCCTAGACCCAAGAATTAACCAAATACAATGGGCCGGTACAGACTTCTCATATTTTGGAATAAAGAAATTGAATTAAAGTGTCGGCTTAATTTAATAGGAAAAGGTACTAATTAATAAATGGGTATTTCCATTACAAAAAAAAATGGAGATTGAGGATGATTATACACGTCCTCAATAAGTAATTGAGGATTCCTGATAATCCCGAACATCCGTATGACAAAGCAACTTAGAAACAACAACAAAAAAATTGTAATGTAAATTCTAAAATTTGATTTATGAAAACAAAGTAACTATTATGTAAAATAAAATCTGACACGAGCCTTTTGTAAATAAATTAAAAAAATCAAGAAATGAATCTAATGATGTAGCGAATAATTTTGAATTTAGCATTCTGAAAATATGATAAAAATGTGCATGGCATTAATTTCGACTCACAATTTTCGGATATAGATAGGAACTTGCTAAAATAGATAGAATAGCTAGAATAGCGAAATTTGAGATTAGTAAATGAGAATAAAGAAAAAATAGTAATTTTCATATTAGTTTGAAAATGGTGCTAGTCGGATTTGTAAAAGTGTTGTTTGCATTCTACATTTGGAATAGTGAATAGTTGTAACCGAGAAAAAATAATGTTAACAAGATGCTAATTATGAGGAAAGATAGACAAATGGGGTTTCAAACGAATTGTCACGACGTGGAGATAGCAGAAGTGGTGTCAACTTTTTTCATTTCGATACTGTGTTGGCGAAAATCCGAGAAGAAAATATTTTTTTCTCCCTCTTCACCTTCCGAGTAGTAGCTATGCCAACATTTACAAGAAATAGAAAATAACAACTATTATAGCTATTTTGAATAGCAAAAATGTTGTTTGAATGTATGTTACTATTCAAATAGCCTCTATTATTAACACATCCAAACATAACCTGAATTGAATAGGGCCATCCAGTGGCGAACCCAAGAAGGGTCAGGGGTAGGCAAGTACCCTGAATTGAATAGGGCCATCCAGTGGCAGACCCAAGAAGGGTTAGGGGTAGGCACTTGCCTACCTCTGGGTTCAAATTTTTTTTTAGATCCAGTGATATTTAATACTTGTGCCTACCTCTGGATGGATATAATGTTACCCCTAGATTTAATTCAATGTCTAGTAGAAGAAAATTGTGCGAAAAAGAAAGTCAGCCCAGACTGATTCGCGTAAAAGAAAGAAAAAAAAATAGTCTGATACGCTACTCCACTTAGAAGAATCGTTGATTTGTTAGGAGAAAATGAGGTCCGCTATCAAGATTATAAATATGTATCGTGCTATGACTAGTCACGCCGTAACTTGAATCACGTGTCGTGTCGTGCTGTGATCAAATTTGGAAGGATGGTCATGGCACGTGAATGGTCACAACACGTTAATCACGCCATAACCACACGTGACGTGTCCAAACGTGACCGGTCACGTTTGGTCACGTTTATCTATTTTTTTCATAATTTAGGTTAGTTTATTTGAGATTCACCATTTGATCAAGATGTAACGGTCCTAATTACACGTGACTATGTGTCGTGCCGTGACCAAATCTTTTACGTGACGTGCTTTGTCATGCCAAATTTTCGAAAGATTGTCAAGTCACGTGGATGGTCACGGTATGTAACCGGCACACGTGTCATGATAGAATTGTGTCGTGCCGTGACGTATTCGGCCGTGCCGTGACTTTTTTAGATTCCTATCTACTACTCCACTCCAATTCGTCAGGAGAAAAAAGATTATACTATTGTCAATATTTTGTGCCTACTCCTGACCAAAATTCTGAATCCGTCCTGGAACCATATGATAAAAATTCTGAATCCGCCCTTGGGCCATCTGATATGGTTGCAATTATGAATTTGATTGTTGCACTAAATTGAAAGACGCGGATTTTGCCAATAAATCTGCTTAAACACTATTTGAACTAGAAATACCTGACTGAAATATAAATATTGGCTGACATAAGTATTATTTAGTTGCCAAAAGACCTGCATAAACACAGAAATTTTTTGCACTAGATATGTATTATATATTCTGATGTTGTTTCTACAACAATATTGTTTGAAATATAACTATAAATTTTGGTGGTTTAATCACTTAATTTTACTGCAGAATTAGTTAGAAACATCTATCATGCGTGCAAATCCTTGTAAAACCTATATATGTACTACAATTATTTTTGCGTACAAATTTTATAAAATGCCGATAAAATATCTCTACAACTTATATTCTTAGGTTGGTTGTTTATAAATTATATGTAATTTTAATATTGTTAAATATTTCATCAAATGTCGATAAATAAATATATGACTGTTGTAATATTATATCATTTTGATGTTATAATATATATATATATAAAGAGAGAGAGAGATGGGCTATTGTGCTTCTCTATATATATATATATCTAGAGAGAGAGAGGTTGGGTAATATCAAAACGTTTGTTCCTAGGTCGTGGAACAAATGTTTCGATTTTTATATTTTCAAAATTCAAATAGTCGATCCAAACCGTTCAATATTCAATCTATATTAAAATGTGCTTTGAGACCAAATTTTACATTTTTTTGAATTTGTTTAGTATTTATTAAGTTAGTTTTAAAATCACTGTTTTCAATGATTCGGAAATTTTTAACTATTTAACTGTTTTAATATAGAGCTCACATCTATCGGTTTGGATCAATCGTTTGGTCTTTGAAAATTGGAAAACCAATTGGTTGCACAACGTTTTGATATTAGCCAAACCCACTCTCTCTCTCTCTCTCTCTCTCTATATATATATATATATATATATATATATATATATATATATATAGATGGGCTATTGTGCTTTGCAAAGTAAAACCTCCCGTTTACTTCGGATCATATTTTTATTTTTGAAAATCCAAACAACCGATCCGAACCGTTCAACATGTTCTAAATATTGAAATGTGCTTGGAGACTAAATTTTACATTTTTTGGAATTTTTTTACTATTTATTAAGCTACTTTGAAAATCGCTGATCCGTTGGTGCAGAAAATTTTACTGTTTTTTACTGTTCACAGTGGATCAGCGATTTTCAAAGTGGCTTAATAAATAGTACAAAAATTTCAAAAAATGTAAAATTTAGTCTCCAAGCACATTTCAATATTTAGAACATGTTGAACGTTTCGGATCGGTTGTTTGGATTTTCAAAATACAAAATATGGCCCGAAGTAAACGGGGGGTTTCTTTGCAAAACACAATAGCCCGTCTCTCTCTCTCTCTCTCTATATATATATAGATGGGCTATTGTACTTCGCGAAGTAAAACCCCCGTTTACTTCACGCCATATTTTGTCATTTTGAAAATCCAAACAACCGATCCGAACCGTTCAACATGTTCTAAATATTGAAATGTGCTTGGAGACTAAATTTTACATTTTTTGGAATTTTTTTACTATTTATTAAGCCACTTTGAAAATCGCTGATCCGGTGGTCCAGAAAATTTTACTGTTTTTTACTGTTCACAGTGGATCAGCGATTTTCAAAGTGGCTTAATAAATAGTAAAAAAATTCCAAAAAATGTAAAATTTAGTCTCCAAGCACATTTCAATATTTAGAACATGTTGAACGGTTCAGATCGGTTGTTTGGATTTTCAAAATAAAAATATGAGCGTGAAGTAAACGGGGGTTTTACTTCCCCAAGTACAATAGCCCATCTCTCTCTCTCTCTCTCTCTATATATATATATATATATATATATATGTATATATATATATATATGTGTATATATATATATATGTGTATATATATATATATATGTGTGTGTGTGTGTGTGTGTGTATATATGTGTATATATATATGTGTGTGTATATATATATATATATGTGTGTGTATATATATATATGTGTAAATATATATATATATATATATATATATATATATATATATGTATGTATATATATAAAGGAGGGCTCAAATACCCCATTGCTTCATGCCCCAATTGTACCCCAACATTATTATCTTTAATTTCAAAGTTCAAACAAAATATCGGAACAGCTCAACATGGTATCTATGTTAAAATATGTTTAGAAATAAAATTTTATATTTTTTGAAATTTTTTTACTATTTTTTAAGATAGGTACAAAATCATTGTTTTCAGAAAATTATGGACCATCTAAAAATAATGATTTTGTACCTATCTTAAAAAATAGTAAAAAAATTTCAAAAATATAAAATTTGATCTCCAATCATATTTTAACGTTTTGAACTTCAAAATATAAAATTGGGATGTGATTGGGGCTTGAAGCAATGGGACATTTGAGCCCTCCTCATATATATAATATGCATAAGATATCGACCGACATTTTTATTAATATCCAAAGTTAATTAGAAATTAATATTTATGCCCAGAATTTCCGACTTTCGCCAAAAATGTCCAAATCGGCCATAAAATGGTCGGCTTCCTCTTCCAGAAACTGGTCATTTTATGGACGGTTTCTTTTTTTTTTTTTAAATCTAACATTGAAAATTTGAATTTTTTTTGTTTAAATTATTTGTTAGATTACTTCTTTTGATATATAATTAGCATATTTATACTAAAATACGCTAAATTACTTGAAATTATGTTGAATTACACTATATTAAGTTAAATTACACTAAATTACATTACATTACGCTAAAATACGGTAAATTACGCTAAATTACATGTGAATAGGGACGATATCTTCACTGAAAAGGCGAAAAACGAGGACGAAACTTCAAACGGTCATAAAACGACACTCGAGTGTCCGATTTCGAAAAGCTTGCGAAAGTACGCATGTGTCAGTGACTACTACGTTGCTTTTTGAAATTTAGAATTGCCAAAAAAAGAAGGGAAGAGCCTCAAAACTTGAGTGAAGTTTCCGATTAAGATTTTCGTTTTTATTATTCAATCTAAGTAGCTCAGTAAATTAGTTATATAATAAACTTGTAGAATACCAATTTTTACTATTTTTAGAATTTTTTTACTATTTTGTATGATTCATGAAAGATGACACAAAATCGGTCTACTTTAACGTAATTTTGCGTAGTTTAGCGTAATTTACTGCATTTTTATCAATTAGCGAAGTTATTGTAATTTAGCATTTAACATAATTTAGTGTAATTCAACATAATTTCTTGTAATATAGTGTAATTCAACATCATTTCAAGTAATCTAGTGTATTTTTGTATAAATATGATAATTATAAATCAAAAGAAGTAATCTGACAAATAATTTAAACAAAATTTCGAATTTTCAGTGTTAGATTTCATTATTTTGCTCTTCATAGTGCTTCCTAAAAAAAAAAAAAAACAGAGAAAACCGGCTATAAGATGGTTGGTTTTTGGAAGCCGGCCATTTTATGGCCGGTTTGGGCATTTTTGGCTGAAGTCAGAAATTCTGAGCATAAATATTAATTTCTAACTAACTTTGGATTATTAATAAAAATGTCGGGGATATCGACTACTGACCAAATTTTAAAGTTATAAATTAGTCGATCCCTGCTCTTATTAAATTCCCTGATGGCTGGTCTCTCCAAAGTCAATTGGCTGATATTAATATTATTTAGTTGTCAAATAAAAAGAAATATTATTTAGTTGTCAAAAAACCAGCTTTTCCTTTCCTCCATGCCACCCACTGGAAGCACACCGAAACCACTCCACTGCCTTACTAAAAGATGCCAGTACATCCATTCCGGAAATAAATCTGCTGTTATTCCGATCCTAGCCGTTGTCCTTATCGAGATTCGAGCATGAAAAACTTTAAACGGTTGAAATAGAAATAACAGGGTCTTCTGATCCCTTTGGAATAACAGCAGATTTACATCCGATCCATATATTATGTCCACTTGCTTAACAGTACATGCTCCAGAGTCGTTCCTTTAATATAATATAACTTGTTGTTCTAAACCATTTTTCGTGTAGGTTTTTCAAACAGACCCGGTGCAATAATTATGTTTTACGAGTAGGGTTAAAATGCACCATTCGTTTTATGCTCCTATCATGCTTCACATTTTTTATCTTTATTTTTAAAGTCTGAATAATCGATTCGAACCGTTCACCATGATCTTTGTATTAAAATGTACTTAGAGACCACATTTTATATTTTTTAAAATTTTTTTACTATTTTTTTAAATAGGTACAAAATCACTGTTTACATAAGATTCTGGACCATCCAAAACAATGATTTTGTACCTATCTAAAAAAATAGTAAAAAAGTTTCAAAAAATACAAAATTTGGTCTCCAAACACATTTTAATATGAAGATCATGTTGAGCTGTTCGAATCGATTGTTCGATCTTTGAAAACGGAGAAAAAAACATAAGCATGATTGGAGCACAAAACCAATAGTGCATTTTAATCCTACTCATGTTTTACATACTAGTATATTACCGACATTTTTATTAATATCCAAAGTTAATTAGAAATTAATATTTATGCCCAGAAGTCTGGGGTTTCGCCAAAAATGCCCAAACCGGCCACAAAATGGCCGGTTTTCTCTTCCCCATAAGCCGGCCATTTTGTGGTCGGTTTACTATATATATATATTTAGAGACACTATGAAGAGCAAGATAATGAAATCTAACACTGAAAGTTTGAATTTTTTTTAAAATTATTTGTTAGATTACTTCTTTTGATATATAATTAGTATATTTATACTAAAATACGCTAAATTACTTAAAATTATGTAGAATTACACTATATTACGTTAAATTACACTAAATTACATTACATTACGCTAAAATACGGTAAATTACGCTAAATTACATATGAATATAGACGATATTTTCACTCAAAAGGCGAAAACAACGATGAAACTTCAAACGGCTACAAAACGGCGCTCGATTGTC
Organism: Carex parvula; assembly: GCA_025461045.1. NCBI lineage: Eukaryota > Viridiplantae > Streptophyta > Magnoliopsida > Poales > Cyperaceae > Carex > Carex parvula. The sequence continues at coordinate 280,623 of JAJGRW010000977.1, read as the reverse complement.
CATTTCAGCAAATGACCACTTTTTAGAAAACTTGCGAAAATACGCATGCGTCCTGTGCCTGCTATGCCGGATTTCAAAATTCAGAATTGCCAAAAAAACTAAGGGAAGAGCCTCAAAACTTGAATTGAAGTTTCTGATTAAGATTTTTATTTTTATTATTCAATCTAAATAGCTCAGTAAATTAGTTACATAAGAAACTTGTAGAATACCAATTTTTACTATTTTTCAAATTTTTTTACTATTTTTTATGATTCATGAAAAATGACACAAAATCGGTCTAATTTAGCGTAATTTTGCGTAGTTTAGCATAATTTACCGTATTTCAGCATAATTAGCGAAGTTATTATAATTTAGCATAATTTAACGTAATTTAGTGTAATTCAACATAATTTATTGTAATATAGTGTAATTCACATAATTTCAAGTAATCTAGTGTATTTTATTATAAATATGCTAATTATAAATAAAAAAAAGTAATCTAACAAATAATTTAAACAAAAAATTTAAATTTTCAGTGTTAGATTTCATTATCTTGCTCTTCATAGTGTCTCTAAAAAAAAAAAAGAGAAAAAAAGAGTAAACCAGCCATAAAAATAGTTGGTTTCTGGAAACCGGCTATTTTATGGCCGGTTTGGACATTTTGGCGAAAGTCGGAAATTCTGGGTATAAATATTAATTTCTAATTAACTTTGGATATTAATAAAAATGTCGGAGTATATTACAAACTCATCCAGTCACTTTAATTAATGTACTTGTTATTATATTAATAGACGTGATAATAATTTTTTCTCAAAAGTTAAATAGCAAGTAAAATATGATTGAGCAATATGATATTCCCTATCAGAGGATGTATTTAATAACATGCGTGTTCTCAATTCTATTACTTGACTTTCGGAAATAAATATAACATTTTCATATATTTAAAAAACTAGATTTCTCCGATTTATAAATTTTCTATTTAATAAATTAATCTAATTAACCTCTCATACAACTGCGAAAAATTATCTCCTACAAATTATGTAGTTTTGGATAAACTTTTACTACCACAATTTTTGACATCAAATTATTTTCAGAGCAAATTTTCTAATAAAACTACACAAAATACAATGCAAAATACATTCTTAACTAATAAAAGACACAAACTACAATATGTTGACTTTCTATAATGCATCGATTAATTGGTTACATTAGACAATTTTTTTGAGTAATTTAGTTTTTGTTTCAAAATAAAAAGTTAACCAAAAATATATTTTAATAAAGATTTTAGTTTGAATCACAAATAGTCTAAGCATTTAATGATGGTCCGAATCAACAGTACGAATTCCTTTTTTTTAATTCCCAGCCGTATCGTGATATACATGAAAACAGGCAAACATCGCACCTCCCCTCAAGATCATTGTCAGCTTGAAAGATTTATCCAGATCGAGAGAGAGATCGACAGAGAGAGAGAGAGAGAGAGAGAGAGAGAGAGAGAAGATGACTAGCTCGTGTTCGCGGCCATCATTGCAACAACACCACAGGATAGGTGAAGGCCCGGCCACGAAACTAACTTTTTCACCTGGACTGGCGCCAGCCATGCGTTGTACTGGTCATGCAGTGCCAGTGGTAGTAGCGCGGCAACACGAGCACTTCGTGGGACCAAACCAGTGCTGCTCAGCTGTCGTTCGATCCATTGATGCACCAGTTGAGTCGGTCTGGTCAGTCGTGCGCCGCTTTGACCAACCACAAACCTACAAGCACTTCATACGCAGCTGCGATGTCATCGATGGAGATGGTGATGTCGGAACTGTACGGGAGATTCATGTCGTGTCAGGTCTCCCTGCTACTTCAAGCCGGGAGCGATTAGAAATATTAGACGAAGAGCAACACGTAATTAGTTTTAGTGTGGTTGGAGGGGAGCACCGGTTGAAGAATTATAGGTCAGTCACGACACTTCATGCGGTCGCTCCACCACCAAATGATTTACATTATTCAAGTGAGGAGCAAACAATTGTGGTAGAGTCATATGTGGTTGATGTACCGACGGGTAACACAAGGGACGAGACGCACGTTTTTGTCGACACGATCGTGCGGTGCAACCTCCAGTCACTGGCACGCACTGCTGAAGATCTTGCAAAAGGTGTTTTAAGTGCATAGTTGTACTTTTATTCCGCTATCATTTTATTTCCATGTTCCTGTTTTTTTTTTCTTTTTTTTTGTTTGGGCTTTATGTAAGAACAAACCATTGTGGATAATGCCTAGCTAGGAGCCCCTAGCTCTTGTTCATACTAATTATCTCCTTTAATAGACAAAACCTTATGAAAGGATTAATTGATTAAACAATATTCTTGATTTATATTATCTTTGAAGACGTAGTGTGCTTCTTGTTTCAAAATATATATAGGAGTTGATCTATCTAAAGTTCTGCTTTTTGTAATTAAATTTTGTAATAAGTTAATTAAAAAAAAATGGTATAATTTGGGGAAGAGAACTGCAGGGGAAAGAACTAAAATATGAATAGCCAGCCTTCTATTCACTGGAAGAAGTACCGAGTTTCTTGCTTGTTGATCCGGCATGCACATGATTTTTTTGGTTGAGAAAGGTTTTTATTTAAAGGAAGATTGAGAAATATAAAGAAAATACAACTTGCATGCGATAAAGGGGCTAAGCACGAATTTTTTTTATTTTTTTTTAGCGCAGGCAAGAATGCAAGGTATCTGGTCATGAAAATATTATAATCTTGGTATTTACCCTAAAAATAATTATACTTATATTCATCTGCAAGGATCCCATATCTATTTGCAGTTCAAATTTTGTGATTTCCAAACGTAAAATACTCCCGCTCTCTCTTGTCTCACAGAAAGTAACTTGCATATGTGCTTCCTGATTTTCGAGCATTGTATTAATTATGAACTTGGTATGTACCACTAGGTTTTGTGTGTGTGCTTCTATTATCCCTTTAAAGGAGCTAAACTAGATTAAATATATATGGGCTGTTTTACCTTCTACTTGCCCGTGTTAATTATCATTTTTACTGATTATAAGCCAAGTTAAATACTAAAGCATGTCACATATATACAAATAAAAGTTAAAGTACGATAGGGAAAAGTAATAAAATATAAAGATTTGACGGAAATTTGCTGTATTAAATAAAATGCCACTCTGTGATTAATTAAGAAGGAATCAATCTAGCTGTGATCAGCCTCCCCTTTTATATTACTCGCAAGTTGGGTGTAAAGAAGCTCAATTTGTCATATATTAATATATGGACTTAAATATTCATTGAAAACCAAAATTACCTATACGGGTCAAAAAATAATTTATTAACACTATCCTTTTCTGTTATAATAACTTTTAGTTTTTCCTGAATTGTTATCGGATGTGGTTGCACAAAATGTCATCCCAAGGTTCACATACTAGCTAGATATGCATCGGTACAGCTTAATTTTATATATTTTTTGGATTGAGTTTAAAGGTTTCAAATCAGTGAAACTGATCTACTTTACGAGTGATGCATTTACGTACTTACGGAATTTATAAAAATTAAAATTTATTTAGTATAAAGACAAGATATAAAAAAATAATAAAAAATGAATGCACACTACTACGTACACAAAAACACATTTACTATCATCCCTTTACCATCGAGTGTCATTCGGCACGGATGGTGTATGTAACCAGTCAGTGCAGTAAATACTTTGAACTTTTTACCGACTGTTCAGTCTAACCAACTGATGGCGTTGATGGCCCCCCTCCTTTGCCATCCTTTTTTAATATCCTACTGTTGGTTTTGAGTGTCTCTGTGATATCAGATGCGTTACAACACCGATAACATAGAGGTGATGATCTTTACCATCTGTGATGTCAATTGGGTCGTCAGTTTTGGATTGATCAATACAAACTGTGTTCCTTTTTGAACCGATGGCGATGTTCTCAGGGGAAACGCCGTAAATACTTGGAACCTTTGGTATAAATCATGTATTCAATTAATTGATTGTGATGTATTATGTAATTAAGTTTGGAGCTATATTGTACAATTATAATGAGATAATTATTTAATAACATACATAATACCAACTCAATAGTATCTAATTAACTAATAAGGATTAACTGGCTCCTGAAATTTTTGTGTTATAATTTTTTAATAGAAAAAGTTCATAACCAAGAGTAAAATATCACTAGCTTACTAGAGAATATTGAGCTTGATCGTGACTACTCATTGTTATCATAAGTTCATAACCAAGAGTAACAGAACTATATAAGAAAGTTAAATTAAAACAGATCCATAGAATATACCTAGTGGTATTAATATACCAAATTAATATCCAAAATAGATCCCAATATATATTACAAAACATCCAAAACATCCATACACAAAATATGTTGAAATATCCATATATAACTCCAAAGTCTTCAGACAACAATCGAAATAATCATATTGATCAAATAATGCGTATACAAATCCCCAATCCCGGTCAGTAAAACCCAATTCCATTGTTGTAAACGTCATTCTACAATAGTGATCAGAACAAGTGATCAATATAAAATAGTTCCTAAAATTTCTCAATTCCCCTTTACCAAACATGAGATACTGCATCACTCATTGTACCATGATATCAAACCTCCGAAATTGAACCTCAACCATCTCGAGTTTTCGTCTGTCAGATGCTTCAACCAACGAAAATGGAATTATAGTTTTTTGCCATTCTTCATAATCCCGATCACAAAACTCCAACAAATAATTGATCAATTGATAACTAGATCTTTACTTTAAACTTTCTTAAAAAAAATTTAAACAACAAATTAAAAATGAAGAGAAACTATGTATTTGGAAAAAAAAAACTTACACAAAACTGATGTTGTACTACTGTAAGCTTTGTCAACTTTGGACAACTCTCTATGATCCAAGTTTGCATTTCGAAATATGAATATGAACAGAGGGAAACAACTCAATGCAGATCTAACCGAGCCCACTATTTATAATGGGATTGGAAGGAGAGCCAACAACTCAATGCAGATCTCTAGATCCACAAAATTATGGATTAGTATATTTTGTTTGTGCCTAGTTTTCAGTATTGATCTGCCTGGTTAATTTGAATTTTGAATTTGGTTTTCAGCCACGCAACGGTTAGACTCAGACGGTCACAACCTCAGATTTACTTTACCATATTTTTGGACATAAATTAAAATTGATAAAACAAAAATGGTAAAACGTGATCTTCATAATCTTCATAATCTTGATCTTCATGATCTCCGTGATCTTTATGATCCAGCATCTAATCAATATCAACCATTCCAAATACCTCGTGTGAATCATATATCCGATCATCATGTATCAAATCATTCCTTATAGATTGCGTAGATTATGTATCCGATTATCTTGTACAACTTGTCATGATATGCATATTTGACATTCGGACATAGCAATTAACCTGCACATATCTCAAACAAAGAAACTGTAAAATTCAATGTTTACATATTTTACAAATTAGTCAAATAACTCAAAAATTACTTACGACAACAACAATTAAGTAGACTTTATCTTTTTCTGCGAGACAATTTGAAAAATAAATCATTAATTATTAAAAATAATTTAATTGGTCTACTTGTCTCCACTTTGCGATATATTTGATCAAAGTACTTCTACGGACTCCCATATAGTGCCATATGAATTGAAGTATAAAATGATTATTGCACTAATATCGAGTATAACCAAAGCATTAGGAGTGGTACATGCATGGTGACCATAACTTATTTTCATCCAATTCTTTTCTTAAGGACGACCTATATCAATTGGTGAAGACAGAGATAGCGGTGACTTCGTTAATTGTCACTACTACAAAAACTGGCTTTGTACACTGCACATTGTACATGGATTTGGCAATTATATTAAAAACAGTGTACCAAATATGATTTTTTACTTGTTCAAAAGATCTGCACGATTTCTACACGGATAATTAGTTAATAATCAGTGTAGAATTATTAGAGAGAGCTACACGGTTTATTAGAAACCAAAAATCCGTGTGTAAAGAGGTCCGTGTGCAAATAATTGAGAGAGCTACACGGACTTCTAATACAAAGCCGTGTAGGAATATTACACACGGTTTTTTGATAATATATCCGTGTAGAAATAGTATAATTGTACACGGATTAATAACAAAAGAGCCGTGTATGTTTAGTTGGAGAGCTACACGGATTTATAACTAAATAGCCGTGTAGAATAGTGTAGGGTTTTAATGTCTTCCCCTTCCAGCGCCGTTTTGATCAAGTCTTTTAGTTAATACATCTCTCTGACTGAGCTTTTTCCTATCAGATTTCTGCGAATTGATCGAGGCCAGCAGCTGAGATCTGAGATCTTTGAATTAAGTTTGTATTTTCTCCTCTCCATCTTTCTAAGGTTAGTAATATGTATTTAAATCATTTTCTGTTATTTAGGCTTATTTAGGTCATTTCATGCATGCTTGATTTCTTAATTTTAGATGTAATTAATTAGTGTATTGTGGTCCAATAACCGACCTTTAGATGCTTTTAGGTCCATGTCCGTTCAAAATTAATCCAATAGAGATTAATTTTGGATAGTCCCCGTTTTGGGACTGCTCTTTGAATATTATGTCTCATTTAGGATGTGAACACACATTAGCGGGATTTAATTAGTATTTGAGGAAAGTTCGACAGTATTTTCCCTTATTGCTCCTACGAGTATGTGGTTCGTACGCATACTTGGGGAGTTAAGAAGAAATGCTGCCGAATTTTTCTCAAATACTAATTAAATCTCGCTAATATGTGTTCACATATGAGACATAATATTCAAAGAGTGGGTTAGGATTGTAAACCGGCCCTTTGTAAGCCTAAAATTTTGTACACGAAGGAGAATGTTGACCATGCATGATTAATTGATCAAATCATTTTTTTAATTTAATTTACAGATGGATCGAAGCTGGTGATCACTCAAAAGAGAGCAATGTTTCTTTTAATATTTATAAACTCGTAAATGCTATCGGTTCGGACTGCAAGCGCACAATCCTTATCGAGTAGTATATGCGAGGTCGATCCACAGGGAATATTGGTTCAATGCTTTGAGCGATCGAATCACAATCTTTCGAAAGGCTAGACGAAATCTGAAATTTGAGAGATGTTTGTTGATCAATGTAAATTAGGAAACAATTAAAAGTAATTAAAGTAAAGATAGAGATGAGAATTCCTAGGGTTTTGGCACACCATTGTCACTCAATCCGCCTTGACAATATATTCCTGTTGCGTCTGATTTCCTGTTGTTGTTTTATGAAAGATAACTACAAAGGTCACTGCGATTTATGTTACCCCAGAATGACAGATCTTTCATCGAGACTCTACTCAGGACAATGCGATTTACCTTACGCAACTATCGGGTCTCTTATCTCCCAAATTACTACACAGATCACTGCGATTTACCTTACGCAAATGATGAAATTTGGTCATGCGTTTTGTTGTTCTGGTTTATGGTTTCCCCGCGAAGGTTTTCTTCACATAAACCTAATAGATCTCAACGAGGCTAACTCATCCAAATAGTTTAAAGAGTTATTAAAGCACTGTCACTACCCTAATGAACTCAAACTAGATCATTGAAATTAGATAAGAGATAATAAATCACAAAAGCATATTCGATACAACAACAAGAAACCATAATCAACAGAAATATATATATCAAAACATCAAGAGTAACAAGGTTTACTGCCTAGCCCTAAGAAAAGGAACTTAGCCGCGGAACGGCATGGTTACAATCACTCCTCTCTTCTCCCTTTAATCAAATCTAACCCTAAGTACAAAGATACCAATTCTATCTGCCCAGGGGCCTTATATAGGAGTGTAGGGACGTGTAGAGGTTGATTGGAGGCTAAGAAATCAATCTGGAAACAGCTGTCGGCAGTTATTTCCCAAGAGACGCCTTCGGATACGGACCGTATCAGGTAATACGGTCCGTAATGAGACCTTGGCGGTTATGGTTGTAACTTCCTGCGCCATCTTCTGAGTCTGTGCTATGTCTGGTCCGTATTAACCAATACGGGCCGTAACCAAGACTTAGTTGAAGGCATCGCGAATCCGATTGACCTGATTCTAGCTCCTTTTGATGTGAAATTGTCCCAAAACCTGTTTTCTGCAATAAAACATAAAGAAGGGTGACAGTAGCCTTTTTCTCTAAATAATTAAACATAAGTGTGAGAAAATATGCAAAACCTAAGCCAAAATCCTACGTAAATCATCATCATTTTGACTCTGATCACGCCTCCCAACTTGAATTGTTGCTTGTCCTCAAGCAACGACATCCCAGCTAGTCAAAGATCCGGTCTAGGTTAAACCATACAATCTCAAGGACTTGTTTAAAATTTAATCGGAACTTAGATTTGGTACAATTGGCATGACAATAAAAATTTAGAATTCTAAAATATTAATGATCTCTCCCTCGAACAATTTATTCACCCCATGATTGACCTCATTATGCTAACCCTAGAATAATTATTATCAAACAATCTAATTCACAAATATCCTTAAAATTGAGAGTATTAATTTCCCCTTTGATTATACATGGATCCCTTCCAATCAATAGGAATTCTAATGATATAAATTTTGATTTTCCTTCCCAATTGATTGGAGCAAAGTATGACAACTAAGTGTGTTGGTACTTGTGACTATTTTTTGAAAATTAAATATGTACAAAAATTAAAATTTGGGAGGTTTTCTCGAGCCTATTGGTAACCAGTCTTGCGTAGGCACCCGTACTCTTTTTATCCTCCATCTTTTATTCTATTTTTTTTTTCTATATTTTTCTATTTTTTTGGATTTTTCTCTTTTTCGATTTTTTTGTATTTTTCTATTTTTGTGAAAAATAAAATAACATATTTTTGTGTCACAAGCACCATGATTACACACAATTTCAAGTATTCATTCATACAAGAAATTATTGCATAGTTTCGCTAGGGGTCTATCTATAATGGGTATTCTAAAACACTATCAAATTTAAAAGACTTTGCAAAAATAAATTACTCAAAATAAAATTCTAGGTTTTGCAATTTTTGATCAACTCTCATGGTTAGCAATTAATTGTTCACTTTGAAATTACTAAAAATTAAAATTCTGAATTTTTGGTATCATGGCCAATTATCTAAACCTTAGCCTAATTAAAATTTTAAAACAATTCCTATTTGATTATCCTACATGCAAATTATATGATCCTATCAATGCAAATGCCTATATGCACGCTAGATAAAAACCTCAACCGTTCCTCCCAACTTATCTTGGTTAATCCTTGAAAAGTGGTCCCGATTGAGTAAAACTGCTAGCGAAAAAGAAAAAAAAAATAAGGGTCCTACATGCCATGATCCTAGATACAATGCAATTCCTAAACTAATTTCTTATCCCCTACCCCCATGCTTAAATTTTGTATTGTCCTCAATGCAAGAAAATAAACAAGAAAGAGAGGGATAAGAAAGATCTCACAGATTACTCATTGTCGCGGGGTGGTGGTGGGTTGAATGGAATCGGTGGTGTGAATGGTATTCCCTTGGAAATGCAATATTCATAGAAATTCTCGTGTGCTTTGTTTACCTTGTCCAAGTATTCTTCCAAGTAGCGTGTGCGCTTATTTAAATTCTCGAGGGTGTTGTTGGCGTAACGTGCGGTAGGGCCTGGCTCGCGAGGTCGTGATATTGTCGGTTCTTGCTCCCAACCGGTGGGCGCGGGTATGGAGTTGGATGCATTTGTAGTGTCGCGTGGTGGAATGAGATGTCGTACAAATGCCATATCATGGTGTTGGATGGTTGAGTGGTGTGGTGTGCTTTGTGATTCCTCCATATGTTCTTCGGTTGGTTCCTCCTCCGTTGGCTCCTCTTCTTCTGGTTCCTCCTCTTCTTGTGCTTCATCTTCATGTTCGGATTCGTATCCGAACTGAAATGACCCCCTATCCGTACCAATGTGGATGGTCATATTTTCACCAATTTTGAGAGTGTACCTAATGTCGCCGGTGTGTGCGTTGAAGACCGCTTGTACATGGTTATTATTCACCAAATAGTTCATATTGAGGCGGTTGTTGCCGAATACTTCCACAAAGCCGTCAAAACTTATGTTGTGGTGGTGTGCAAGGAGGGTTGCGAAGCAACCCACGGAAACCACATGGTTGTTTTTCGTGTCGGCGGCCACGGAAGTAAGGTGGTGCATGATGTGGTGGCCGAGATGTGGTTGATGCTTATGGCTCTTCATGCAACGCATGATGAAGATATCTCGCTCTTGCACCTCCGTTGTGTCTTCTCCTGTTGGGAAGATAGAGTTAGTCAAGATAATATGAATATACAGCAACTCTATTGAAGAAATAAAGCGTGAGTCTTTGCGGTATATTTTGCGCTCATCGATTGCGACCATCTCCCAATACTTCGTGCGCTTCTACCTCGTGCACAGTTCGATTTCGCCATTTGTTGGGATGGACAGCGCTTTGCAAAAGTCCTCCATGGTTATTGTAAATGGGCGGTTGAGTAAACGGTATGTGATCATGTCGCCTTCCCATTGTAGTGTTGATAAGAATTCTATGGAGGGTCTTAGATATACTCTTGTAGTCCGTAGGCGGTCCGCCAAGTCCCATAAATTGATATTATTGAGGGACACGCGCACGTAATCATAACACCCGAGGACTTTCATGGTGTTTATGCACATCGCCTTGTTGTTCGCGACGGTTCGGTCGAGCAATGTTTGAGCGCGATCGAATTCTTGCTTGCTGTAGAACTTGATTCCCATGGCTGTTGCGAAGATGTGTTCATTGTCGGATTGAGAATCGGAGGAACGGGGGCTGTTGTGCGCCATTTTTCTCTGGTTTTGGTCTCTGTTACGGGCCGTATTAAGCTGATACGGTGCTAATACGGGCTTGACTTGGAGAATTTCTGTGGACAGGTTTCGAATTTTGATATGAAAATCTACAAAATGGTGCAGGGAAAAAGGGAGGTGATTGAAGGGTTTAAATGGCAGTGAAAAGATGTGATGAATGTGTAGAAAGTGCTGGTAGTGGGAGGTTAGATTTAGTTAAAATTCGAGTTTTTGTTTCTTGAAGCATCAGAAATAGAGTTGGTTAAAACTGCTCATTGATTACGGTCCGTATCAACTGATACGGTCCGTAACCGTTGTGCGGTTTTTGTGTTGAACCTTTCTTTTTCTGCGCCAAGTCCCAGATAAGCCCGTATTGGAGAACTACTCCGTATTGGACTGATACAATCCGTAACAGAGAATAATTTTTCGTGACGGGCTTCGAATTTTGTCAATTAAATTCTTCCAGCATTTCCTCCTGTAGGTAAGAATAGTAACCCTGTGATTAGTACAATAGTTTAGGATCAAATGAAATATTTTTTTTTTTATTTTTGAATTTTTATATGAAAAAGAAAACAAAAGTGGCCTTGGGTTGCCTCCCAAGAAGCGCTTGTTTAAAGTCATTAGCTTGACTTTGTGTCGCATCAGTCGTTTGGCTGATTCCCGAAGGAATATGTCTCTTTATGCTCGTCATTTGTTCCTGCGATGTAGTGCTTCAACCTCTGGCCGTTCACCTTAAAATACCCGGTTTCTTGACTCCAGATTTGGATTGTTCCATAAGGGTACGCGCAAGTGACCTTGTATGGCCCCGTCCATCTGGATCTCAATTTTCCGGGAAAGAGTTTTAATCTTGAATTGAAGAGAAGCACCATGTCGCCTTCTTTGAATTCCCTTTTTCTTATCTTTTTGTCATGGTAGAATTTCGCCCGTTCTTTATACATCCTTGCATTATCGTATGCGTGTAGTCTCAGTTCGTCTAGTGCATTCAGGTCTAGTAGCCTCTTCTTGCCTGCATCTCTAAGGTCATAATTGAATGTTTTTATTGCCCAATATGCCTTGTGTTCTAACTCCACCGGCATATGACAAGCCTTTCCGTAGATCAGTTTGTAGGGTGTCATTCCGATTGGAGTTTTGAACGAGGTTCTGTAGGCCCAAAGTGCTTCGTCTAGTTTGAGTGCCCAATTCTTTCTGGACCAAGACACCGTCTTTTGCAAGATGTTCTTGATTTCTCTGTTTGAAATTTCTACTTGCCCACTGGTTTGTGGATGGTAAGGAGTTGCCACCTTGTGTGTGACGCCATATTTCTTCAGAAGATTGTTGAATTGATTGTTGATGAAATGCGATCCTCCATCACTTATCACTACTCGAGGGATGCCAAACCTTGGAAATATGATCTTCTGGAACAGCCTCTTGACTATATTTGCATCTGCTGATGGCGCTGGAATTGCTTCCACCCATTTTGAGACATAGTCGACTGCTACGAGGATATACTTGTTGTTACCTGAGCTCGGGAATGGCCCCATGAAATCAGTTCCCCAAACATCGAAAATCTCCACTTCTAGGATTGAATTTTGAGGCATCTCATCGCGTTTGGATATGTTTCCCGTCCGTTGACATGCGTCACAGCGGGAGACATAATCCTGAACATCTCTGAAGATGTCGGGCCAATAAAAACCTGCTTGAAGGATTTTCAATGCTGTCTTTCAGAATGATGCATGGCCACCATACGGCGAGGAGTGACAGTCATGAATGATGCTTTTCGATTCTTCGTGTGTGACACATCTTCTGTGTATTCCGTCTACGCAAAGGCGGAAGAGGTAAGGATCATCCCAGTAGTAATGTTTGGCACTTGTTAGAAATCTCTTCTTTTGCTGAAATGTCATGTTTGGCGGGATGGCTCCACATGCAATGTAGTTGGCCAGATCTGCGTACCATGGCCGTCTGCATGTCTCTACAGAGTAGAGTTGTTCATCAGCAAAAGAATCATCGATCGGTTGATCATCACTGCTTGGTTGTCTCAGTCTTGACAGGTGGTCGGCTACCGAATTCTCTGTGCCCTTCTTAATTTTATGCATGCTTGATTTCTTAATTTTAGATGTAATTAATTTCATGCATGCTTGATTTCTTAATTTTAGATGTAATTAATTAGTGTATTGTGGTCCAATAACCGACCTTTAGATGCTTTTAGGTCCATGCCCGTTCAAAATTAATCCAATAGGGATTAATTTTGGATAGTCCCCGTTTTAGGACTGCTCTTTGAATATTATGTCTCATTTAGGATGTGAACACATATTAGCGGGATTTAATTAGTATTTGAGGAAAGTTCGACAGTATTTTCCCTTATTGCTCCTACGAGTATGTGGTTCGTACGCATACTTGGGGAGTTAAGGGGAAATGCTGCCGAATTTTTCTCAAATACTAATTAAATCTCGCTAATATGTGTTCACATATGAGACATAATATTCAAAGAGTGGGTTAGGATTGTAAACCGGCCCTTTGTAAGCCTAAAATTTTGTACACGAAGGAGAATGTTGACCATGCATGATTAATTGATCAAATCATTTTTTTAATTTAATTTACAGATGGATCGAAGCTGGATGTATGAAATGCGACGTGACAGTGAAGAATATTTGGTTCGCGTTGATGAGTTTATAAAATTTGCTGAGAGTTATAGAGTGAAGAAAAAAGAAGAAGACATTTTATGTCCTTGTAAAGATTGTAAAAATTTATTAAGATTTTTGGACATCGAAGAAATTAGAGCTCATTTGATTTGTCGGGGATTTAAGAAGAGATATACATGTTGGTTCATGCATGGTGAGAAATTTAGGGAAAGTAGTAGTGCCAATAAAGATTGTAATCGTGAATTGAATGATGAGAATGTTGGAATTTCTGATAATTTTGAACTTGATTGGAACGAGGATTATGAGAGTGCCGAATATTCTAATAACGTCGAACCCGAAAATGACGATGATGAGATGGAGAGGAATTTTGATGAAAATGTAGAACACGAGTTTACTGAAAATTTGGAGGATATGTTACGTGATGTGGAATGAAATTAGTGATAAAAATTATGATAAATTTCAAAATTTGTCTAATGAATCCAAGAAGCCGTTGTATCCCGGGTGTACCAATTTTACAAAACTGTCAGCTGTGTTGAAATTTTTAAACTTAAAAGCAGACAATGGTTGGAGCGATAAGAGTTTCACGTCCTTATTACAGCTTTTAGGAGAAATGCTCCCAGATAACGAGTTACCCGGTACAATATATCAGGCAAAGAAGTTGATATGTCCAATGGGGTTGAAGATCGAAGAATACATGCATGTCCGAATGACTGTGTATTGTATTGTAACGAGTACGAGGCCATGCATGTCTGTCCTAAATGCGGTGTTTCACGATATAAACGTCGTAAGGACCAGGACACTGATGATTGTAACGAGGACACAAATGGCCGACCTCCGGCTAAGGTGTTGTGGTATTTGCCGATAATACCGAGATTCAAACGGTTGTTTGCGAATCCCAAAGATGCAAAATTATTGCGCTGGCACGAAGAAGAGCGCAAAAATGACGGTAAACTAAGGCACCCGGCTGATTCTCCTCAATGGAGAAACATTGACAGACATTTCAAAGAATTTGGTTCTGAAACGAGGAACCTTAGGATTGTGGTGAGCTCAGATGGAATGAGTCCGTTTGGAAGTATGAGCAGTCGGCACAGTACTTGGCCAGTTCTTTTATGCATCTACAATCTTCCTCCTTGGTTGTGCATGAAACGCAGATATATAATGATGTCATTACTAATCCAAGGACCCAGACAACCCGGAAATGACATAGATGTATATCTCGCACCATTAACCGAGGACCTCCAAAAATTGTGGCGTGATGGCGTCCCGGTGTGGGATGCGTATATGAAAGAGACCTTTAACTTACGGGCCATGGTGTTTTGCACCGTAAATAATTTCCCCGCGTACGGAAATTTGTCGGGTTACACTTGTAAAGGAGCAAAAGCGTGCCCGATCTGTGAAGATGACACGTAGGTGCTGAGGTTGAAAAATTGTCAAAAGAATGTATTCATGGGGCATCGTAGGTTTCTTCCTATTAATCACCCATATCGTAAGAAGAAGATGGCATTCAACGGAAAAATTGAGCTTGGAGTGGCTCGTCATCCATTAGACGGGGAGAGTGTCTTCGAACGGGTAAAAAACATTGATGTTGTTTTTGGAAAATGCGCCAAAGCACTACCGAAGAATATTTGGAAAAAGAGGTCCATATTTTGGGAGCTACCGTACTGGAAATATTTAGAAGTGAGGCATTGCCTAGATGTCATGCATGTCGAAAAAAATGTCTGTGACAGTTTAATTGGTTTATTATTGAACATTCCGGGGAAGACTAAGGATGGTATTAAAGTGAGAAAAAACATGGTAGAGATGAGAATACGACACGAGCTCGCACCGCAGGAGAAAGGGAAGCGCACATACCTACCCCCCGCACTGTGCACAATGTCAAAGAAAGAGAAACAAGCTTCTGTGAATGCCTCAATGGTATAAAAGTCCCATCAGGATATTCTTCGAATATTAAGAAGTTGGTGTCGATGAAGGACTTGAAACTGGTCGGTCTGAAATCTCACGACTGTCATGTTTTATTGACACACATAATTTCCGTTGTAATTCGGGGAATTTTACCAAAGCATGTTCGTCAAACCATTACGAAGCTTTGTTCTTTCTTCAATGCAATAAATTCCAAAGTGATAGACCCTCTAAAATTGGACTCTTTGCAAAAGGAGGTCGTCGTGACTCTTTGCTAACTTGAGATGTATTTTCCGCCATCTTTTTTCGATGTCATGGTTCACCTTGTTGTTCATCTTGTGAGAGAAATTAAGATTTGTGGTCTCGTGTTTCTTCGGTATATGTATCCATTCGAGAGATACATGGGCATCTTGGAAAAATACGTAAGGAACCGACATCGACCCGAAGGCAGCATTATAGAAGGATATTCTACGGAGGAGGTGATTGATTTTTGCACCAACTACTTGACCGGTGTGGATCCTATTGGCGTTCCAAAATCTCGATACGAGGGAAGGCTCCAAGGAGTCGGGACAATTGGGTTGAGAGCCGTAGTTGCTGATCTAAATGAACTACAAAAGGCACATTTTATTATACTACAACACATGACAGATGTTGCTCCCTATATAGATGAGCACATGACAATCCTTCAACAACAAAACTACACGAGGAGTCAGAAGTGGCTTACTAACGAGCATAATCGTTCTTTTATAGGATGGCTGAAAGAAAGAGTGCAGTCACACCCCGTACCTGAAATTGTTAAACTGCTTGGCGAAGGACCCCAAATTGTTGTTAGAACATTCCAAGGATACGAGATTAATGGATATACATTTTACACTAAATCCGTGAGTGATAAGAGCACGATGCAAAACAGTGGGGTGACGTTGGTGGCGACCTCTCAAGAATTCAGTAGATCCGGAGATGGCCGGGTTGTAATAGCATCAAAGTCATATTATGGCGTTATTTAAGAAATTTGGGAGCTCATTTACAGTCCTCGGGGCTAAACAAGGATTCTGACTCACTCGTGGTTAGGATCCAAAATCCTAGGGGCAAAGATTGGGTCATGGGTAGAGCCGAGGTAACCGCTGACGGGAGGATAGTACTCCCAAAGGATTTGCAACCCGTGGCTCAAAGAATGGTAAGAGTCCTTTATACTTACTTTGTGACATCATCCGAAAATTATAACTCCGAAAGTACATCAATTGTTCTTTTGCTTTAACTAATTCTTCTACTTGAACAGTTGGAAGTGGAGGAGGAGGTCAACTCGGGTGCCCGGAGTGTCGAACGACAAAATGATTCCTTGTCCGCAGCGCTAGAGAATCCAGAACACCCGGGTCGAGTAAGGGGTGTAGGGGGCTACAGGGGCTGGAAGGAGGTGTTCCGAGTGGAGGGACAAAAACCTCGAAGAAATCTCGTGCCAAGGTAAACAAAGACGAGATAGTTGCGCAGATACGCGCGGAGGTGAGCAAGAGTACGACGCAAGGTTTGCTGAGATGGAAGCAATGTTGACACAAATTAGATCAGCAACTACGCAGCCATCCGAGCAACCACCTCCCATTTCGCCGGGAATTCGGCGCAGTAGTCAAGCATCCGGCACGTGGGCCTTAGACGATTTGGATAATCTCAAGGTAATCAATACTTGTTCATAATCTAAAGTTAATTAAAACCTGTTTGCAACCTTGTTAGACAATATCGCATCATTAAAATAAACAACTTTCCTATAAATTTGCAGGACCCCAGAGCATGCGACCTCGTCCTGTTGCATGGTAGTGTTCCTCTGATCGTTGCTAAGAGCGTTGTACATCCAGGAACCAAGAGTGTACACTTTGGTCAGCTAAGGCCCGACCATGCATGCGTGCAGGTTGAGTTAGTCGTGGATGGGTGGCAGCACGTACCCCTTCCTGTCCCTACCGAAGAGATGTTTGTGCTTGATGATGCACGGATGTCATTTGTCCAATGGCCCAAGAGTCAGATTGTTTTGGATCAGGTAATCCATAAAAAAATCCATTTATTTGTTACATTCAACTCATTCTTTTTGAAATACTAGAATAATCCATCTATAACTTGATACAGACACGAGGAGATGATGTTACCGGTACGGCGATGTCACCGGTACGTCAGGAGGTGGCTTGTGATGTCGCGGCTGACGCGCCACAATCACCGCCCCGTCCTATGGTCACCGAAGAAGAATACAGCCGTTTGACCAATGATTTGCGCCTTCTCCACGACTACTTGATGACGGCGCCCGAAGGCATGAAGGATATCATCATCCCTGTCCCACCTGGGATGTTTCTACACGAAGGCAGGGATCTCTTGCTGTCGTTCCAAGACTTCAAGGACATCTTCCACCACTCGTCATCCGACAAATGGCTCGATGTGTGTCATTCATCACCATTTTCCTCATGTTAGTGATCAAACTTATTTTTCATTATTATATAGAACTCCAAATATATATTCTAATTACAATATTATGAGTTTTCAGGAAGCTAGTCCGAAACTGTGATGAGATGGTTGACAGAAGAACTTGTGCATATTTCTGGACCCGGAGAAAGTGAGTTCTACGGCAGTGACATGTTATTCGGATATGGCTATCGAGTACATGTGTTCTGCGATGCATCGTGCTAAGGCGGAGGAGAAGAAATTCATTCTCATGCCATACCACCAGAGGTTAGTTCTAATCTTAACTTATGTGTTGTTTATATTTTAATTAAAGAATTGTATAAAGGAAATAAAAGTTAAACATAAAAAAAGAAATCACACCATCAACCATAGCAAACACTTGTGTCACTATTATATGCTAAAGTACTATAATTCTTCTCCTGATCCCACAGCAAACATTGGTGTTCGATTATCATTGTGCGTACCTAAATGTGGGCATAATTGTTGATTCTTGTAAGCCCAAAGGAACGGATCGCGCTTGACAAGTGCAAGCTATCTTCCCTTTTGTGAATAAGTAAGCAATAATAATTCATTAGGTTTGAATTTCTTTCAATCATATCAAATTATAAAATTGCTAATTACATTCACTCAATTTTGTAAGGGCTTTTGCGAAATATATTAAAGAGGGAGGATCAGATAGCACGGGCACTGCGCAAGAAATCTAAGTTGAATTGGAAGTGGATGTTGGTGAGCACACTTTATGAGTTAGTAATTTCATATCTTGTTCAAAAAAATATTGTCATTCTAACAAAGGCCGCTAAATGTAAATTTCAGAGCCCGCAACAGAAGGAGGGTTGGGAATGCGCTTATTACACGATGATATTCATGTTTGACTTTGTCGAAAGAATACAATTCCTATTCCCAAAAGCGGTATGTACTTCATATTAATTTCCTATATAATAAGCAATTGATATCTACCTTTTCTGAAATACTAACTATTATCAAATTATAATTTTGTAGGATGTGACAAAGCAAGCGCATTACACCAAGGATCAGATCGACGATGTGCGGTGCATATGGGCAAGGTGGTTTGCCATGGAATTTTGTAATCCTCGATATGGATTTGCATAGATTTGTAATAAAAATATGTTTCGAATGAATTTATTGCTATATGAATTTTGTATAAATTTAGTAATTTCTTGCTAATTAATCTGTTTCGAATGAATATTTGTATTTCTGTTGCAAAAAATTGGCTAGCAAAGCTGAAGGCTAGCCCAAAAAACAAAATATACAAAAAAAAAAAGATATTTATACACGGATATTTCACAATTGGTGCGTGTACGATAGAAAAAAAACAAAAAAAAAATTAGCTATTGCACACGGTTATTTAACAGTTGTCCGTGTACAATAGCATAGAGCTACACGGACATTTTATAAAAAACCGTGTGCAATACTAATCATACACGGATATTTTAGAAAAATCCGTGTATGACTAGCCTTGCTGGAGGCGAAATACAAAAAATCTTCAACTATTTGTACATGGATATTTACCAAAAGTCCGTGTATAATAGCTAAGAGAGTTACACGGACTTTTAATACAAAGCCGTGTAGAAAGAGGAATCGTACACGGTTAATTAGGGGATATCCGTGTAGCTCGGTAACTTGTAGAGCGACACCGGCAGGTCTTTGTACACGGTTAATTAGGGAATATCCGTGTAGAAATCATTATAATCACACACGGTTAAATATCCGTGTGTAGTTTCTGACCTATTCATACACCCTGGCTTTAAACACAGCAGGAAATCCATGTAGCTCTTCCATTAATGTCCGTGTGCAATCTGTTTTTCTGTAGTAGTGGTTTGAGAGAAAACCTAGAGTTGGGCATTTGAAAGTGTTTGGTTTTATTACATATACCTTAATCAACTCACAAAGAAGGACAAAACTTGATGAAGAATCAGAAAAGTTCATATTCATTGGCTATTGCACACAGTCTAAGGGTTATAGACTATACAACCCAAACAGTGGTAAAATTGTGGTAAGCAGAAATGTTTTATTTGATGAAAATGCAAGTTGGCAGTGGAAGGAAACAATACAAGGAGTAGATTGTAGAAATAACATAAGATGATGTTGAAGGCATTGAAACTGTGCAACAACCAACTGATCTAAAAAGATTAGACATGAATGAAAATTGCCCCAGTTCAGATCTAAATAGCAACGGTTCTGATCCTGATTTGCCTCCAGACAGACATGACAAAAACCAAAACCCAAACCCTAATACACCAATAGTCAGAGTTAACAGCAGACGTCATTTTGGTCCTGACACACCCGTAAGAAAAATGAAATATGTGCAGGAATTGTATGAAACAACATAGGTATTATATGTGGCAGATCTCTCAACCTTTGAAGAAGCTGCAAAGAAAGGAGGAATGGCAACAGACACACTTACAAGCATTGGCACGAAGCAAATTCGAGCTATTCCAAAAAAGCACTTGGAGTAACCAATTATGAATCAAGGGGGAGTGTTGAGAATTAATTCTAAATTGGTTCTAGAAAATCTGTAGAAATTAAGTTGGTTAGAGCATCTACATTCCAGCAATTCAAATGAATTTCTAAATAATTGTTAACCACTTTTTAGAAATTAAGATCTCTAAAGTTTCTAACTCTCACAACTCTGAAATTAATTTTAGAGTTTCTATTAAGCCACGTCAGTAACAAATTAAAAAGGAGAAATAATTTGAGCCAATTATTTAATCAGCATGGAGTTTATAAACAGTTTCTTAATAAAAAACTTTACTACATAGTTTATAAATAAAAAACTCTTCCACATCCATGAAACTGAATTAGAAACTGCTACATCAAATTAGAAATTCTAATAGTACCAGGGATGTGGATGCTCTTAGAAAGCAGTTTTCTGACGTGTAAAACTGCTGTGAGTGTTGCAAGTTATTTTTAGTATAGTTGTTATTTTTAGCATACGTTTTGTAGTGGATAATTATTAGTGGGTAGTTATTTTAGAGAACGTGTAGTACGTACTAATTTAAATACTGTAGAACTTTGTAATTGAGTAAGCGTATGAAAAAGTTTTTTTGCTTCTATTCAGAAAATAATTCTTTGTTTCTGGAAATACTAGCACATGCAGCAGCACAGTATTCTGTTTTGGTTGATTGAACTGTCAATTAGCAGCAAAACATTTGTTGTTTACATCGGTTTTACTTCTATCATAACCCAACAGCTTTTCCTAATTTAGATAAGGTTCAAAAATCCAATACACAACACCAGTCTTGTAGTGTAAAGGGGATAGTTTTTTTTACTTTGTTTCTATCTTTTTTTGTAATATGATCATATCTATATTTGCAAGCACTAACTATACATGAAATGCACACAAACAATTAATAGTGCGCCATTGTTGAGATACTTCAAAATTTGCAAAGTATTAATGCTATTCTTAGCTTTCTAGACATTCAGGAATAATAGAAAAAAAAAAAAAAAAACAAGAAATAGATATGACACCTCATGCTTCCAGACGAGAAAAAAGCACGCTACATGGCTTGAGGATTAGTGACTATGATGACTACTATATAGTAATTAACAATAATTTCACTAATACTGATAATAATATCAGTATCATTGTCAATGATGTAATTATCATTTAATTATTTATATAGTTTTACTTCTCTCCTGACACTTCTAGCACCATTGATCGCATTTCATGCTTCCGTTATGTAACCCCCACAGAAATATGGGAATCTAGACATGCAGGACCTAAGATCTACCAATGATGATTCTTTTTACCTTAATATATTTCTGGTGAAACTCGCACCAAATTCTGCATCAACTGTGTTCTGATCCTGTGGCACTTGTCACCTTAGTTATCCCCTGGGTGGGCTACCACTTTATTCTAGCCTCTCCAAACTGCATAAACTTCGAGATATAGTTAATTGTACATAACAAAGTAATTAATTCAATGATGATAAACACTGAAAGAGAAGTACATTTTTTTTAGTTACAGAAAAAATGCCAACTATATTCAATAATGTCTTAGAAAGGTACAGAGCATGATTATTTACAAAATGGAAACAGAAACATATTTAATTGGCAATTACATAACCATTTGTTACGATTGCTAATTATTTGTTACGTAGTACAATATGAGGCCGAACTAAGAAAGAAAGTATAGTTGAGTTGCAATACACAAAATTATATTCTATTCAAGTTGAAATACTTTTAACTAGTTGAATATCATCTGCTGCTATCATTCTGATGCCATGTGTTTGTATTTTGATCAGATTTTAAAGTAGGATTGCTATCTTAAATGAAGAACTATATATTATAGAATAATGCAAAATATTGCCATCAAAATTGTTCCTGTACAGCAGGGACCACAGAAGAAACCGCACTAATTTATGTGGGATACAAAGGCAAAACACGGAATCAGCTTAATTTACCAAATAAAGCAAACTTTGGTTTTAGGCTTCCTGAAAGGGCAAAATCTCTAGGGGCGTCCCCCAGCCGTAGATCCTTGACAGGTGTCTTAATCCATGGCGACACCTGAGCAACGAGTCCCAATTTGATTATGCCACTTTATATTTTGGAAGCAGCGCTGGCTAACAAGCTCTATATGTGTGAAGTACTGTGTGTGACTAACAACCAGAACAGACTTAAAAATGGTACAAGTAAGGAAGCATTATGGGCCTCATGTCGTTATCACATGATTAATTGAAGGCACTCTGTCTTAGTTTTTACTTACCACTTCACAATTAAGATGGCAATTAGCAACACCAGGCCATATCCTATTCAGACAAGAAATCTTGGTGTTTTATTCCCACCACCACATGTATCTACAGTTTCTATTGTGGAGGCTGACATATCTAACAACTTCAGTATTAGTTCAGCATATAATATATTTTTCAGATGTTGTGAATAATTTGTGATCAATAGTTGAACATTCCCCTT
This sequence comes from Carex parvula, assembly GCA_025461045.1. Classification (NCBI taxonomy): domain Eukaryota; kingdom Viridiplantae; phylum Streptophyta; class Magnoliopsida; order Poales; family Cyperaceae; genus Carex; species Carex parvula. Next base: position 257,932 of record JAJGRW010000977.1, on the reverse strand, counting down.
CTCTATATATTATGTTATTAAAATGTACTTGGAGATTAAATTTTATATTTTTTTGGAGTTACTATTTTTAAGATAGGTACATAATCACTTTTTTAGATGGCCCAAATTTTTCTGAAAAATAGTGAATTTGTATCTATCTTTAAAAAATAGTAAAAAAGTTCTAAACAAATATACAATGTAATCTCCAAATACATTTTAATGTGGATATCATGTTGAGCATTCAGATCGTCTGTTTGAACTTTGAAATTGAGAATAAAGATGTGGGATATGATTGGAGCATGAAAGCAATAGGGCATTTGAGCCCTCCTATGTGTGTGTGCGCGCGCGTGTATCTACTTTCTACACCGTTGCAAGTCTGAAAATATTGATGTAGCAAAACTCGCTGCCATAGTGGTTTCACTTGAATAAAAAAACAAAACTTAAATTTTGAAAATTTGAATAATTTTTAAGATAAAGAATACACTGTCAATTGGAAGGGGTTGGTGATCAGATAGCTGAGATAATAATTGTAGTTATCCAAACAAATCCGGGAGCTAAAAATATAAATAAATAAGATTGTTTCTAAGGTGCAAGTACCTCAAAGTGGACACATAATCAAGATCTTGTTTCAAAAACAGAAAATTATATATGGCATGCTTACAACAGTTTTATTAATTTTTAGAAATTAAAAAATCAGTTTGTCTGAAACAAGATTACAAAAAACAGTTCCATCTATTTATCGAGAATAAAAAACAATCACTCATTGTAGTTGGAAGGTTATAGCAAAGCGCAATATCAACAGTAATATATTCGCTTGCTCCCTACCTGGTTGCAAGCTAGCTAGTAGTAGTTGTTAGCTGTATCCTCTAAGCATAGCACATAGCCACATACTCTTCTCTTTTTTCTCTCTAATTAGGCATACACTTCACTTGTATCTGTATGGGCCAGTATGAAAGCATCATTTCATAGCTCTCATGTCATGCATTACCACTGCATGTCATGCCATGATGCCACTGATGGATATTGGATCATGGATGGATGCAGTTTCTCTAGCTAGCGGTTGACCCATCATTCAGTATGTACGAAAGCATCTTGATAGAATCTCAAATATCCATTGGGAGCAACCCCATTGGCTAGCCGGTGAATCAAAAACCTATTTGTCATATTGTTTCTTTGTTCTCTGCAATTACAATAAATTTTACCAACTAAAATCAGTTTTCACTGTATCACTAAAGACTATATATTTAGCATTATAAATTGATCGTGTATCAAGTTTATATATATGCAATTTTAGTGTTAATTATTTGACATTTTATCAAAATTTGTAAATTTAAAGTCATTTGATGAATAATAAACATATATCAAATTAATAATTTTCATATGTATTATATTGGACTAAGTATAATTCATATATATATCTAGTGATGGATTTTGAAAATCATAACTTATGCTAAACAGATAGTTAATGTACATTTTCATACTTCCTATTGACAAACAGATAGTTTTCTTTTCCTTTTTTTTCCTTTTAATTCTTTCTCAGACAACAAATCGTGCTTTGCCAAATCGGTGTCAATACTCAAATGATGCAATTTTGTTGGAATTTCAGTAAACAACCAAATTCCTAACCATGTGGAGTTAGTGACAGGATCGGAATCTATAAATCTCTGAGAATAGAATCTTACTGCCAAAGATTTGCCACTCCAGGTGTTAGATCTCTGCATGCACTTTTTCAGGACCAATTGGACATACTGGTACCAAGCAGTCCCCAATTGCTTTTGCAAGTTGCCTCCCTCGAATAAAATCCATAGGTTCCCTTTTGCATTGTGCTCTGTCACTTCCTATATATGTTACTGCACATTTGCGCTGTATCATCTATTATATGACATAACTCTGTCGACATGTGTACATGAATTATGAGTGTAAAAAAACTTTTCAAACAAAAAAAAAGATGGTTATAAAATTGTTAACATTTTAATTTTATTTGTTTTAGTGTTTAAGATTTAGACTTTAGAATTCACTTTCAGAATTTAGGATTTAAAGTGCAAGATTTATATGCGGATTACGGGTTAACTCAATCAATCCCGTGAGAATTAATGTTACTTGGCGATGTTTGAAGAACTTTTTTCTTTTTTGTACTGTAGTTTGTGCATAGAGTTGAATTAAAAAAAAAATTTACTAATCTTGATATTCACTAATTTTAATTTAACAATTTTTTTTATTTCTTTTAATATATTATGTTAGTTTTGTAGTAGCCAGCTAACTTCAAAAGGGACCTTAAAAAAAAACTTCAAATTAAATAATGTTATTTACACTTCATTCGTATAAATAAATTTGCTATTATTAAAATCCAATCTTTGTATAATTGTTTTTTCTGTGATATTTATGTATAATTGTAAATATTTGTTAAAAAAACTAAAGCAACGCTTCGATATTTGATAGAATATATTATTACAAACACTTAATTTGTAACTAGGTTTCAACTCAAATACTTCCTTGATTCTACAGAACCACTACTGTTGTGTAATTTGGATTTCAATTCAAATACTCTTAGTTCTATAGAAACATACTGGAAGTATAGGAATTACTAATCAGGAAATAGCATGCAACAATGATGGTGAATGATGATGAGTTAGTCGCCAACAGGTGTAATATTCCAAGGCAGGATTGCACATAATCACATGGTTTCACCTTTCTTCTCAGCATTTGTATGCTTAGGAGACAAAGGTGACTGAGCACTGTAAACCTGAGACCCAATTGAGCATGCAAAGGCACACTTTTGTTCATTTTG
>JAJGRW010000977.1:104129-250665 GCA_025461045.1 Carex parvula | reverse complement strand
TATATATTGTTATATTTTGCCTTGTAAGATTTACGGAACCTTGAGGAATAATTTAGAAAGTGTTTGCTGTACACCTATTTTATTAGGGATCGACTAACAATCCCCTCCATTCAGTTCCCTAACGTCCCCCTAACTGTCAAAGTACAACTGTCAGTCCCTCCAACAGTCAAAGTACAACTGTCAGTCCCTCATTCAACAACATAGAAAGTATTCATACCTAAGATATGAAGTATTCATATATAATTCATCAAGTATTCATACCTAATATATCAAATATTAATTCACATACAAACTGGGGACCATTACTTTTCGGGGACAGTAACTGTTAGACTGCATTGGGGACCACAACCAAAAAGTCACGTGGATCACACCACCAGTCCCCCATTCATTGATTAAATTAATTCACATACAAAATGGAAAAATATGAATACCTAAGATATCAAGTATATAAAAAAAAACTGGACACAATACCTACTCATCTTTTACACGTTTTTCAAGGTGGTTTTTGTTTTCTCTGTTCAATCTAACTAATTTTTGGGACGATCTATGAGGAATGTGACAATCTAAAATCCCGAACGTGTTTACATAATTCTCTTTCAAATGAGATCCCATGATGACCTACTTTATACGTTTTTCAAGGTACAAATATTCATAATATGAAAAATATCATACCTACGCTATCAAATATTTATATATAATTCATCAGTATTCATACTTAAGATATCAAGGTATTTAAAGAAAAAACTGGACTCAGTCATTTTACACGTTTGACACGTTTTTCAAAGTGATTTAAATGATTGACAAAGTTGAGTTACATTGGAGAACGTTTAGGGAGACTGAAGTGAGGGACCAACATCTTTACTCATTTATTAATACGGTCCGTCATTTTTTCCTGCCTTATTAAGCAACTTTTGCGGCAAGATATATCGCGATAAACATAAAATATGTAAAGCGCGGTTTTGCTTGGTCCCCAAGATTGCGCTCGATATAGAAACAGAGGGTGCCTATTTGTACGGAGGTATTGAAGGTCGATAAGGAAATTTCTACGATTGAAACAAGAAGTGTCTTTAGAAGTTTCTTTAAGAGTTTCGCTCTTCTCTAGTTCAATGGCACCGAAAACTTCAAATCGTGACGAAGGTGGCAATGTAAACACATCAAGGTAAAATCCTTCCCTAGAGTAATATTAAGATAATTAAGCAGGAGGAAGAAGAGAGATTGTTTTATTTTTTTGGTTTGCTGGAAGATATTGCCCTGATTGGCCCTGTTAGGCTAATTTGAAACTCTTACAAAAGTTGGTAGCTAGAAAAACAGAAAAAAAGTTCCCAACTTTTGTCAGGGTCATGTGTTTGAATTAGAATAGAGACCAGAACTGGATTAACATGTGTCATGCGGATGCTTCGACAACCTACTATGGCATGTTTCATGGAATTATGAAATTCAGCAATTAGGATAGCTGGTATCTTTGGTATTCCGATTTTTTAATATTGCTCATCATGTACCATAGGTTTGTGATGCATATATCGCTGTGTTCAAACTCTTTACAAAAGTTGGTGGCATGAAAAACAAGAAAAAGGTTCCCAAGTTTTGTCAGGGTCGTTTGTTTGAATTAGAATAAAGTTCAACGTGATTAAATATATGTCGTGTGGATGTTTCTACAACCTACTATGGCATGAATCATGCAATTATGGAATTGACCAATAAGGATAATGCTATCTCTGGTATTCCAATTTTTTACAAAGAAATGCTAAAAGGGAAATCAGATGTACTTGATATAAGAAACCAGCAAACGAGGATGCACCAAAGAGTAAAAACCCCAGATTCCCGAAATAATTAACCTAAATTGGCTTAGCAGTGCTTGATCCTCATTGCTGCATCATTGTGTAAAAATAGGTACTTGGCTTTCCACCCCACTAGATGCTAATGCAGTTTGTTAGGTTTTCATATTGTTAGTGATAGTCCCAGATATTTAATAGCGAGACCTTTTTAAGGACACCCCAAGATGGTTTGTACCACATGGTGCAGGATATCTGACAAGGCTATCGGGAGTAAAGGATTTCGGAATAGATTTATTGATTATTCCGTGAGTTTTTTGCGCAAGTCCCTAAAATTGCAGGGATAATTTTGTAGTTCCTTGGGTATGCATCAGAGATGATTGTGTGTGTGTGTGTGTGTGTGTGTGGTGGGGGGGGGGGGGGGGGGGGGTGGGTATGGATTAAGGGACGGGTGATAGTGGGTAGCCCTGGCAGAATCCTAATTTCCTATGATAGGAAGTGTCGTCTTGGATCTCATTGGCCATGCTGTTATTTCATACATATTAGTCTTATGAAGTATTAGTTTTTATTTTCAAATGACTTCTCAGCTCCAGGTGTTGAGATGTGCTTTTGTTTGTGAATAATGTCAAGTTCCATTGTGATAGTTCAAATAATTTTTGTGTTATGAATAAACTTCTTGGTTGTGTCCATAGTTTTTGAAACAACTTTACAATTACAAGCTTACTAACTATTTTTTTGTTTTCCAGGAAGAAGAAATTGCGACCATGCAACAGAACTGTAGCAGAGATCCTGGCCAAGTGGCGAGAAATCCACCATTCCAAGAATTTGACAAATACGCAAAAACCCAAAAAAGCCCCTGCAAAGGGATCGAGGAAAGGTTGCATGAGAGGAAAAGGTGGCCCGGAAAACATCAAATGCAATTACCGTGGCGTGAGGCAACGCACTTGGGGCAAGTGGGTTGCTGAGATCCGCGAACCCAATAACGGGGCCCGCCTTTGGCTAGGTACCTTTAACACCTCAGATGATGCCGCTTTGGCCTATGACGAGGCGGCTAGAGCTATGTATGGAGATAGTGCATGCGTCAACTTCCCAGTAACTGATGCTAGCGCAACTACAGCTAGTGTTTCCGGCATGGAGGAGGCGGAAATCAAGTTGCCGAAAGTGGAGTTGCAGGATGATGATATGTTCAAGGCATATGACTTGCCGTCTTATATGTTGGGCGAAAGTTTTGCTGATTGCCATGATATAGTTGAATACATCGATTTTGACAGTGGATTTGATCAATTTAATGTTGATGATCTAATTAATGTTGATTAATGGGCATTTTGTGATTAGTTTAGAGAAATTCTGGGGTAAACCAGCTGATACTTTGTTTCTGCATTGTTTCGTTAAACCAGCAGATACTGACTTTTGATTGGATCAAGTAATAGCATATTAATTTTGTGTAAAGAGCATTGATAAGAAAGAGAAAAGGCCTCAGTGTTGTTAGACGAAGTGGACAAACTAATTTAATTGTTTGTTGAAATGAAAGCACATCCATTTGTTTTAACAATTGCAACGTTTATTAGAAACATAATTACATAATTACATAAGGAGAAAAGAGTAAGAATCCTACCTTCTGGTAAATAACTATCTGTCAATTTAAGACGGGAAATATATGTCCTAAGCCTAATTATATTGTTCTTTATGTAATACTGCCAGCCTGAGATCATTACTAAGTTTTGAATTGTAGTTCCTAAGAAGTTGATAAGAAATTACCAGGAATTTCTTCAGAAAGCAAAGTATTTGCTACCTCTATTGGAAGTAGATGTTCAATTTTATTTCCCATTAACCTGAACAATTGAGGAAAAAATCCTAAATTAAGTCTAAAGCATTGACAGATATGTTTACTATTATTAGTTTAAAATCTGAGGAAATAATTGGAATCAGAAAAAAATTTGCGTTTTCAAAAAGATCTTTCGTGTTCTTTTGCACAACTACCCTCCAAAAAGTCTAATCTTAGATGATTAATGTACTGAAGTAATTTCAACGGTTAAATTAAATTGCAGAAATATTGGCCTCATAAAGTGCATCATTATTCCTGAAATACATCTCAATCTATGGCTACTTCTGTTCCTGTAAAATAAAGTTTGTTAAACTAGTTATTTTGAAGAGCTTATTAGTTCTCTAAGCAAGTCATGTATAATTGAAAACATTTAAGTAGGTAAGGATACTTAATTTAATTAGGAGTGCAAAATGTAAATACCAAGTCTCCAGGGATAATTATGCAACTTTACGAAACCGTCACTATTATTCATGCCTACAAAGAGCATTTTTTTTTCTACATTGTGTATTTCTCCATTTTTCTTGGATTCTCCATCGTCATTTTATTAGGTGATGAATATTTTCCACTTGAAGATAGAAGGATCTCGTTGGAAAATCACCCTGGAAGAATACAGAACATAAGCAAATCTTTAGAATAAAAATAAGCTTTAAATTCCCACGTTGGTAAAGAGGTGATTAAACAAGAACTCAACATTTCTCCGGAAAAATGGATTTGCAATGCTATAGAAGCCAAGATGAGAGCACATTCAATGTTGGCATTTGGGAAGGGGCGAACCCGCTCACCTCGTCGCTCTCACTTCTATCCGTGCAGCTTGTTTTCATCATTGTTCTTACTCAACTTCTCTTCTACGTCCTCAAGCCTGTCAAGCAACCCCGGGTTGTCGCTGAGATATTGGTACATGTTCCATTTGCCTCGTCTTAAATTATTAGAACACACAATATTTCAACATTGTTTTATTTGTCCTTCAAACTTGAATATTTTTTAGATCAAATTTGTACCATTTTCTGTGGTGCAGTTTTTGTTTAGCCTGCAATTTGTTCTTGGATTTCTAGATCAAATTTGTACCATTTTCTGTGGTGCAGTTTTGGTTTTAGCCTGCAATTTGTTCCTGGGTTTCTGAAAATGCATCCACGCTAACCAAGGTTCTTATTTCAAGTCGTTCCTTATTTTCTTTTTTTTTTCTTTTTTAAAATGTCTTCTCAATTTAATCAAATAATCAGGGGTGCGTGCACTATTTTAATTTTGTTCTTTCAGAAAAGTTGGTTTATTTGACAAATGTCTTTCTCCCATCAGGCAGGCATTATATTGGGACCATCATTTTTGGGAAGTAATAAGACATTCAAGAAGATTTTCTACCCGACACGGGGCGAACAGATTCTTGAGACACTTGCAACATTTGGCGTGATGTTCCTCATTTTCCTCATTGGGGTGAAAACCGATCTCCGCATCCTCTTTCATGCTGGTAAAAGGGCTCCAATTTTGGGCATGTCTGGCTTGATTGGTGCTCTTGCGATCATCTTTCCAAGTTGCCTGATGAATATGAAATCACTTGAGCCGGATGTACTCAAAGTCCCCGCGTTCATGTTCTCTATGTCTGTTTCCCTTTCCATGAACTCTTTTGTTGTGATCGTGCCCATCCTTTCCGACCTCAATTTACTCAATTCTGACCTAGGCCGGATTGCCTTGTCTGGGTCAGTGACAAATGATTTTGTTGGTTGGACTATGTTAGCTAGCATTATCATTAGTGATGCTTCAACTGTCTCTGCTCAGACAGCTATTTGGGCGGCTTTCTCCATCGTTGCATTGGTTTTGTTTATTGTGCTTGCTGTGCGGCCATTTGCGTTGTGGGTTGTTGAGAAAACACCCCAGGGGAAACCAATCGAGGAGGGGTATATCTTTGCTTTCCTACTCCTAATACTCCTAGTGGCCTTCTATACTGACATTATAGGCACCAACTCAATGACTGGTGCTCTTGTTCTCGGTTTGGTGATACCAGACGGACCACCACTTGGATCCGCATTGACCGAGAAGATTGAAATCATCATGAAAGGGCTTATCGTGCCGTTGTACTACACCGTGGCAGGGAGTAAAATAAACTTATGGCACCTGACTTTTGCAAAGTTGCCCGGCATCATCTTCTTGGGTGTGCTCGGGAAAATTGCAGGAACTCTTCTACCTTCTCTCTACTACAAGATTCCCTTTCTTGATGCACTTGCTCTTAGCCTCTTTATGACCAGCAAAGGGATTATAGAGGTTATGACTTATAACTTTTGGATGAGCAATAAGGTATATGTAACTCCAAAAAATTAATTAAGTTGTTGCTCTTACTTTTCATTGAACTTCCATACCTTGCTTATTTGTTACAAGTCTTGTTGCTTAAGAAAAATTTCTCTTCAATTTAGCAATGATTTCTCAAATGACTAGAAATGTCATATCTAACTTACCTCACTTATTTTTTATTCAAATTACTAGCTTATCGAGAAGAATACCTACAGCATCCTGATGCTCTCAGTCATCCTGGTCCCAGCTGTGTGCGTACCCATAGCGAGCACACTCTATGACCCGGCACGATGCTACGCTGTGTACAAGCGGCGAACAATACAGCACCTCAAAACAGAAGCAGAGCTTCGCATCCTTGCATGTGTATCTGACCAATCACATGTGCCAGGCATGCTTAACCTCCTTGAGGCATCTTATCCTACCATACAGAGCCCCATATGTGTGTACCTCTTGCAACTTGTAGAGCTTGTGGGTCGTTTGGTTCCAGTATTCATCCCGCACAAAATTGACCGGGCCAATATGGCGGATGGTAGTACTGGTTTTGAGGCTGACCCAATCATAAATGCATTTCTATTGCATGAACAAACCAACCAAGGCGTGCTGTCAGTAGCTCCATATACAACAATATCACCCTACACATCAATGCATGATGAGATCTGCAGGTTGGCCGTCGATAAAAGGGTGTCATTGATTTTGCTACATTTCCACCAAAGGAAAGATATAGCTGGACATGTCAGGGCAAATACTGGTCTCCGCAACGTTAATCGCAAGGTGACAATAAAACTTCTCTTATCAAGTGAGTCAGAAACAGGCATAAAATGCAAAAGGAAAAGAGAAACAGGTAGAGGAGGGTTCAAATGACTCCATATTTTGTACCTCCATCATGCCTCCAATTTTAAATGTTAATAACTTAAATTTGAAACTCATATATCAACATGAAACCGTTAGATTTGATGTATATCATTTTCTCTATGCACATATAAAGAATTACAACATTTTGACTTTGTTTTGATCGATATCAAGAGCTTGCAAAATGTATAATATTGATATGGATAAATTATTGAAGTTGATTTTTCAACTTTGATTCATATAACAACAAAACCAAAAAGTGATAATTTTTTTATGTGCATGTAGAGAATAATATAAATCACATCTAGCGGTTTTATTTTGACATATAAGTTTTAGAACTTTTGTTATTAGAAAATTAAAAAGTGGAGGCATGGAGGCACAAAAAATTGAGGCATTTGAACCCTCCTCAAACAGATATAACTCTTATCATTACTCTGCCTGGTATGATTAGCAATTTATTCACAGGTCATATCCAGTGCACCCTGCTCGGTTGCGGTGCTGATAGACAGGCAAGCAACTGACACAACAACTGTCACTACCGAATTCATGCACCAAGTGGTAGTACTATTCTTTGGTGGTGGCGACGACCGTGAGGCACTAGCATATGGTGAACGCATGGCCAAGCATCCGGGTATCAACTTGACAGTGATCCGGTTTTTGCCTAGCCGGGGGATCAAAGATGATCAGGCTGAACGGAAACTGGATAACCGTATTCTAGATGACATGAAAGCAATAGGGTTGAGAACCAGGAAAGTGAAATACAGGGAAGAATTGGTAGGCGACATGGAGAATATAGTTCAAGTGATAAGAGCATTGGATCAGGAATCCTATGATTTGGTCATGGTAGGGATGAGGCACACATGGAATGCGGTCATGTTGGCTGACAGGTTATCGGACTGGAGCGAGTGCCCTGAATTAGGGGTGGTAGGAGATTTCTTGGCGACCGCAGAATTTGACTCAATGTTTTCAATTTTAATATTGAAGCAGCAGGATCAGGGTGGAATGCTGGCAGTGACTGCATATAATGTGCCGATGAATGCGGAGGAACCACCTACACATTAACAGGATTTATTTTTTATTCACATGTATTATTGATATTATGAGCTAGAGAGGTTTTTCCGTTTGTTTAATGTAGATTAATATTGTAAATGAAAATAGCATTATTGTTATTAAAGAATATGTTCTGTTACGTAGGACAAAAGGGATATAAATCTTTCTTAATTTACTATTGTAGACAGTACAATGCTTCTTGCTATATATGAGAATTTTGTTGTTCCTTGGCTGGTTTTTTCTTTCTTTAGGTCACAGAAACTACTCAAAGTTGAAAACGTTTACATTTTCATTTTATATTCAAAATAATGAAAATGCAATTGGCAGTTAATCCTACCTCTATTTCTTTATGATATAATTGTCCACTAAAATTACCGAAGATATGGAGGTATCCATTCAGCTTTTTTTTTTTGGGAGCTGCTAAAGCAACAGCAGCTACCTTGTAATGGCACTAATTTATAATCCAAATTGATAATCCAAAACCTCGTCGTAAAGTAATTAGTTAAATCCCCCTGCAACAAGAAACAGAGCACTGGAACCCTTTATTGTCCTAATATATGTCACTAATTTACTAATTAACAATGGCGCACTAAAAATTCCAATCTAAAGAAATCCTATTAGTTACTCAAATCACTGCACGGCTGGATCATATTATAAAGGGACCCAACTGCATCGCCTATACAAAACAAAAGGCAAATCCCTTCCAATGGCAACTGATCCTCTTTTCATATCAATCCTTCTCTTTTTACTTGTTATTACTGTCAGTAGCAATAAACCAGAGACTAAAGCACCTAAACTTGCGGCCGCGTTCTACTTCGGTGACTCCACTTTAGACACTGGTAACAATGGTTACATCCCCACAATTATCAACGCGAATCACTTCCCATATGGTCAGGACTTCCCTGAAAACAAACCGACTGGTAGGTTCTCAAACGGGCTTCTTGTACCGGATCTCCTAGGCACAAAGCTTGGCTTAACAAAATTTTCCTCTCCTTTCTTGGATCCTAGCTTGTCAAAAGATGATATGAGATTAGGGGCCAATTTTGCATCAGCTGGGTCGGGTTTCGACGAAGCCACGTCCCAACCATGGAACACAGTTCCTATGTCAGGGCAAGTGAAGATGTTTAAATCCTACCTCACACGGCTTGAAATAGATGTGGGGAAAGAGGAGGCCTCTAGTATTATCGCCAATTCATTGATTCTCATCAGTGCTGGGTCCAATGATTTTACAGGGAATTATTATCGTGCATCCAATAAAAGCAGGAAAAGCTTAGGGGAGTACCAGGATTTTGTACTCCACAAGGTGGAGATGACTCTCGAGGTAAATTCTTCGCTTACTGTGGTTTAGTTCACTATAATTATAGTTAGCTTTTATTAACAGAAAACTAAGCCATTTTTACAAGTATCCTTATTTGGTACGACTCGGAATAACGGTGTCGGTGGTGTTTATCCTGTGAAAATGAGCTGTTACAGGTGGAAAAAAAGGGAAGATATCTCCAGGATTGATAGGCGGCTGTAATTGGCTGATTACAATCATGTTTGTTATAGTATCTGTGTATATTTGGCATTTGTGATTTTATATTACTAAAAACAGGAAAAGGAATATTAGGAAAGAAATATTGGTAGCATCCTGTGTTCTATAAAGGATGGTTTCATCCTGTTACTAATGTATAAGAAAAATTGAAATAAATAAAAATAAGGGAGGGAGGTTTGGGGAGTCTGGTGTTCTACTGTGCTTGATTTCTTAGTTTGTGACATGGTATCAGAGCCAAGTTGGTTATAATCCTGATCCACAATGACTTCCCCTTCTTCACCAAAAAAAAATTACTGACCAAACTGAAACCACTACTCTACTTGAACGGCTTGCTCAACTTCTCTCACAACCATTGCCTCTCCTAACTCCACAGGAGGTCCAGCAGCCCCAGGCAAATCATGTACCGACACCCTCAGACCATGGAATTTCCCCTGTCTCGGTAAAACTAACCGGGCAGAATTATGGACTCTGGGCACAGGTGGTAGAAATGAATCTGGCGGGCAGACAGAAACTGGGCTACATCAACGGTGGTGTATCTCCTCCACCTTTAACGGATGCGAGCTATGCGAAATGGTTTGCTGAAGATTCGACAGTCAAGGCCTGGCTAATTGGTTCCATGGACCCCACTCTAATAGGTAACTTTATTAGATTTCCTAGTGCCAGAGATGTTTGGAGGGCTGTGGCCACTGCATACTTTGATGGTAAAGACAAAACCCAAGTTTACAACCTTAGGAGACAAGTGACTCGACTCAAACAGTCGGGTAAACCAATTGAAGAATATTTCAATCTCTTGCAAGGTCTTTGGCAAGAGATCGATTTTAGGCGCCCAAATCCAATGGAAACCCCAAAGGATATAGAAACACATAACTCTCTTGTGCAGGAAGAAAGGGTTTACACTTTCCTTGACGGTCTTGATGATAGACTAGACAATGCAAGGGCAGAGGTACTCCGTATGGAACCTTTCCCTACGGTTGAGGAAGCGTTTGCCAGGATCCGGCAAGAAGATGTGAGGCAGACAGTGATGCTTGGAAAGAGTGCTATCGATGCATCCATGGCGATGGTGGTTAGGGAGACCAGGGCACCAGAAAACACAGAACAAGCTGATGCGAATCTGACTCTGACAAAACACAACAGCCAGCCTAAGCCACGGCCTTCCTCAGGCAACTGTACACATTGTGGCGGGGCCAAGCACACCAAAGAAACCTGCTTCAAACTACACGGGTACCCTGACTGGTTCAAGGACCTGAAGAAGAAGAAACAGCAAGCCAACGACAACAATCGAGGAAAAGGCAACTTGGCAACAGGTAGCGATCTCTCCCTGGTTCCATCAGTAAATGGTGAGAAAGTAAAGTCTGCGGAAGGTAACTTTTCTTTCTATTCTCAACAAAGGGCAGAAATTTACTCTGATTATATTAAGCAGAATATGGATGTGAATAGTGGGATGGCTTTCAGCACTTGTGACCCGAATGCCAAATCCTGGATCATTGACTCTGGCGCATCAGACCACATGACATTTTTTAGAGAAGATATTACAGAACCTACAGAACCTAGAAGAAGGGAAATTGTAAATGCCAATGGTAAATCGAGTCCAGTAACTGGTGCAGGAACAGTACATATCTCTCCTTCAATAACTCTTTCCAATACCCTTCTTGTCCCATCCTTATCTACAAGACTCTTATCTGTGGGGCAGATTTGTGAAGACCTGAACTGTGTTGTACTAATGTATCCTAATTTCTGTCTTTTTCAGGATATCCTCACGAAGGAGATTATTGGGCGTGGTACTAAAAAGGGGGGATTGTATCACCTAGAAGACATGAATGGTGGAAGCGCTCTCAATACAGCAGGTTTATCTACTAATTGTAAGAATAAGGTGTTGATTTGGCACAAACGCTTGGGTCATCCTTCATTTGGTTATATGAAGCACTTGTTTCCAGAACTGTTTGTAAACTGTGGAAATTATAAATTTGAATGTGAAACATGTATTAAGGCTAAGAGCCATCGTGTGTCTTATCCTCAAAACTTGACTAAGTGTAGTTCTCCTTTTGATTTGATACATTCAGATGTGTGGGGGCCGGCCCCGGTTACCTCAAAGAATAGGAACAAATGGTTTATTTTGTTTATTGATGACTGTACCCGTATGACCTGGCTTTACGTCCTAAAACACAAAGATGAGGTTGGTGAGGTGTTTAAAGTTTTTTTCAGAATGATAAAAACACAGTTTGGACGAGCTATAAAGACAGTCCGAAGTGACAATGGAGGAGAGTTTGTTAACAAAAACCTAAAAATGTTTTTTAATGAAGAAGGTATAATACATGAGACATCATGTGCCGGAACTCCACAACAAAATGGAGTAGCAGAACGAAAAAATCGGCATGTGGTGGAAACTGCCAGATCCTTACTTTTCGAATACAGTGTTCCTAATCACCTTTGGGATGAGGCTGTGACGGCATCTGTATATTTAATCAACCGAATGCCATCCAAGGTATTAGATTTCCAAACTCCACTACAAAGACTCTCTTCTTTCTTACCAATTCCGTCTGTTTTAACACTGCCACCAAGAATATTTGGGTGCACAGCCTATGTTCATATTCCTAAAAATCAAAGAACAAAACTCGAACCGTGTGCAGAAAAATGTGTTTTCTTGGGATATGGACCGCACAAAAAGGGATATAAATGTTACAATCCGACATCAGAATGAATTTACGTAACCATGGATGTTACGTTTCTAGAAACAGAGGGATATTATCAGACCAACAAAAACCATTTTTCGGAGGAGAGTAATGAGGAAAACTGGTTTCTGTTCGGTTTACCAATAACACCAGAGACGGATTCAAACCTCTCTAAATCCGCAGAACTTGAGTCAGGTTCTGATTCCAGCCCATCCGACCTAGCTGCCAAGTCGAACAACCCCACACACAGCCCAGGTATATCTCTCGACTTGGGCCACTCGAGCAACAACCCAGCCCGAATTGAACCACCTGATCCAGCGGAAAGGGGTCCAGAAATGTTTCAGAATAAATATGCAAGGAGGAGACCTGTTGAGCATGATCAGAATACTACCGCTGAGAATAGATTCCGAGTAGATTTTGATGAAGACGAAAGAAATGTGATACAATCCCCTCCTCAACCACAAGGCCCAGCTCCAGAGGATATCCAAGAGGTAAATAATTCTGACTCAAACTCAACTAATTCCAGTTACAAGTTGCCTGACAGGATAAATAGAGGAAAGGCACCAGACAAGTTTAAACCCGACGAATGGGATATGAAGAGGTGTACTTATCCAATAAACAACTATGTGAGTTCGAGCCATCTACCAGTGCAGCTGAGAGGATTTGTGGCAAATGTCTCTGCAGTTCAAGTTCCAGAAAGAGTAGATGAGGCAATGAAGGATCCAAAGTGGGTCAGAGCAATGGAACTCGAAATGGAGGCCTTGAAGAAGAATCAAACTTGGGAATTAGTAGAACTGCCAGCAGGAAAGAAGACAGTGGGATGTAAATGGGTTTTTTCTGTCAAATATGACGCAAATGGAGCTATCGAACGGTACAAGGCACGATTAGTCGCAAAAGGGTACACTCAGACTTATGGTATCGACTTCCAAGAAACCTTTTCTCCAGTTGCAAAACTTAATACTGTTCGAGTCTTACTTTCTCTTGCAGCTAATCTTGATTGGCCACTACATCAATTCGACGTCAAGAATGCTTTTTTGCATGGCAACCTTGAAGAAGAAATCTATATGGATGTTCCTCCTGGGTACGAATATTTGGAAAGAAGACCGATGGTGTGTAAACTAAAGAGGTCACTATATGGGTTGAAGCAATCACCGCGTGCGTGGTTTGGGAGATTCAGTAATGCCATGAGAAGTTATGGGTACAAACAGAGTGACTCAGACCATACCTTGTTCCTGAAGCACAACCAAGGTAAGATCACTGCTCTTATAATATATGTGGATGATATGGTGATAACTGGAAATGATAGGCAGGAAATAAGGAATTTAGAGGAACGGCTTTCAAAAGAATTTGAAATGAAGAATTTAGGAGGCCTAAAGTATTTCCTTGGAATTGAGGTTGCACGATCAAAAGAAGGGATTATCCTGTCTCAAAGAAAGTATGTGTTGGACCTACTCGCTGAAGTAGGAATGCTTGATTGCAAACCAGTAGAGACTCCAGCAGTACAGAATCTAAAGTTGGGAGAATACCCAGATCAGATACCGGCCAATAAGGAAAGGTACCAGAGATTAGTCGGAAAATTAATTTACCTATCCCACACACGTCCGGATATAGCATACGCCGTTAGTGTGGTAAGTCAATTTATGCATTCTCCAAGTGACATGCATATGGAGGCAGTGACCCGAATTCTCCGATATTTGAAAGGATCTCCAGGAAGGGGAATCCAGTTCAAGAAACATGGACACCTGAAAATTAGCGGATACACCGACGCTGACTGGGCAGGAAACGTGACTGACAGAAAATCGATGGCAGGGTACTTTACGTTTGTTGGAGGGAACTTGGTCACATGGAGGAGCAAAAAACAGAACGTTGTGGCTCTCTCAAGTGCCGAATCAGAGTTTCGGGGGATGTCAAAGGGCCTATGCGAACTTCTATGGTTAAGAAAACTTATGACAGAGCTTGGATATGAACCTAAGGAGGAGATGGATCTGTTCTGTGATAACAAAGCTGCAATCGACATATCACACAACCCGGTGCAGCACGATCGAACCAAGCATGTTGAGGTGGATCGTCACTTCATAAAGCACAATCTAGAAGAAAAGACCATTCGGTTTCCACATGTAAGATCAGAAGATCAGTTGGCAGATATTTTGACCAAGGCAGTTGCAACCAAGATCTTCGACAGCTCATTAGGCAAGTTAGGCATGGTAGATATCTACCAACCTACTTGAGGAGGAGTGTGAAAATGAGCTGTTACAGGTGGAAAAAAAGGGAAGATATCTCCAGGATTGATAGGCGGCTGTAATTGGCTGATTACAATCATGTTTGTTATAGTATCTGTGTATATTTGGCATTTGTGATTTTATATTACTAAAAACAGGAAAAGGAATATTAGGAAAGAAATATTGGTAGCATCCTGTGTTCTATAAAGGATGGTTTCATCCTGTTACTAATGTATAAGAAAAATTGAAATAAATAAAAATAAGGGAGGGAGGTTTGGGGAGTCTGGTGTTCTACTGTGCTTGATTTCTTAGTTTGTGACATATCCCTCGTGCCAAAATCTTGAGTCATTTTCGACAGGATAGTCAAAAAGGCAACATAAAGCAGCTCACAAGAAGAGCTAGGAGCACTAACTTCCAAAATTACACTATTATTTAGAATTTGAATTGTCACTATCCGAAATTTCTCATGCTATTTTTTTTGAGGAAAATATTTCTCATGCTGAGCTAGACTTCTCAGTTTCACAATGAAGATTGTGTATCATTTCTGACCAATACTGACATTTACCGACCGGATTTTCATCAGTGTGTTAAGCTATTATTGAAAACTTGTCCACTTTTGCCAACATTGTCCACATTTAAGAAATCAATCATTTTAAGCAATATTTTACATCGTTTCCTGTAGTGAATAGTATCCTTAACTGCTTGATGCATTTATCCAAATCATTGCATCTGCAAAGGCTATTCCCTACTTTAAAGGGGTTAATTAAATGTACTCTCAGAAAAAGGAACTGAAACTATTATACAACAGGAGCTCTATTATCTTGGAGGTAGGTCATTTTCCGTTGCGAACCTCCCTCCTTTCGGTTGCACTCCTCTCCAGATAACACTGAGCTTTAAGGGCACAAAAGAGCGAGAATGTGATGGTTATTTGAACAATGATGCAACACTTTACAACTCTAAGCTAGGAAACCTATTGCATGATTTGCAAGAGAAGCTCGATGGAAGCAAGTTTATTTACCTCGATGCATACAGTGATTTCATGGACATTCTTGAGCATTCGTCTCTTCATGGTAAGTTTAACAGACCTGATTTTCAGTTTGTGCATATTACTGTGCATTCCAAATTATGATCAAACAGTTGGCCTTCTGACAATTTTGCACTTCAGCATTTATTATTATTTATTACATACAACGCCATATAACACATTAAACTAAATAGAACCAACCTAACAAAAGGAAAGAGTAGTTGTGTAGTTTCTTAAGAGATGTACCAGTATTTTCAGGACTACTTGCTACCAGCTATATCAATATGGCTCAAAATTAGCCTCACAGAACTAAATCCTAGAGATTCTTTGTCTATTGCCAGGCACCAGTTTTTATAAGAACTCAGCGTCATTCTATTTGTTAAACCCAAAACTTAAACTTCCAGCCACTCATAAACAGTTGCCAAACAAAAGCAAATATAAAAGTACATTCTTTCTTGCACCGAGTTAAGTTACTGATAAAAGCAGGCTGCCCAGTTGTCTGCCCTGACATGTCTCGGTATAGAACCAGATCAGTTCAATACTGATATATCAAAGTGAAATTTACTGTCCAAATGAAAAAAGTTAGATTTTCAATGTCTTTTGAAAGAATTGCCAAATTAGCACATCAAGGTTAATGAAATGTTACAAGTGGCGTAAGTATCACCATGAGAAATACCTAGTGTGAATATGAGGGTAATGATGCGCGAACAAAGAGGTCAGATCTGTATAGCTACTTGAGCATTATCGGTTTCCGTCTTTCGTTAACAACTTGCTTTCTAAATGAAAAAAATAGCAACCTACAGCTCTTTCCTTTTTCAAATCAACTTTTTAAGAGAATAAAAGACAGAGACTATTACTCACAGGTTTTCAAGAGACCAAAAGAGGATGCTGTGGGACTGGACTGGCAGAGGTGGGCCCGCTTTGCAACTTCCTGACTCCAATCTGCAAAAATGTTTCATCCTACATATTTTATGATGCCGTACATCCAACCCAACGAGTTTACCAGTTATTAACTGATTCAGTCATGAAGACTATTATGCAACTACTCTAGCCAATCTTGTTTGATTGAGTATTTCTTTTTTACACAGAAATGAGGACATTGCTGTTTCTCAATAAAATGAAATGTGGGTGTTTAAAGCTTTCTTTTAGTTCTTAAAGAAACAATAATATTTGTTTCTCTCTGCATGTGAAATATTGTTGATTAAAAAAACTGTCATGGTTATCTTACCAGATTCCATTTTCAAGTAATTATACCCTAGATATAGGCCTGCCAAAAGATGCATCTGCAGTAGTTCATAATAAGATTAAGCATAGGCCTTTAAAAACCTCAGCTTATACTAAAATGAAGGTTTGTTTTCTTTTTTCTTAATGAATGGTTCCAGTCAACCTCGTATATTAGTCACCACAAAAGAAAGAGATGGATCTAATAAGCATTAGCTGTCGGTGTTATAAAAGTTTGGTCATGGTTTTCTCTTTTTAGCACAAAAATGTTGCACATAGTTTATTTATTGCTTTTTTAAGCGAACACCACTCGACCAAAGCTGGAGATAGTCGGTCAACCTTTAAGATAATACTCAATCATGCTCTGTAAGGTTGTTTGCCTTTAATATGCAGTTAATCTTTGCTAAAATAAAGCATTTTATTCTTGTTTTGGACCACAAAAAGTGGTTAATACGATGGATATTTTTAATCTACAAAGAAAAAAACTCCGGCACACTTGGTGCTACCAATTTTATCCTTTGCGGTAGAGATAGCAAAGTATTGCCTGACGAAAGGACTTGCTTGCAGCACGAACTTGACCAGATCTTCTATTAAAAGCAACTACCCAAATTTTACCTGAGCAACCTGCATCGGAACCGGCTAGACCCAAGCTGACATGTACTCGCATAGACCAACTCCACAACTGAGCGCACTACAAAAAAACTCAACCTAGTTGAACATAATTTTAATGACCCAAAAAAAAAAGACTCAACCACTGTTTCATAGTTAATTTTATCAAAAAGTTAACCCCAAACAACAATTTGACTAGATTATCAAATCCAACCAAACCGAAACCCAACTGTCCAAGATCAACGGCCTAGAATCCAAAACAACCCCCGATTATGGATAAGCCCCAGCCCCAATGACCCAGGACCCAAAGCAGCCAAACCCAAAACAAGCATGTATTAAATTAGTTAAGGTAAAATATGAAATGATAAGACAGTACTAAACACATCTACAAAATTGAAGCATTAAACAAAAAGCTGGCCCAACAGAGCTCTGAACTGATTAGTAAAGATGCATTTAAGATATAGAGAAAGCACAAAAGGAGTTAAATTCTTCAGTATTGCAGAAACAAACTAAAAATAACATAAAATTGTTCCAGCTAGTAATAAGATATGGGGAAAGTCTAAACTCAATATACAAGACACCTTAAACCGACAGCTTTAGCTCAAACAACTAGCATAAAAAGCACACAATATTACACACATTCCTAGATGATACAACTACATTTCAAGCAACATAGTAAGAAAACCAATAGGGGACCAAACAATGAGAGAAAAAGAGAAGCTTATCTCTTCTCAGTGCCTTGGAATAACTCTCCAATCCATGCCTCCACATCCTCTGGTGTATACTTGACATACACATCTCGGCTATCTGAAATGGCTTTCAACCTCGACAGGAATGTTCTATATGCTGGAACCACAGAATCCATTATGGACATTCGCAAATCAAGTCGCATTTGCTCATCTGCAATCAACCACTCAGCTTGTGTCTTGCAATTCTCCTCCAAGTAGTTATTGAACACCCGCAACTTCTCTGGTCTGACCCCACCATCATTTATCTGTAACACACTGATGATCTTGGCCCACACACGGTGATACTCCCGGGTCCATCGTCTGACCTTACTGTTCATTTGCTTGCTCCATTCCTCACCTAACAAAACCCCAAGTTCACTATCCTTCACCTTCTGGAGAATGTACTTCCCGTTGTTCATTAGAAAAACACAGCTCAGAGCAGGTTCACGATAAACCTCTGATTTTGCATCGAGGTTTTTCTGCAGAACATCCATGATCCATGCAATATGGATGGCCAAAGATGAGGTTGGACGGTCAGGATCTACTGGTCCTACTGACATGGGACCAAATTCCCCACCTTCCATCACTTCTTCAAGAGTTTGGCGAGACCCGCATGCAGCACGGAGGTAATTCATAACATAACGGGTTATTGGGTGTAGACCGCCACCATGCACAGGTACAGACACACGAACAGGGTCACGCCTGATCAGGTTCTCTAATTCCATAAATATACCCTTGATGGATGACCCCACGGCACTGCACACAGTGGCAACCTCATTTCGAAGAGCACAAGAGTATTCATCAGAGAAAATTGTTTCAAGCTCTGGAAGCAAGTCCCGTGCAGACTCATACATGTCAACTACACGAAAGAGCCGTTCAGGTGTGCGACTAGCAGCTGCCACAGCATCAGCAAAGGAGAGAAGTTGTAAAGCCGGTGGTCGGCTGGCTCCAGCAAAGGCCATGTCACCATAAGGAAGAAGCCCGTCAAAAAGGCGGTCACAGAGCCGGCGCTCACTTGGAATCAAAATTTTAAAAACCATATTAAATCCCGGGATCCACCGTGCAATATCAAGCTCAAGCTCATCCCAAGGGATTGACTTGACCTCCTCTGCCGTGCGGGGGCGAAGCCCGAGCCTTGCCACGCTCTCCTCAAGAAATCCCTTACGAGCTACTACGTATGTCTCAGCGCACTCCCTGCCAAATCCAGCAGCCACCATTCGTCGTGCAATTTTGTGAAGATCTGAGACAGATCCCGGTGGAAGGGCATCAATAACCACGTCATAGTCAGTGACTGGTCGTGCAATTGGGATTCGCGCATCCTCGATGTCTTCATCATACTCGTACTCGTCACTCTCATCGGAGTCAAATCCAGTTGGCCGGGAGGGGGCAGCCGGGGCAGCATCATCAGGCCGCTCGATAAGGGACTTGAACTCGCGCTCCAGTCGAAACATGCACCTCTGGAGTAAATCGTCAGCTCGATCCAGCAAGGGTTGGTTGTCACCAAGAGGGGCTGCTTCGAGATCTTTGATTGTAGCAATTAGATCATCCACAGCTTCGAGGAAACCCTCTGCTGCATCTGAATCAGACCAGATCAGACGTTCCTGGTTTATTACCTGAGTTACCTGACGGTCGAGAGTGCGTAGAGTACGCTCAAAAGAGGTTATCGGCACGTGCTGCTGTTCCTCACTTGAACCGCCACCTCCGCCGCCGCCGGCCGCGTCACGCTTCCCATGGAGTTTGTCAAGCGACAATCGACCGTCGTAGTTGGAAAATACTTTGAGTATGTCTTCAGTCATCGAGTCCGTACTACCCAAGGTCTTAATAATATGCTGTACGGTCGCGATCAGCTTGTCTTCACCGTTCTCAGCCATGGCCTCTGGTTTGAGATCAAATCAAGAATCAGGTGTGAATTTACAGAGATCTTTATTTGGCCAACTAGGATCGTTGTTCGATCGGAGGTTTTGGGGAAAATTAGGGATAAGAGAAACACAAGGCTTTGGTCAGAAGAGGTTGGGGAGAAAGAGAGTAGAACGCGGAGGGAAGTGGGAGAGAGAGCGACTGATGACGAGCCTAATGGCAGTTTGGTAATTACAGTTTCGGTTATGACTAGTTATTAAGCTTACTGGCGCGATTAGCCTTTTGACTATTTTTTAAAGACGAAATGGCATCATTTATGAGGCCAGAGGGGCGCCATGGAGAGAAGTAACGGCCAATATGGGAGAACAGGAGGCGAATTCGTACCCTCTGCGTTAACTAAAAAAAAGAACGTTCGATCTGTTATAAGATTCATATGGTTCAGATCCGCACTAAGAGTGAGGCTACGGTACTATGCATAGCACGGTTCAGTCCGTGCTACGGCTCAGAATTTTCAAAATTTTACCGGTTAATTCGAATCGTTCAACATTATAAATTGAATATGTACTTGCAAATCAAATTTTACACTTTTTCGAATTTTTTTACTATTTTTTTAGATAGGTAGAAAATCACTTGATCTGAAAATTCTGGACCATCCAAAAACAGTGATTTTCTACCTATCTAGAAAAATAGTAAAAAAATTTGAAAAAAATGTAAAATTTGGTTTGCTAGTACATATTTATTTTATAATCATGTTGAACGGTTCGGATCGACTGTTAGAATTTTGAAAACTCAATCCGTACTATACATAGCACCGTAGCCTCACTCCCGCACTAATATTAAAGGTTCCCTACGTGATCAGATTGGCTCCGTTTAAATCTGACGATCGAGATGCATTAACTAAAAAATGCTCTTTTGAGTTAATGCAGACGATGTGGGCAGAGCAGCAACCGACGAATCCATTTCCTCTGCATTAATTCAGAATTTGAGTTACTACACCTTAGCTATCCAATCAAGATTCGTGACAAATTCGGTCCAAAGTGAAATGCATGGTGCATGGTGCATGGTGCCTCTTTAATATTTGTGCCAACACCGATCGGTCGGTTCGGATTCATTCTTCATTAACTTAAATTTTGAATTAATGTAGACATACGAATTCGCAACGGGTGTCTCGGGTCCAATTTGGGTCTCCTAAAGTGACTCAAATTTCGAGATTGGATTCGGACCGTTCTATTTTGGCATGAATATTAAAAAGTCCTTGTGAATTCAACCTCTAATCGAAACAATGTTTTAAAATACAATTTTGTGCGATATATGGACGACCACTGCATACTGCATATGCTGATTTATATATGCGGGATTTTAAATTAGAATTTATATATATAGAGAGAGAGCTGGGCTATGGTGAGTTGTGAAGTAAGAGGTCATTTTTACTTCACGTTCATATTTTGCATTTTGAAAATTCAAACAACCGATCCGAACCGTTCAACATGTTCTAAATATTGAAATGTGCTTGGAGACTAAATTTTACATTTTTTGGAATTTTTTTACTATTTATTAAGCCACTTTGAAAATCGCTGATCCGGTGGTCCAGAAAATTTTACTGTTTTTTTACTGTTCACAGTGGATCAGCGATTTCAAAGTGGCTTAATAAATAGTAAAAAAATTCCAAAAAATGTAAAATTTAGTCTCCAAGCACATTTCAATATTTAGAAAATGTTGAGCGGTTCGGATCGGTTGTTTGAATTTTCAAAATGAAAATATGGCGTGAAGTAAAACAACGTTTTACTTCACAACTCACCATAGCCTCTCTCTCTCTCTCTATATATATATAAACAAATATACGATAATATGTGGTATCATAATAACAAGTGTGCAGTAATATGCAGCCAAAAATACAGAACCATATATTTGACCGAATACATATTTTCTATTTAGATTGCAACCGAATAAGAATATGCAATTGCATAGACCGAATTTTAATATACTGGATCGGAATGGTCTAATTTCTGATCATACGGTCCATATGTAAATTCAAAATTTTGGTTATTTTAGAGAATCTGGACTGAGCGGCAGGGAAATTTTTTTTATAAACCATAATTAAAAAAAAAATTATGAAACTAATATGACTACTTTTTTTTTAAAAGAACATAAAAACTGAAAAGTCATTTCGGTCAAAACTTTTTTTTCCAGATCAAAATGGTAATTCAGCCCGACGTGATTTTACAGGTTTTCATACCAGCGGCTCCAGAAAATCTAAAAATCTCTCTGGACCGAAATGTCATTTCAGTTCCACTAATTTTTTTTTTAAAACCTTCTCTTCTTTCTCTTTTCTAAGCAAATCTGTTTTTCTGACTTTTCTAAACAATTTATAAACAAACTTTTCTATACAATTTATAAGCAAATTCCAAAAAAAAATAATAATAATAATTCGGACCGAAATGACATTTCGGTCCAGGCTAAAAAACATTGGATCGAAATGGTATCTCGGTCCATGAGTGTTACACCAAAGGCAACACCTATTTTTCTGAAAAAGCTGTGAAACCATCTCGGACTGAATTGTCATTTCGGTCAAGAAAAAAAGTTCGGACTAAAATAACATCTCAGTTCTTATGGTTTTTGTTAAAAAAAAAATAATCATGATTTATTAAAAAAGTTCTTTCTAGACTCGGAATTGGATGGACAGGTTCCCCTAATGTAACACAAAAATTGTGCTTAAATATGGACCGTCCAATCATAATCCCGGCCAATCCGGTCCGCGATAGAATTCACGGGATTCCTTTAATACTCGTGTATATCCTGATTGGACGGTCCGGATCAAAATTCACTTGAGCGAATCTGATTTCGGAATTGGACTAGGTCCGCCAAGAAAAAGACGAAATGGCATCATAGAACGGGAGAGATGACAGTGACGGGACACGGACACAGAACGGCTGGCAATTACTATGGCTATGTTTGGATGCACTAAGAATAGTGCTATTCTTAGAATAGCATTGCTATTCGAATAGCTTGAGCAACCAAACGTACTACTTACTATTCGGAACAAGAAGAATAGTCTTGTTCTCCTATTCTAACAAAAACTTAGAATAGCGATTGAAGCTTTCAATATTAATACTAATCTAATATTTAAAATAATATTATATTACATTTAACATTTAAATTAATATTATATTATTTTATATTTAATCTAATATTATATTATATTTAATCTAATATTTTATTTAATACTAATCTAATATTTAAAATAATATTATTACATTTAATAATTAAATTAATATTATATTGTATTATATTTAAACTAATATTATATTATATTTAATCTAATTTTTTATAATACTAATCTAATATTTAAAATAATATTATATTACATTTAACATTTAAATTAATATTATATTGTATTATATTTAATCCAATATTATATTATATTTACTCTAATATTTTATTTAATACCAATCTAATATTAATATTATATTATATTTAATAATTAAATTAATATTATATTGTATTATATTTAAACTAATATTATATTATATTTAACTAATATTTTATTTAATACTAATATTTAAAATAATATTATATTACATTTAAAATTAAATTAATATTATATTTTATTTTATTTAATACTAATCTAATATTTAAATAATATTATATTCATTTAATATTTAAATAATATTATATTACATTTAATATTTAAACTAATATTATATTATATTTAATCTAATATTTTATTTAATACTAATCTAATATTTAAAATAATATTATATTACATTTAACATTTAAAATAATATTATATTGTATTACATTTAATCTAATATTATATTATATTTAATCTAATATTTTATTTAATAATTAAATTAATATTATATTACGTATTGGATAAAAATATTTTTATATTACGTATTGATAAAAAGATTTAATCTAACACATAAATTATTACTCTATTCATTCCCTCCAAATTCTATTCCTAATATGCAATCCAAACAACTTTTTCACTATTCCGAATAGCTTGAGTTAGCATTGTTCTTAAACAGTAGCTGTTCTTATTTACTATTCTAAACAGTAGCTATTCTAGCTATTCTAGAGTGCATCCAAACGTACCCTATTCTATAGCTTTTTTTTTAATTTTCGAACAACAAATTTATAGCTGTTAAGAAAACTTCGACTTTATTTTTTATTCCCTTTATCTTTATTTTAATAACGCTTTTGAAAATGTCAGATATATCCTAACAATTGTTAGTTCTATTTTTATTATTTTTATCAGCAAAGATTTATATTAAAAAGAAAACCTTATAAAATTTTACTCAAATATTTTTCGTGGTAATTATCATTTTTGCCCAGTACTAAATATTTCTTATTTAGCAATACTTTGAGGAGCATTTCTGGGATTGATAAAAAAAAAATGATATTTGAATTATTTGTGAATTTTTTTGTAATTTTAAAACATAAAGTTACATTTTTGTTTTCTTTATTGAGCTAGCAAAGGATATTGGCATATTTCATTCGGCCTGTTTAAATCCGCTACTTTAGTCTAATCCTTTTTTATTAAAAAAATGTCAAAAAGAGAACACGCAATCCAATGTAGAATAAAACTTAAAACAATAGGAAAAAATCATGCTTCCTTCGAATTTTTTTATAAACTATAATTAAAAAAATATTTTCACAAAACCAACATGATTATTTTTTTTTTACAAAAACCATAAGAACCGAAATGGCATTTCGGTCCGATCTCCTTTTTGATTTTGCTGCGACGGCTCATATGAAAACTTGAGAAAGCCAGTACCACAGAAAATCCAAAAAGGAAACCGGACCGAAATGTCATTTCGGTTCAAAATAAAAAAAAATAACGAACTGAAATGACATTTCGGTTCTTATAATTTTTGTAAAAAAATAATAATCATGTTAGTTTCGTAAAAAAAAAAAATTAATTATGATTTATAAAAAAAATTCGCTTCCTTCAACATATCCAAAAGATCCAAAGCAAAGTGTTATGTTATCGGTAAAATACTAATATTAATCTAATTCATTCTTAACTTCTTGCCCATACAATACATAAGTCTTTCTTCTCTTTTTGGCTCTCTTCCCCAGCTCATATGAGCTCATGTACGGATGAAAAGCTTTTGTAAATATAAGAACCCTTCTTATATATGATACAAATCTGCTGTGATTTTTCACAGAATTATGTTATTCTAAATCCATCTATTCATCTGTTTGAAAAATTCGTGCATAAAAAATAAGTGTTGTTGAGATTCGCACACTTCAACAAATAAAGAGGTAAATTTGACATCACAGAATCCTACTATTCTTTTAAAATCACATCAGATTTATTTCCTCTTATATATCTTTGGTCCATTGAAATAATTATCATCTTATTTTCTCAACCTCAAATCTTCTCTTTCAATTCAAACCAAAACATTGTCCTTTTTTTTCATTATCATATGGTGGTGTTTTGTTGTGGACTAAAGCTAAGGAGGCCTACATTGATTATTTCAACTTAAGCCTGTCCAAATTATTCATGTTTGATTGAGGTTTAAAGTTAGATCATGACTTAAGGTATTCCTTGTTTGGTTAGAGTTGGTGGATGACTAAAGTTTTGGAAGCTTAAATTAGTTAATTATTAATAACAAGATACTAATTATATAATATTAATTATTAATAATGTATTATAATATTATTATAATAATTATTTGTATATTAACAACATAAGATATTAATTATATAATTATATATTAATAATAAGATACTAATTATATAATATTAATATATTAATAACTATAATATATTATAATATTATTATAATAATTATTTAATCTATTAATAATATAAGACATTAATAATAATTATTAATAATAAGATACTATTTATATAATATTAATATATTAATAATATAAGATATTAATTATATAATTATATATTAATAATAAGATACTAATTATATAATATTAATATATTAATAATAACTATAATATATTATAAATATTACTATAATAATTATTTAATATATTAAAAATATAACCTATTAATTATATAATTATATATTAATAATATATTAATAAAAATATACTAATTATATAATATTAATATATTAATAATAACTATATTATATAATATAATTTTATTAATAATTATTTAATATATTAACAATATAACATATTAATAATATAATTATATATTAATAATAATTATTAATAAAGAGATACTAATTATATAATATTATTATAATAATTATTTAATATATTAACAATATAAGATATGAATTATATAATTATTAATAATAATATACTAATTATATAATAATATATTATTACTAATTAATGAGGAGAGGGGTGAAATGGTTGAAGGTGAATGACAGTGGGTCCCAGTGACGTAAAATTGAAGAAAAATTTAAAACACCTCCAGAGATAGTTTAGTTTAAACTTGTTTAGACTGGACTAACTTTTAAGCTATTTTATATTAAGCTAGTCAAATTAGATCTCGATAAAATAGTTAAAACCTAAAGCTTCTTATTTCATCTTTAGTCCACAATCAAACGTGAGGATTGACTTCCATCATTCATCAAAACCTCCTTTATTTTATACAATTGGTCTCGCTTTTCCTTCTGATCAATTCACGTAGGAACAATAAGATGAAATTTAAGCCAAAATGTTACCACAAGATCTGCATGTTCCTTTGTACACCGCGGCAAGAAATTTCAAACTCAATCAATCTCAACATCCCATGAATCCTCAATATACCTCTGAAAAACATTTCCTACAACTCCTCGCCAACGACAATCATTTTTTTTCGAGAGGTAAAAAATTGTCAGAAATTAGAGTGGAAAAAATAGCACTACAGAGTCGACTCTATCACGAAACGACACGATATGTGTGTCGGTTACGTGTCATAATTCGCGTATTTCGTACCGTGATTATTTACATGTTGTGACAATTTTTTGAAAATTTAACACGGCATGTCACACGAAAGATCCGATCATAGCACGACACGTGGTCATGCAAGTCACATGTGATTAGAATTATGAATGTTGAATAAACTAACTTAAATTATAAAAAATAATTAAATATTACCAGTCACATTTAACACAATATGTTTAAATACAGTGTAACTGTAACCACTCGTCATATTTTAATTACGGTATGACACGTAAAAAATTGAGTTAATTACGACAAGACATGACCCTCTACCGGAAAGGCTGCTCGCCGCATTTTAAATGGTTAGAAATTAAATGCTCAGGTTCTCATAAATATGACGGAGTATATACGAACCCTCCTCATTTTGTAAATGGACATGTTGCGTGCTACTTCAGAAAGCATCTAAACCAAAGCATCACAGATCCAATTAGTCTACGGACAATTATCCTCTCCATTACTGTAAAAGATTCCCTTCACTTCACGGTTTGAGATTAACTCCCAGCCGCTTTGGGATTCGGGCTGACGGAGGGGCAGTATTATTGGACTGTGAGAGTCGTGCCAAGTTAAAAAGGACGTCCAGATGAAGTGGTTGTAAAAAATTCCCTATTACGGTATCGAGAAGATCAAGTAATTTGGGTCCGATGCCCAAACTCTAAATGAGTTCGATGGGTTCGATGACCGTCCGATCTGCTTTAAAATTCGTGCCCTCAATTTCAAATCTTCTTTAAAATTCGTTATCTTAAAGCAGATCGGACCCAACCTGCTCTCCTAAATTCATTAGTCCACCAGATACCAAAAGGCGCTCCCGGCTCCTCCGACCTTCCCACCAATCTACCACGAAACCCCTTCTAAAGTTCCAATTCCCCACGCTCTCTTCTAAGTCCTAATAATAGTCGCTGCCGTGAAATTTTAGTTAAAAATCAATCCTTCGCTGAACGACAGGATTGACCATTCTACCTCTCATCCATAAGTCATAGTCAAACAACTTCATCTCTCTTCTCACCTCTTTGAGAAAAATGGCGACCACAAACCCGCCTCTGCTGCCGATCTCCACCACAACTCCCGCCTCGCAAACTCCCTCCACCACCGATCCCGCCACCACGCCAGGTCTCCGCTTCTTCCTCTCGCGCTTCTCTGATTCGATCCGGAGATCCCTCTCCGACCGCCGCCCCTGGTCGGAGCTCATCGATCGTTCCGCCTTCTCCCGCCCGGATTCCCTCGCAGACGCCACCTCACGCGTCCGGAAGAATCTTGGCTACTTTCGAGTCAACTACGCTGCCGTCATAGCGCTGTGCCTTGCCGCCTCTCTCCTCTCTCACCCCTTCTCTCTCGCCGTGCTCCTAGCCCTCCTCGCTGCATGGTGCTTCCTATATCTATTGAGGCCTTCAGATCCTCCCCTCGTTCTCTTTGGCCGCACCTTCTCTGATCGGGAGACTCTTCTGGGGCTTGTGGTTGTCACATTTCTTGCGGTTTTCCTCACATCGGTTGGATCTTTGATTATTTCTGCCCTTTTGATCGGGTCGGCATTGGTTTGCCTCCATGGGGCTTTCCGAATGCCGGAGGATTTGTTTCTTGACGAGGCTGATTCTGTCACCGGTGGTGCTGCTGGAGGACTGCTTTCTTTCCTCGGCGGTGCCGGATCAACAGGTCGGATCTGATCTGATATTAGTAGGGTATTCGTTATTCTATTTTGAAGTCAACAGACGAGGAAAAATCTGATTCTTTGGTTTGGGGCTTGATGTGATTGTATTTTTGAGGTTTAATTACGGTCTTGAGACTAAGTGTAGTGTAATTCATATTTTGATCAAAATATTTAATTTTTGTTTTAGTTTTGGTTGAGCTAAGAACTTAGTTGATAAATTTAATAGAGCAATTATTCTTTCTAAGTATGTGGTTGTCTTACTTATTACATTTATGTTTTTTAGACATTAATATTATGATAGTATATGAAAAAAATAAAAATAGTAACACCGGAGTATCACATTACTCATGTGGTTAGTAGCTGTCCTATGTAAAACTCCTGGAATTGGGAAATGCTTCAATTGTAAAGGGCTTGATCCGATCTGAATCCGGGCCAATCCGGTGCAAGACAGGATGCACAGGGCAACTTTAATATTCATGCCGCAACAGATCAGATGGTATGGATCTAAACTCAAAATTTGAGTTAACTCGGGTGATATGAATTCGAACCGAAGTGGTTTCTGCTTCTCTGGTGACAGTGTCATTTCCCCTCCATTTCCCTCTCCAATCTCCACACATTCTTGCACTCTTGGCTGGTTCACTCTCAGATACTTCCTGACATTTATGCGTTACTGACAACATTTCAAGTAAGCATTTGGAATTCTCTAGTTTCCTTTTCTGTGATTTGCCTTGAAACCCCATGGAAGCCTTATGGCACACCTCAGCAATGACCCCACGTATTTACAACAAAACAACAACCTGCTGACATTCTCAACTATGTTATTCAGTTAAGTTCAAGAGAGTTGCCTGGAACTCTTGAAGCTGCTTATATGCTATTTATCAGGAGTAGCTTGAATTCATAATGACACAGGTGGTGTGTTATCCGAGGACATCGGCTACCATCTCCCTGTTTTGGACCAGTGGTACTGGTAAATATGTATTGCTGACAGGAACGTTTGTTGGGACTTCTACTCTGCATGGGTCGCGTTTCTCACTGTTTAGGATGTTGGTATCTACTTGGGGCTTAAATTTGATTGTGAAAGTGAATGTGAATATAGATTGCAGGGTTTTTTTTTTCACAAAATTCACGCACATTTCAAAGGGATAACCATTTTTTTATACTAGCTTGCCACTTCCATTTTATCGGGGAATTTTATAAACTAATTTTCTTTGAAAAAAATCAAACAAAATTCTCCATCTCAAAATTTTCGTGACAAAATACCCTTTGAAACCCACTCATGTAATATTTTCATCTCCTCCTAGTTTACTCCCATTATTTTTTTTTGTTTCTTTGCCTCCCTTCAAAATTCTGATATCTTCCTCTTAACTGAAATTTGTGCGCTGAAGTGCATATTGCTCTACGCCTCACTAAACTTCACACTCTTCTTGCTGCCATGGAAGTTGAACAATAGATAATGGTACGTGTTCATTGTTTATATTCCGTATAAATTAAAGCAGTGATGCAAACACAGCATTGAGATATTGGAATAGCAAATATAGCATGCTTAAATAATTATTAATAATTTACTTAAACTTCTTCACTATACTCCATTTCTATCCATAGAGATGTATTGCTGAAATTCTTCCTTCAGCATTGAAAGAAAAAAGAAAAACATCACATTATTGAAAGAAAAAAGAAAAACATCACATTTCTATCCATAGAGATGTAAGATTAAGAATAAAGGATTTCAGATGAATATTAGGAGAGATAAACCAGAAAATTGTAGACATTGTTGGTTAAAAATACAATACCGACTAATCTATATCTTCTCATTTTTATTCTAAAAAAATGAGAAAAATAACATATCAACATACCAAGATTAATTGCAAACAAGAAAATAATGCAGAGGCAGATTAGGCCACACAATAGGTACGAGTGTGCAATAGAAAAAAAAAATTAGATTATGTGCCCACTAAGTTCATCCTTCAATGTTGATAAGATTAATCATATTGAATTAAGCATCCAACTCAGATATGAGATGATTATATTTAGGAACTTGAATAAAATTCTTCCAAAAATACATAAAAAAAATTGGAAAATTTTAATAAGAGGTACCTCAAGATGAGCAACTTCACCAACTTGCATTCCCAACACCCCATCATCTTATCCTTCAAAATTAAGGTTTTATATTGGTCAGTAAATAGAATATTAGACAATCAAAATCGAAGCACTCAATACTATTCGATGATAGCATATGAATGATAAACACAAAGAAAGTTAATTTGTATGATTCATAGCTATTCACCAAAAATTGAAATTACCACAATTCTTTATCAAAAGCAACAGCAGTCTTTGAACAATGGTTTGATGTACAATCGGTGCAATAGATGTGTTGGTGCGGTTTACAAAAGCAGTGTTATCGCGGTGTATGAGTGCAGAGCGCAGAGCAGAGCAAAACAGAGGTGGTCTTGATGTGATGAAAGGATCTAGAAGTGTATCCTACGCAAGTCGGTCTTAGCCTTGAGCGAGGAGAAAAAAAACCACCAATTATTAAAGCTCTAAAAAGCAGTTTGTTAGAATATTGACAGAGAAGCAGAAATTAAATAGAAATACAGAACGACAAATTTTTTGTAAGGAAACAAATTTGTATTCACCTTCATTGAGCTAACAAGAGATATGACTTATTCAGTTACTCATAACAAAAGATATTCTCTAAATAGAGAATAACAAAAATAAATTATTAAAATTACTCTACGTACTGAATACAAAACCCACTTCTTCTTAATTAAGCTGTCATGTTCTAGTCTGCTCTTTAAATTAGCCCACTAACAAAAAGCTTGTCAAATACAATCTGTCACTAGTAAATTGTGAAATGGGAGGCACACCTAACATATATTTTTAGGCACTAATATCAGAAAGTATAAAATTTTCCAGTCTTGACTAAATTTTATGAAGTTGACACTAAGATACACCTCAAAATTGATATTTCGTTTAACACAATATTTTATCTTCGCTAATGCTGTGTGCATATCCTCTTTTATAAAAATTACGATTCGGAAATAGTCGATTTTCTAATCAATGCTCGAGGTCAATGAACCAAAACTCGTTTAGCAACTTTGCTGAAGCAATTTCACTCCAAAGTCGACCACCAATAAAACTCTGCCACACATTGCAAACTCTCTACATAATATCGAAAAGGGTTAATTTTGAACCAGTTTATATTGTTTTCTAGAGATTGAGCATACAGTTCGTACAGAAAATTTAAGCGCGCATCTAGGTTTCCAATCATGTTGATTTTTAAGTCAAGTTAAAAGAAGAGAATATTATTGAATTTTAACAACTCTTTAAAGGAACTCGCCATCCAAGTATTTAACTTTCGTTGTACATCAGAGAGACCATTACCAGTTGCCAATCCTTTATCAATGATTCCCACCAAAAATGACTTGAAAAGTTGCTTTCATACTGTTCTAGTGAAAGTTTGCTAAGATTTTCAGTAAATTGTACAGAAACACTTCTTTTTTAATAAAAACAAAAGATGTGAAACAAAAAAAATGGAACAGAGATTAACACTCAATATCCACAAACAGTAAGCTATGAAGGACTATTTATTGTGAAGTAGCTTTAGAACATGAATAAATGGGTGAGCAAATTGATATCTCTATTGTATAATTACCAGGTCTTTTTAATGACCTGGTCTCACATATTGTTTGGTTTCATCTGCTAGTTTTTCCCACTCAACTGCCATCCTCTGTGAATAACCAACCTGCAGTTAAAGAAAAAAATTCATTCAATAATGTATAAAGATACGAGCACGATCAAATCACAGGAAATCCCAAGAGTATCTTTTATGTTTTTATTTTTTTATTTTTATGTGATCATTACCTGACTATTTACAAATCCCTTTAACATGGCCACAAAATCACTACGCCTCTCCTTCTCAATCCTCTGCATTTCAGATTTGTTGTTTTCCTGCATAATGCCAAATAAAAAATAAGCCAGACAACAAGAGAAATGTTTAAATTAGTATACACTACATAAAAAAAAGTTACCTTGATGCGCTCATATTGTCTAATAGCATTGTTTTTTGCATCTTCAGTGAATCTTATAGTCTCCCTCAGTTCCTCTATCTTAGAAGTTTTCATCCTGTCCTGGCCAAATACCTTTACTGAGGCAGCCTCAAGTTTATCCAACCTTGCATTTAAGGACAATATATCTCCTGAGAGCGTTTGCACGGTATTCAAAGCGTTGGCACGATCCGAAAATGCATTATTGATCGGGATCATCAGCCCCAAATATTCATGCAGCGTATCCTAAAAGAAAAATAAAAGCATCAAATAGAACCTGTCAACTAGACGCCCTTGTAAGAAATTAACAAAAAAATTGTAATGACAATGCACAAAAGACCATCTTCTCATAATCTCAAAAGACGAACCAATTAATTTATAATTTCAAAACTGAAGTGAGGCTATGGTACTATGCATAGCGTGGATTGGTCCGTACTATGGATCAATATCTCCATTTTTAAAATCAAATAGTCTTATTTGAACTGTTCAACATGATCTCCATATGAAAGTGTATTTGAAGATCAAATTTTACATTTGTTACAAATTTTTTACTATTTTTTTTTATAGGTAGAAAATCACTAGATCTAAAAATTCTAGACCATTCAAAAGTAGTGATTTTCTACCTATCTTAAAAAAAATAGTAAAAAGATCCTAAAAAATGTAAAATTTAGTTCCCAAATATAATTTCATATGGAGATCATGTTGACGGTTCAGATCAACTATTTGAACTATTAAAACGAAGATATTGATCCATAGGATGGACCAATCCGCGCTTGGTATAGTACCATAGCCTTACTCATCAAAACTAAAACTAGGTCTATGGTTCATTTTTCATTTAATAGTTTCGAATTTTGTTATACCTAATCACATATAAGCACCACAATACAAGTCTCGACTAAAAGTTCGGGACCTGCAACTTAATGCGTTTGTAAAGGGAGGCCATTGCTACAATACTCTGATAACAAAAAGGGCTTTCTGTACCGGTTTACGGGTTCAGAGTTTGTGATATGATGAATACTTAACTAATGAAGAAGGGTGTGAGTGGTTGAGATCTCGATTCCAAGGGCTTTTTAGGGTAAACGGTTAGGCATTTAGGTTTAAGTAGAGTAGTTGTTATGTAATTAACAGTTTCATATTAATGAAACGGGTTTTATGCCTTTTTTCAAAAAAAAAAAAAGGGCTTTCTAACTTGAGTGCAAAGAAGAGTTAACTAACCAGATGTGTGACGGTTTGTGAATTAAGTGCTCGCTGAAGCCGGCTGACCTTCACAACAGTGAGCGCAAACTGTCTGGTCACATCAGCGCGCAAGGTCTGAGACTCCCATTTTGACTGCTCAGTTTCAAATTTTGATAGCTTGATAAAGGTCATGCCCATTTCCCCCATCGTTTCCCCCATGTCTTGTTGTGCTTTAACCAGTGCTTCAGCCTGTTATAGTAAACCAACCAGTGTTAAGTTGACTTGACTCTAAGTTCCAATATTTAGAAGAAATGAAACTAGACCAGAGAGAATAAACTAAAGAAAGAAGACAATAGAATCTCAGACTGTATCTTGACTGTGCACGATATTAAGTTCTTCCATAATCTGATGAGTTTACTGTCTTATATTGTCCACAATCTTGTGTGTTTCAAGTCGCAGGTTGTAATTTTCATACTGGCAACAATGTTCAATCAATCTAACTGGTTTTTATCAGAGACGATGTATACCCAAGGAAGTGTATAAGTACACATCAGCGCAAACATCAGAACATCAAATACTAAAACAGCCAGAAAGTAATTTCATAGATGTGCATTGATTTAAACCTGCTGAGAGATGGTAGTCAGCTGTTGCGCCAAGTCAAGAACCTTGGCCTTTTTCACCAAGAACTCCTTGTCCTCCTCCAGCACCCGGGAGGCTACAGATCCACCTCCTCCCCACCCGTTAACCACTGTCTGTTTAATATTACTAAACATGCCAAAAAAGTCCCTCCCGCCTTTTACCGGCACACTGCCCACCAAACCATCTCTCACTACCTGAGGCCGGCTTGGCACCGGCAACCCGTCCTCTGAATCCGCCTCATTGTCTGTTTGGGAATGAGATGAGGCTGACACTGGGGCTCGCAAGAAGGTGCGCAACTCCTCACTCCGGCCCACGATAGGGTGAGCTGCGAGGCGGCGCAAGTACTTCTCCAGTGAAGTCCTCCGTTGCTCCACAAACTCATGCCTTTGCATCACCTATATTAAGTTTTAAGTTTTAATACACTTTTTGGAGTACACTTTTTGTGCATAATTTGGAATTAGTTTGATAATTACACCAATTACTATGAATATGTTTCCCATATATTTCAGTAGGACATTGTCATTGCAGTTTCAAATTTCCATTGGGACCAACTTTTTATTATTAAGCCTATGTTTGAAACTACAATCCGTGATTTATAGCATAAGCTGCATTATGTAATTTTCATTACATAGAAGCTTGACTTATTGAGGACTATAATGTAATCTAATCCATACAACTAATCCTACCAAAATATTTAATTATTGAGATTCAATAAGATAATTGCAAAAACCTGGCCCTCCACTACACTCTTGTCAGGCCTAGCGGGTATGAAATATCCCCGATAAGATTCCGCTAACCGATCTGCTAGTGTGACCACATCACGGAACCGCCGCCTCACACGAAATTCTCTCCCATCATTCACAGACTTAGCTGTTATCAGGTAACTGACATAAGTGCTTGAACCAGCCAAAGACGGATTTGGGTCAATCTCCTTCAGCGGGTCTGTAACGGCGATCCGCGTAAACTCCAGCCCCAAGCGTTCTGACCCGCCGTTCTGGATCTTCTGTGGCTTGAATATTGGGGACGAGGAAGGCGAAGAGAAGCTTCCCGTGGAGGGCCCAGGAGACGATGGTGGAGAAGGGGAGAGAGGTGGATTGAGGAGGGGATCTCCGCCGTTAAGCTCGGAACGAGTTGCCGAGATTAATCGAGGGGCGAACAAAGATGAAGTGCTGGTTTGTTCATCCTCGTCGTCGTCTAGGTTTAGAGATTCGAGATCTTCTCTAACTTGTGATGGCGAAAGGCTGAGAGGCGACTCAGCTGCCATCATGACGACTGGTCGGAGTAAAGAGAAGAAACGAAATCAACAGGGTGTTTTTGACAAGAAGGGTGAGATCGGAGAGAAGACGAGCACGGTCTGTTGAACCGCAGCTCAGCGTACGAGCAGCAGATTAATACACTCGAGGAACGATCAATCGTCACGTGGCCACTATTATGTGCTCCGCTCCTGGTTTTGATTTGTAGACGAGAGGGAACAAAATTAGCGATTTTTTTCTTCTTGTCAATC
Organism: Carex parvula; assembly: GCA_025461045.1. Lineage (NCBI taxonomy): Eukaryota > Viridiplantae > Streptophyta > Magnoliopsida > Poales > Cyperaceae > Carex > Carex parvula. Next base: position 215,122 of record JAJGRW010000977.1, on the reverse strand, counting down.
CGGTTTTCTAAATTAATAATAATGATGATGAGATGAATCAAATTGCATTTATCATTTATTCCGTCAATTTTTTTTAATATCCAACATTAAAATAAAATTAATTAAAATGCCCACGATTATAGAAGAATTATAAAAATACCTAAATCGCCAAGAATCTCAGCGGTTCATTTTTTTCTGGACCGTCAGGATCTCGGCTGTCCAAAAAGTGGACCATCGAAATTCTTGACAATCAGAACATAGTACAATCTTTTTTTATTTATGAGGTTCTGAAAGAACCAACCGAATATTTTGAATTTATGGTTCTTTTTATTTAATTAGAAATTATTATGATTTTTTATTTTTTCGATTAAAATATTAAAAATATTTTTACATTTCTTTAAAAATAGATGAAATACTATAGAATTTAATTTACTAAAAAGACTGCGATAAATAACTCGAATCAATATCTTTCAGTCGGAATTTTTTGTAGCTGTAAGAAAAATTAAAATATTTCTTTGTGTGCTACAGAAAAAAAATAAAAATGTTTTTTGATCTGAGTTATTGATCCTGGTTCAAGAGTCACTTCTGGATAAATAAAAAATTATCGTGGTCCTTCTAATACATTCAAATTCTAAGATACTTAATCTATTTTCCTAGAAGCTATCATACATTTTAATATTTTAATTTTTCTTAAAATCACTTCTAAGAAAATACATGGAATAATTTAGAATTTGAATATATTAGAAAGACCATGATAATTTATTTATTTACGCAGAAGTGACTTTTGAACCGGAATCAATAACTCTGATTCAAAATATTTTTATTTTTTTCAGTAACAGACAAATAAATATTTTAATTTTTCTTACAACTGCGAAAAATCCCAACTGAAAAATGTTGACCCAGATTATTTGTTGCCGTATTTCTAGTAAATTAAATTATATAATATTCCATCTATTTTCAAAGAAATGTAAAAAAATTCTAATATTTTAATAGAAAAAATAATAAATAATAAACCATAAATCCAAAACATTCGGTTGGTTTTTGACAGAAACCTAAGAAATAAAAAATAATTATATTACGTTCTGATCGCCGAGATATTCTGGACGGTTTAAGCATTTTTATAATTCTTCAAAAATCGTGAACATTTCTATTACTTTTTATTAACGTTAGATATTAATAAGGCCATTTATACGTGCACCTCTTATATATTTGTATATTATTTTGGGATCGACTAACAGTCCCCTAAATGTCCCCCCACTAACTAACGATTAAAGTACAATTGTCAGACATCTATTCAACTGTCAGACAAAGGAAAAATAAAATTGAAAGTATTCATACCTAATGAATGAAGTATTCATACCTACCCAATGAAGTATTCATACCTACTCAATGAAGTATTCATCACTAAAATTCAACTGGGGATCATTACTTTTCGGGACCAGTAACTGTCAGACTGCATTGGGGACCACAACCAAAAAAACACGTGGATCACACCACCAGTGCTACATTCATTGATTAAATTAATTCACATACAAAATGAAAAGTATGAATACCTAAGATATCAAGTATTCATATATAATTCATCAAGTATTCATACCTAAGATATCAAGTATTTAAAAAAAAACTGGACACAATACCTACTCATCTTTTACACGTTTTTCAAGGTGGTTTTTTTTTTCTCCGTTCACTCTAACCAATTTTTGGGACGATCTATGAGGAATTTTGCAAATCTAAAACCACGAACGTGTTCTATACAATTTTCTCTTTCAAATGAGATCCATGATGACATACTTTTACACGTTTTTCAAAGTATCAAATATTCATATATGGAAAGTATTCTCCCAAAATGGAAAGTATTCATACCTAAGATATCAAATATTCATATATAATTCATCAAGTATTCATACCTAAGATATCAAGTATTTAAAGAAAAAACTGGACTCATCAAATATTCATATATGGAAAGTATTCATACAAAATAGAAAGTATTCATACCTAAGATATCAAATATTCATATATAATTCATCAAGTATTCATACCTAAGATATCAAGTATTTAAAGAAAAACTGGACTCATCTTTTATACGTTTTACACGTTTTTCAAGGTAGTTTAATGATTGACAAAATTAGTTAGAATGGGGGGACGTTTAGGGGACTGGAGTGCGGGGGACAACATTTTTACTCTATTATTTTAATCATGAAGAGAGTTCAATATTTTTATTTTTTCTGTCTATTTTACTTTTTCATTTTTTAATAATAAATTTTTAAAAACTTATATGTCAAATAAAATGTTAAACGTAATCTATATTATTTTCTCTACATGTAAATATAAAGTGTATTACCTTTCGGTTGCTTTTATATAAATTAATATGTTAAAAAATTAACATCCAGAATTTATCCATTTTAATATTTTTGCAAGCTCTTGATACCGATAAAAACAAACTCAAAATATATTCATCTTTTGTATGTGCATGAAGAAAATGATATAGATCATATCTGTTGATATACGAGTTTTAAATTTTAAGTTAATAATGTTTAAAAAATACAGGCACAATGGATGCATTAAAAATGGATGTATTTGAACCCTCATCTTTAATTATATACTTGTGGATAAAAAAATTATATTGTACCTTATTAAAAAATTATGTTATTACTTACTCGACCAAATTTTTAACTTCAATTTTTTTATGATCATTTAGAAAAAAATATGATAAAATTTTGTATATTAAGTATAAATATTTGTGACTTTAATCATAAACATAATTGTATGTTAAGTATAAATAATTTCATAGTGTGGTGAAGGAGTGCATAATATGAAGTGCAAGCATAATTTATCTCTAAATAATAATGTATTTATTTCTAATATTTTCAACTTTATATGCATTTTTTTCTGAATTAATACGTACATAGATATATTTAAACGTATAATAATAGTTTCTAATATCCTAAATATCTTAATTTTTTACTTAAATGTTGAATATCACTAAAATATTAAATGTCAAATTTCAGAATATATTTGTTCAGACAATATTTTTATAATACACGAAGTGCTAGTTTGTTTTCGAAAAACATTATGCAACTTCATATGTTAAGACAACTAACATTTAATACTTAAACAAAAATCATAAAATTTTATGAGTAGAAGGATGTAAATGCATATATCAAAAATATTTACGATACGTCAATATTTGTGAACGCCTTCGTTCATAATTATAAACATTAAATTATGAAACATTTGATAACGAAGATAATGTTATAATTAGTTTAGAAAACCGAAATAGATATCAAAAAAATATTTCAAATTAGCTGCGCCAAGTAAATTTATGATAGTGAATAGTTGCAAAAGAAAAGAAAAATGTATAATGATTTGAGTAAATTTGTTAGTTGCTTTTGCTTCAGGAATCGCCGAATCGGATATATTGGAAGTAAACTGTAGGACCGACCATACGAGGAAGATTTTGTTAATGGACTTGGTTTACTTTATAAATACGATATGAACGTGGTTTTGCTTACTTGGCATCTCCCCATTGGAACTGGAGGACCCACGGCCTGTCCTAGTATAATTCATTAATGGCTTTGACTTGATTAAGATTTTTTTTTTTTTGTCAAATAACTTGATTAAGATATTATGTGTCATTCTAGATGATAAAATAATGTTGCTGATTTAGCATATAATTGTCGTGCAAATTATTGAAGCACTATATGTCTATATCACTGAATTACGGGTCGTTTGGAAAATTTAGATTAGTGTTAGAATAGTATTAAGTAAAATAGGAGATAAATAGTAGAGTTCAAATGTCTATGTTTTTCATTTCTCATTGTGTCTCATATATATATAAATAGTAAGGCTACGTGCTTTGCAAAGTAACCACCCCTTTCTAATTCGGCTATTTTGGATTTTGAAATTCAAACACCGATCCGAACCGTTAACATGTTCTAAACATTGAAATGTGCTTGGAGAACAAATTATATATTTTTGGAATTTTTTTTACTATTTATTAGCCACTTGAAAGTTTCTATCTGGTGGTCCAAAAATTTACTGTTTTTTTACTGTTTAACCGTCGGTCCCGATTTTCAAAGTGGCTTATAATACAAAAAAATCCAAAAAATGTAAATTTGGTCTCCAAGCACATTCAATGTATAGATAAACATTGATCTTTGTTTGAGATTTTCAAATCAAAAAGTTGGAATAAAATAGGTGTGTACTTTGAAAGCATTTATCATTAGAATTCTTATTTAAGTTGGAATTAAAATGGTATTATTGTTGCACAGTTTCAGATGAATGAAATATTTTTTAGTAAATATATTTTTGAATAGTAGATGATTAAAAGCATACAAATAAGAAGAAGAATAACAACAATAATAGTTCTAAATAAGAATATTGGAGTGAGACTACAATACTGTGAATAGCGCATACTAGTCAGTAATATGGATCAATAACAGTAGATTTGAACCGTTTAACATGAATTTCATATATAAATGTACTTGTAGATCAAATTTTACATTTTTTAGAATTTTTTACTATTTTTTTTAAATAGATAGAAAATCACTTGATCTAAAGATTTTAGGCAATTCAGAAGTAATGATTTTCTACCCTATCTAAACAAATAATAAAATATTTCTAAAAAATATTAAATTTAGTTAGTTTGTACATATCTTAAAACTGTTCGTGTGAAATTCAATACAGATCAAACAGTTCTTATCCAGACCGAATTTTATCAGATGCCCGTCAAACCGTCCAATTCCAGTTGCGCTAAGCCTGTAAAAGTAAAAAAGTGCTATCATAAGCCGAGAATATCTGATTTCTGAAAACCTGCCATTCTACGCTGAGATACTAACAAAAGCCCATGTAAGATTTCTCGGACTGGAAATCCGTTTGAGGTACAAAAACTCCCCCAACTAATAGAAGGCCATGGCCCATTAAGACCCTCTGTTTAAATTGTTACGACTAATACCACAACATTAATTGTTATATATTTATGAAAGGCTTGATCTTTCTGCAATTCAGTTTCATGATTTTCATTGGAAAGAATGATTTAATGCTTCCAATATTTTTGTTTCTATATTTCTCTGTCAACTTTCATCCGTTTTTATACCAATAACGGGGTGTATAAATTTGGGGCAGTGTCTTAATCACGTGTACAAAAGAACTGCCAAATCACTGCACAATTATCCAGAAAAATGGAATGCTAAATTAATTAGGTTTGCACAACTAAGCTCCTCTTTAACTTTCGTTAGTAGTTACAATATTATTAATATGAGAGTTGAAGTATTTGAGGTTTCAAAGACGACTCTGTTTTTGCTATCCTTATCCTTCCTACCATCTCTTCCTAACCCCACCAAATAGCTTTTTGTTTGTTTACTTTTTCGTTTTCTGACATGAGATCTAAATTTTGGTACGTGTTCAGATTCGAAATTTGATTAGAAAGATATTCCTGGTAGATAACTAAATTGGAAGACCTAACACTCTTTTTTACTAAACAAAAGGAAAATTATGATGGTGGAGAATTGTCCAAACATATTTATGTATTTTTTATAATGGGAATTACATCAATTCATTTATATGAAAATTACATGCTCATAAACTTGGTTAATTAAATTGCTATTGAAATATTGAATGTCATGCGAGAGATTAAATGCATTGAATGCAACAATTGGGACCCAATGAATTGTGATTAGATAATGCGATCAAAGGTACATTTACAGGTGAAAGAAGGTCCGCAATTATTAAATAAAATTAGTAGGTTAAAGGATATTCAGACACGTTAATTAACCAGAATACTTCTGTCATGCTAATTAACTCTGTTTTTCTTTTCTCTTTCTTAATTGTTGCTTCAATTATAAGGGTCGTATGTAAATCATGGTTAGAAAATGGGGTGCAAATTTTAACAACGCATCTTTTATTCCGTGCAGCCCAGCGTAATAAAGTCTCGTAAGGTGGGAAAAATGATACGTCAGAGCCGGTTCTGTCACAGAACGGCATGGCACGCACATCGGTTATGTACTGTGACTCGTGTGCTCCGTAATGTAACTAATTGTTGACAATAAAGACACAACATGGCACAAAAAACCGTCTTAATCACAGCACAACACGGGAAACAACACGTTTATTCACGACACGTTTTTTTTTCTCTAACATCAATTCTTCATTTCAATATTTTAAAGAATCGTCCCACAATTTTTTTGAAACTTTTTTGAATTTTTTCAATAAACAAATTTAAATTATGAAAAAAATAATCAAATGTGATCAAACGTGACCGTCACGATGCGTTTAGGCATAACATATTTAGTCACAGCACAACATGACTCATGGGACGTGACCATTCGCGTGCCGTGACCACCCATCAACATTTTGATCACAGTATGGTACGTAAAAAATTAACTCGATTACATCACGACACATTGCATAATCAAAGTCATAGCATGTTAGTCACAACACAACACATCAAGATTTTTCCACTCAATGGTCTGAAAATCTTTTTTCTTGATCCTCAGCGCTGTGTGAGCCTAAAAAGGAAAATGACGGTTATTTCTTTGTCCTTTCTTAAAAAGAAAAAAAAAATGTTATGACGGAAGTGAGAAATATTTTGGTAATAAATTGATTTATTATAGCTCTATTAACGACTGGTTAATTGTACAAAAATGTAAGCAAATCAGATATATTCTACTTGAGAACATTTCAGATAGTTTCGAAGGTTGCCATATCTCAATCAATAAATATTTGACTTGTTGAACTTCCAATTAAGTAGTTGATCTATTTGGTTAAAAAAAATTGACAACTTTGTCTCCAATCTCCTTCTAATATCATGGATTTTATTATAGATGTAAACGGTCCTGTAGTTTAATATAATCATTATAGTCGGGTTTTGCAAATTGTATAAATTTCAAGTGAAAACCATCCCATTTGAATTTTATTTTAGACGGTCGTACAAATTTTATTAATTTTAAAAAAATATTGTAAAAATATAACTAACAATAATTGTAATTATAATTAATAGTTATATAACTAAAAATGTGACATACCCAAACTAAGAATGTAACATATAACAAAATATTAATTATATAGAGAAGGTACTAATAAAAAAAATAAAAACTATCCAACTATTTAAAATTATATTATTATTATAGTTATATAAAAATAAATGTTTATAAGGAAATTAATATAAAACGGTTTTGTCGTATTTTATTCAACTTTTCTTATAATATCCATATACATATTCGTTTGTTGAGTAAATCAAAATTCAACTTATACCTAACCAATTAAATTTTAAATCCATGGTTTTACGAGTCGGTTCAGTCGGATTGATTTAGTTAATGATTAGGTTATATATATATATTTACATTCTTACATTTAATAAATTAGAGGTTGCATATTCGAAATATGGATAGAGAATTCTTTGTATATATTAAATAATTGAGTGACCTGACTTTCAAATCTCCAACCTTTACTTAAAAAAAACATTTAATAAATTGAATGATTTTACTACATTTGTTAGAAAATTGAATGATTTTACTACATTGCTTATATATAATGTGAACCATGTAAAAAAATAAAATAAAATAACGAATCTATAATTTTAGAGATTAGTGCTAAATGACCTATGCTATTGATAGGCGAGTCTACAATGAATGCCGTCTTAGTGCGTCAATACATATACAGTTTAACCAAAAGTAGCACAAAATAGAGAAAAACAGAGGTCAAATTAGCATTCATTCTTCAATTAATGCCAAGCACAAGCTGCATGTAAAGGTAATTGGCTTATAAGCTGATTGGCAGTTAATTAACTAGCTAAAAAGCAAACCTCACATTAATTTCTTCTCTTACAAGATACATGCAAATTAATCATGAATGGGAACGAACGAAAGTCTAAATACCTTTAGACTTTAATTTGCAACCTTTTTCATTTGATTTCGATTGCGTGGTCAAGTAACACCTCTACTAGAACAAAAACAAAAGTATGCACCCAAATCCAACAACCCCAACAGAAACAGAGACCTTCTAGCAGCTAGTTCTAACCCTTGTTTGCAAAATATTGGTTCGTTGGCCTGAGGTCCTTTTCCCGCAAAAAAAAAAAAAAAAAGATTGGTTCGTTTTCCTTTTGACAATTGACCTCTGCGTGCTTTTACTTTTCAAAACCACTCACACTTCAGTGTTGAATTTAGTGTCTCGGAGGTAATTGAGAAATAATATACATGCATGCCTTTTTAACAGGTTATATATGGTCGTCTCCACTGGTAAACCTATATGAATCGTCTGAAACATATATAATTTATCTAACGGTTTGGATGAGTTGACCATGTCGAGCTACTCATTAATTTTTACCGCACGCTCATTGGCGGATAGCAAGCTTGATAAGAGCCACTCACAAGGAAAATGATTTCCTTAATTTTAACTAGGGGTGGCAAAAAAGCTTGTAGCTCGTGGCTCGATCGTGACTCGCACCTGACTCGCTCGCTAACAGCTCGTTCGTTAGTGGACCGAGCTGTTAATGAGCCAGCTCGCCACTAGCTCGGTCCAAAATTAACGAGTTCAAGCTAGGGCCTAGCTTGCTCGTCAGCTCGCGAGCTAGCTCGGCTAGCATCAATTTGTGAATTTGTCTGATTTTGTGTGCATTTTATACTATATAGCTCGGTCCAGCTCGGTTTAGTTCGATTCAAAAGGTGTGTAGAATTTATTTTCTTCTTAAAACAAGATCCAACCAAACCCAGCGAGCCAGCTCGGACTGGCTCGTCACGAGTTCAAACTGGACTTTTAGCTCGGATGCCAAAGGTCCAGCTCGCTCAGTAAAAACTCGGTCCAGAATTAACGAGTTGAGCTAGGGCCTAGCTCGGCCCGAGCCAGCTCGTCAGCCCTAATTTTAACTCTACAATTTAAACATTTTTTTTTTGGTTGTTACAAGACCCGTAGGCCTACATCTATCCTTGTAATACAGCCAGATTCAGTTGTAAACCTGATGTACTAACGATATTAAAATTACTTGACATTAGATATATATGATAAACTCATACATTATTTTTTGTTTGTTTTGAAACTCTATAAAATTTGATTGTTGAGATTATTTAATAATGTTTTCTATTATTTTACACCCGGCATCTATAGAGTATATATTTTAGGTTATTTGGAATACACACAATTATATTGGTTTTCAAGAACTAAAAAAATAATATGAGTATTTTCACAACTACCTCTAGTAGAAAATGTACAAATCGTATCGCCCCATCAGGATCGGACTTTTCAAAACTGTGATACTAATACTTTTAGGATCGGATAAATAGTATGAGCCGATCTTGAAAGTGGGTATCATGATCGGTTGTTTTTAAAGAACCGTTCTTAATAGTCCAGAACATATCAGGAACGGTCGTTTATAAACAACCGTTCCTGATCAGGAATGGTTGTTTATAAACAACCGTTCTTGATTGTCCGAAATCAGAATTCTCGTACCATTTTAAGCAAGTCCCGTTCAATATTTTTGGCCTCTCTCAAATAACCCCTCCCTTGTGCGCCGCTCACCATTAGGGTTCCTCTCCGTCTCTCTCTCGTGCTCACTCCGAGATTTTAAGGCTCCAGCAGGCGCGTCGCACCTCGATCCATCCCTCACTCTCGCGACACAAGGCGCGTCGCACCTCGACCCCTCACTCTCGCGACACAAGGCGCGTCGCACCTCGACCCCTCCCTCTCGCGACACCAGGCGCGTCGCACGACCCGAGCACCGGAGGGAGAAGTAGCTTCGCGACACCAGATCTAGGGAAGCACAATTTTTGCTCTCGTTTTTACCCTCTCAAATCAGAGATTGAAAAACTTAGTTACAATTTTTTTATTGTTGTTATTCATGGCAAGACCCGAATTTGGGAATTCCAAATTAAAATTAGGTTTTGAATGCTTCCCTAGATCTGGCCAGACCCGAATTTTTTTATTTTTATTTTCTCTTTTTTTTTTCTATTCCAAATTAAAATTAGGTTGAATATGATTTCTGGTTCTCATTTTAATTTCTTTTGAAAATTCAGGTTCCATATAGCTTGCAAACTGGATGCATTGGCACCAGAAAGATTATGCTCCTTAGCTTTGCTCAATGCTACTGGTGGTGGCTTTGAATGCTTTCCAAAGGTTACAAGTTTTTTCTTTTTCTAGTTGTTATATTTCTCATCATGTGCCTGAAATTGTTGAATTCAAGTTCAAAATTGCTGGATTAAGGCTCAACAAATTTGATTTAATTTCTGCATGGACGAGGTACTTTTTGCTTGCAGATGCTTCCGCAGTGAAATTTTTCTAAACTAAGTATATTTGTGTTAATGCAGTTGAATCGTCAAATGATGTCTCTTGCATATCGCTTCGAATAGAGACAATGTAAAAGAACTTCCTTGCCTGAGTTCAGAATTTCATTTAGGTTGTGTTATCATACTAGATTTGGGGAATATATTGTATGCCCTTGTATACCTTGAACTTGTTTAATTTTGTAGGATATGTTAGTGGAAAAAAGTAAAACAATTTAGGATATGTTATTTTGTAATAATTTAGGATTATTGTAATTTGGTGAACTTGAACTTGTTTAATTTTAAGTATGTATTATTTTGTAATAATTTAAGATGTGTTATTTTGTTCCATTTCAATGTCACATATTGTTGCTTGTTTCATATAGGCCAACAAAAAAAAAAAGCAACAGGAACGGTCGTTTATTAAAAGGCCATTCTTGATGATTAAAATCAATATCGGTTGTTCTTAAAGGCCACTTCTGATTATCAACATCAGTATCGGTTAATAACAAATGACCATTTCTGATTGTCAACATCAGTATCGGCTATTATAAACGACCGTTCCTGATTATGGAATCAGTATCGGCTATTTGACCGATCTTGATTAGTGGTACTATCAGTATCGCCTCCAGTCCGTTCTTAATAGGTGATTTTTGACCGTTCCTGATAGATGATTTTTCACTAGTGTACATGTTCTTGGTGTTGCACCAAAACTCCATAAACTCTCTTTAATTTGAATTTATGTTTCAAAAGTTAAAATATAAACATCGTATGCAAACTGATTATATTGGTTAATTTTTCATGAAAGATGCATCCACATAAAGGTTTATCATTTTTAAAGTTCAATTTATACTAAATTAATAGGCCAAAAAGTAAATTCAATAAAATTAATCTATTGCATGTAATTAGATTCATTCAATTCGGACTATTGATATTATTCAAATTTAGATTTCAAATTTTAAAATTCAAACATCGATTTCGATCTTGTTTTATATATATATATATATATAGAGTAAGGCTACGGTGCTTTGCAAAGTAAACCGCCCCATTTACTTCGGCCCACTTTTTGGATTTTGAAAATCCAAACAACCGATCCGAACCGTTCAACATGTTCTAAATATTGAAATGTGCTTGGAGACCAAATTTTACATTTTTTGGAATTTTTTTACTATTTATTAAGCCACTTTGAAAGTTTCTGATCCGGTGGTCCAGAAAATTTTACTGTTTTTTACTGTTCACCGTTGGATCAGCGATTTTCAAAGTGTTTAATAAATAGTAAAAAAATTCAAAAAAATGTAAAATTTGGTCTCCAAGCACATTTCAATATTTAGAACATGTTGAACGGTTCGGATTGGTTGTTTGGATTTTCAAAATCCAAAAAGTGGCCCGAAGTAAACGGGGCGGTTTACTTTGCAAAGCACCGTAGCCTTACTCTATATATATATATATATATAAAACAAGATCGAAATCGATGTTTGAATTTTAAAATTTGAAATCTAAATTTTGTTTGTTTCCTCATATGTTCTCATGTCAAAGAGCTCGCAAGTACCTAAATCTAATTGGGTTTCTTACTAGCTAGCTAGCTTGACAGGAAACAAATTTCCAACTACATCCCAACAAAAAAAGTGTTAATGCTAATAAATTATAGGAAGCTGATATGAGTACCCGCAGTTGAGTACCTGCACTGTACCCGCACCTAAACTGCTATAACTGTTTGTGGGGACCGTAACCGTTTCCAAAACTGTAATTTGGTTTTACTAATATTAATAATAACATTGTGAAGTATATATCTCAAACACAACAAGTATTTATATCTATACATTTAACTACATAAATGATATATGAATTTTCCTAAAATAACTGTACCTGCATCTTTTCTTGAAAAATCCTCGCTTCGTACCCGCATTTGGAAACCACTCAAACGACATGTGGGGACCACTAAAATTGTCAACAAAAAACGTTGACTTAGCTTATGTGTAGATAATAAACGACATGTGGGGACCACTAAAATTGTCAACAAAAAATGTTGACAAAAAAATGTTGACTTAGCTTATGTGCGGGTAATATTTATATCTCTATTCTTGTGGTATTTATACTTACGAAACAAAGTATTTATAACTATAAGGGTGTGGTATTTATACTTACGAACTAAAATATTTATATCTATATTACGTTGGATGAATAAGAATCTTAAAAAAATATTAGAATTGAAATGTTGGAGACCTTTAACTAAGAGGCATCATATCATGGATCATATGGGCACTCTCTTTTTTATATGTTGGATCTAATACAACTAGTTTGTATGAAATTTTGGTCCAAACTAGATCATAACCAAGAGTTTTGGCAACATGAGCCCAACTTTACGACAAATGGGCCAAACCTTGATCACATGGTTACTAAGTGGTAATGACATAACTTTTATACAAACATTGTATTGGATCTTGAGGAGTATATGTTATTATAGATCACATGGGATTGCATGTGTACTAAAGGCAATATGTATATATATTGCACTAATTGTAATATGTTAGTATTCTCTATGGTTTATATGAATTCATATATAATAATGAGCCCATCGGAAGTTTATTATATATTTTTTTTCAAATAAATAATTTAAACCATATAACGTTATTTCCTTTTAATAATTGGTTGTTATTATTTTTTTTAACTTTAAATTGTAACTGCCACTTTATTAAAATGAATTTTGTATCTGAACAGATTAAGTATTTATATCTGAACATATCAAGTATTTATATCTGAACTACCAAGTATTTATATCTGAACACATCAAGTATTTATTTCTGAACACATCAAATATTTATATCTGAACTACCAAGTATTTATATCTGAACACATCAAGTATTTATATCTGAACTACCAAGTATTTATGTATGAACACATAATAGACAATTACATCATCTTCGCAAATCAAATTGTCACAAACATCTCAAATTAAATCCAGCAACACTGAAACAAGATTGTGTATATGAAATAGAAACGAAACGATATATCATTATTAATTCACCAGAACAAAAACAAAATCGAAAAGAAACAATATTAATCTAGCTGATCACATTTCAAAATCACCGATTAAACTTGTGAGAACCACACGAAATCGCTTCCAGTTTCGAAATCGCCTCAAAATCGCCGAAGCCTTCGAAAAAGAAAAAAACGGAGAGAAATGAACATTTGAAATTCAAAATGGAAGGTCCGATAACATTGTTAGTTAGATCGATAGTTGTGGGGACCGCAACCTTACAGTTATGGAAGTGCGGGTACAGTGCGGGTACTGTAGCGCGGGTACTAAAATAATTATTCTAAATTATATATGAGCAGCATTATACTTAATTGTTGACAAATTCCATGCAGTAGTTATGTAAACTTCCGTGCAAAGACAACGGAAAAAAAAAGGTTTGGTTAATTAAAAGTCCATTTGTCAAATTAAATCATTAATCATTAATTAGTTGATCAAGACTTGTCAAAGGAAATCAAATGAGAGACGCGCCTATACTACTAAAGGAGTCAAGTGGGTGCACCAACTTATAACTATGAGGTTGAACAATGAAGGACTCAGGAGGTCCATCTAGCCACACCTCTTTTGAAACCAAATTTTAAAATCTTTTTCTTGAAATACAAATTATCAAAACAACCTAATCTACCCACAAATAAACAATCATGCATCTTGATATCCCACCTGGAATCTAATCTATATAACTACCTGCCCCTTCGTTTCATTTGTACTACAACTTGCTTTAATTAGTTTGGCACACCTCTCTCTAGCTAGCTAGCTAGATTTCCATACATAAAATAGTTGTAAACTAAACACCTCAAACATGGCAACTTGGCTCATTTCTCTCTTGCTAGGGTTATTTTTTCTCTTCTCATACACACATGCAGAAGTGCATTACCACGACTTTGTGGTACGTATTATTTTTGTTACATCATTTCTAGTTAGGGGTACGTATACGTACTACTCTATTTGGGTTCTTGTATACAAATTAATTTACACTTTAATGCATTTCCATGATTAGATTCAAGAAACACCAGTGAAGAGGCTGTGCAATACACACAACATTATTACAGTGAACGGGCAGTTCCCAGGACCTACCATCGAGGTCAAAGAGGGCGACACTCTTGTTATTAATGTGGTTAACAAAGCTGAGTATAATGTTACAATTCATTGGTGAGTAATCCAACATATTAATATCTCCACAGATATTCTCCTGTCGCCTGATATGTGTGTGTGTGTGTTTGTATTTGTATTTAATTCACCATTCAAATGTCAACACGCAAATTAACTAATTTTGGATACATTTTATAACTACACGTTACTGCACACATGACATAGATGTTTTGTCTATTTTACCAAGAAGAAAAACAAATTAAATCTGGTCTCAAATTTTCTTCTTCTTTTAATTAATTAGATACAATTTTTTTATGTGCAAGGCATGGGATAAGGCAGAAGAGGACAGCATGGGCAGATGGACCCGAGTTTGTGACGCAGTGCCCGGTCAAGCCGGGAGAAAGTTACAAGTACAGGTTTACGATCGAGGGACAAGAAGGCACTCTGTGGTGGCATGCTCACAGCTCCTGGCTCAGAGCAACTGTCTACGGTGCACTAATCATATACCCTCGAGGCAACAATTCATACCCCTTTGAGGAGCCTATCAGAGAAGTTCCTATCCTATTAGGTCTCTTTCTATCATCTCTATCCTATCCTATTAGCAACTAATTGTTCAATTTAATAGTGTATAAGCAGTATTAAAGCTGTCTATTAATTTATGTAAGTTTAAATATTTATACAGGAGAATGGTGGAATGCGAATCCAATTGATGTGATTAATGAGGCCCGACGCACCGGTGCTGCCCCAAATGTCTCCGACGCCTTGACCATCAATGGTCAACCCGGCGATCTCTTCAACTGTTCCAGAGATGGTAAATCACACTTCGATTAGTCCAGTTCATTTCATTCGTAATTAAATTAAAAGAAAAAGATTTAACAAGATGAACCCTGACCAACACAGGTCTTTATGCCATATTCATGCACGTCAGTAGAGAAATTAACCATACCAAATATATATTACTGTGCATATATACTGAATCCATAAATAACCTATAAATAAAAATTATATGCAGACACAATAACCGTCCCCGTAAAGGCCGGCGAGACCACCTTGTTCCGGTTCATAAACTCAGCTCTGAACACTGAGGTGTTTGTTACTATTGCCAACCACAAAATGACGGTTGTTGGGGCCGATGCTCTCTACACGAAACCCTTTACCACATCTGTCATCATGATTGCACCCGGCCAGACAACTGATGTACTGGTCAAAATGGACCAAGCGATCGCTTCCTACTATATTGCTGCTCGTGCTTATGCCAGTGCGCAAGGCGTTGCCTTCGATAATACCACCACCACTGCCATTTTGGAATATGATTGCGGTTGCATCACCAAACCCGGTCCTGGTGGAATCTCGCCAATTTTTCCCTATCTCCCAGCCTTTAATGACACTGCCACTGCCACCGCCTTTACGACCAGTCTTAGAAGCCCAGCAAAGGTTAACATCCCAGAGCCGGTTGATGAAAATCTTTTCTTCACATTTGGTCTTGGGTTAATCAACTGTCCGAAGAGCCAAAAGTGCGGCGGACCCAACAATACCCGTTTCTCTGCAAGCATGAACAACTTCTCCTTCGTGCTTCCATCACAAGTTTCCATTCTACAAGCGCACCGGTACGGCCTTGAAGGAGTTTTCACCACTGATTTCCCATCCAAGCCTCCGGTACAATTTGATTACACGGCTCAAAACATCAGCCAGGCGTTATATCAACCCGTCAAGGGCACCAAGCTCTACCCGCTGAAATTTGGATCGGTCGTGCAGCTCGTGCTTCAAGGAACTAACATCGTCACCGGTGAGAACCACCCAATTCACATCCATGGCTACGATTTCTACATACTAGCAGAAGGTTTTGGTAATTTTGATCCAAAGAAGGACACATCGAAATTTAACCTAGTTGATCCGCCACAAAGGAACACCGTTGGTGTGCCGGTTAATGGCTGGGCGGTAATACGGTTTGTGGCGGATAACCCGGGGGTTTGGTTGATGCATTGCCATTTGGATGTGCATATTACCTGGGGACTTGCCATGGCTTTCTTGGTGGAGGATGGAGTCGGGGAACTCGAGTCGCTCGAGCCAGCGCCGGTTGATTATCCTCTTTGTTAAAACTTGTAATGTGATTATTTTATTTTGTAAGTTTTATACTTTCGTTTTGGATATATTTAGAATGCACGTACGATTTGTAATTTTTGATTCTTACATGCCTTGTAGGCTTGTACCATATTTTGTACTTTTTGCAGTTGTTGAGTAATTATTGTACGTCGTGACTCTGTTTCTTGCTTCATGGGAAAATAAGTGACGAAATTATAAAATAGTGTATTTTTCCAAAGTTAAGATAGAAGTAGTTCTGACTTGATAACATCTTTTATGTTAGATTAACGAATTAGCTCAACCAAATTATTGAGTCATAGCTACTTTCATCGAATCAAAATTCGTTAATCTAACATCAAAATTTATTTATCGGATCGGGTGGCCAGCGCCTACTTATCGGACCCTCTTTCAGAAACGAAACCGATATTTTTTTCCCCCCCTCCCTCGAATGTTGCCTCGTGAACAGCAGAGAGGCACGTCTCTATGCAATTTTAAGCGAGAAAAATGTGGCCTGTAAAAGTTGCTTGAGATGAAAAGACTGCAAATTTATGGATGTGTGGCTGAGAAATTTAACCTCAAATTTGAGCCTCTCTTTCGGTCTCCGTCTTTATCTCTTCACGTAGGCTTCAAATTTCTTGGTTTTGGATTTTCCCAAGAAAAAAAAAATGTCTTGGTTTTGGACCAACCAACTCTCTTTGTGTGGGGAGTACTGAGTGCTGACGATGCAACCTTATCATTAGCAGTTAGCTATTCAGGTCAAGTATCAATCACTTGTCATTCTCTCTTGAATAGCAAGTTTTGACTATCAATGAGTTTTTTTTTTTTTTTTAAGTATTAACTTAGTCTTAAATTTTTATTACAACTTCCAAGAATAAATTATTTGATTCTTTAACTTTAAAAAATACAAATTTGTTCGTACAAACTAATTGATTATTCTAGAATGACTAATTTAACTATTTCGAGAATAAAGATGAAATATTATAACTTTACATTGAAGGACCGATATAATTCAAATAAAAGTTCAGAACCTATTTTTTTTTTTTGAAAGTTCAAGATTAATTTAATACAAATGAAATTTAGAAACCAATTAGAAATGTTTTAAGGATAAAACAATCTGATTTTTCTATTTAGAACAAACACGTCGCATAAAATTAAATGTTACATCTTGTAACAAACATTCATATTTTTCAATTATGTTATTGCTAAATTTTATTTCTGTATCAATATATTTTCATTATGTGTTCCCTTAAAAAAAAAAGAGTTTCATGTATATCTCTCATTTTATCTCGAAATTTATGTTTTTTCCCTTCTAAAATTATTCATAATATCATAAATATTTTTTAAAATTTAAAAAACTCACATATATACGCAATTTATTGTTTTCCTATTAGAATCTGTTTTAAATTTATAAAGTTTTCATGTTATTTTTATATTAAAACATAAACGAAAAATGTAGCATGTATTAGAAATGTTCAATTTTCTAATTTATACATTTGTGTTCGCAAATGATTGAACACATGATTTATTTTTTAAGTTGTGACTTATACAGAAAGCTATACCTAAATTTCACTGTGTACGTGTATGCACCAAATGAATATAAATGAACCTCCTACCCTCATAAATGGGTCAATTAGGTCATTTACACATGTTACATATTTTTAAATTTTGTAATAAAGAATAAAATATATATTTTATAAACTTAAAATGAGTTTTAATAAAAGAATTGGATAAATTATTGAGCTTTTAAAATTTAATGAATTAATTTGATATTATGAATTTCATAAAGAAAAATACGTGATTTCAAATTTTTGAAAAGTACACGTGAAATTTCGGTTCAAAAACATAGTAGCGTAATCAGCATCTAAAAGCTGAGGCAACCTTGACCCCAGGAAGAAACTATCTAAAAAAGAAACCGCGAGCAGGAAGAAACTATCTAAAAGATCTGTAGAAACGTGACGCCCAGAACTGGATTCTCCGCTTGTAAGCTCCCGCTCAGTAGTCAGTACCGCCGGCTTACAAGCGGTGGCAACAGCAGCCAACCATTTTGAAATCAACTACATTTTGACATAACGCAACCCCACTCAGACCTGAGCTGCGCACGCTTGGTCCAGTAATGTTAAACCAATAGCTGCTGCTTAATGTAAACAATGCTTCACTCACAAACCATTTCCGATCTCAAGTACTTGCCTTCTCCCGTCCGACCAAAAGCCACCCTCTCCACTTCCACCTCCCTCCAACGTCCTCTCCGCCGCACAAGACCACTACGAACCGCCGCGCTCCGCCGCGACCCGACCGGAGATGCGGACGCGTGTGAGTCTTCCCCGTCCGTCTTCCGCCGACAGTTTCTCCTTGTCCCCTCCCTGGCTTTCGCCGCCACCTGTCTTTTATCCACCGCCAGGGCAGAGGAGACAACTTCACCGGACCCCGCCCCCGCGCCATCCACTCCCGCATC
Organism: Carex parvula; assembly: GCA_025461045.1. Taxonomy (NCBI): domain Eukaryota; kingdom Viridiplantae; phylum Streptophyta; class Magnoliopsida; order Poales; family Cyperaceae; genus Carex; species Carex parvula. The sequence goes on along the minus strand of JAJGRW010000977.1, from coordinate 196,236 downwards.
CGATGTAGACATTTCAAAAGAGAAGAAGAAAGAAAAAGAAGCGGAGCCGGAGGTGCTTTCCAGGGTTTACGACGCGACTGTGATAGGGGAGCCACAAGCGGTGGGGAAGGACAGGAGTAGAGTGTGGGAGAAACTGATGGCGGCTCGTGTGGTGTACTTGGGGGAGGCTGAGATGGTACCAGATCGAGACGATCGGGTTCTTGAATTGGAGATTGTAAAGAATTTGAGGAGCCGGTGTGCTGAGCTAGAGCGGCCAGTGTCGCTTGCTCTCGAGGCATTTCCGAGGGATTTGCAAGAGCCATTAAATCAGTTTATGGGTGGGAGGTTAGTTCTTTCAATTTGAGAGATTATTAGTCAATTGTTCACCGGTAGAAGCAAATGTTTGTAAGCAGGCATCATATTTCCTCAAGAGTTGTTAGAAACATATGTTATATAGAGTTGTTAGCTTTTACAAAAAAAATTATAGTTGTTTAGTTTTACTTAAAGTTGGTAATATGCCTGATATCTGTGAAGTTAAAAAAGAACCCCTTTTTTTTTTGGATCAAACAAAGGAATAAAGCACACCCCTCCTTTGGCATAGCCATCAGAGTAGTATACCTCCCATTTTATTAAACATCACCTAATACATCCACACAACACCAATTATTTATATGAGGAATGATACTTAAAGATTTAAAAATAATGCCACTTGAAAGTGCATTTTTTGCTAATAGATCAGCACAACAATTCCATTTTCTCTCTGTTCGCATGATCTTCACCTCCCAGTCTTTAGCCAGCAGTGCCCGGATTTGCTCCAAGGTGCTGTTCTCAGTTAAGAAAAGAACTCCTTTAAGTGCAAGTATATGAACTATGGTGTCCATTATTTGTGTAATATGAATTTTCCCAGTGCAAATTAGAGAGGTAGGCTCATAGTCCTGGGCCTACTGGCTAATGAATTTGAAGGAATCATTTTGGTCCAAACTAGTGAGATAATGAGATGTTTGGCAACATTGTTCATGACATGTCAATATTTTTGACAGAATTGATGGGAAGGGATTGAAATTGTACACGTCTCACTGGCCTGAGCAATGCTGGCAGGAGTATGAACCTCTTTTGAATTATTGCCGGGAAAACAAAATCAAGCTTGTTGCTTGTGGCACTCCTCTTCAGGTAATTTGTCAGCTTCACTTTATACCAATCCAGACCACAGAATAGGCTTTGTTGATTTAACATCTGAGAAGTTGAGTCTCCATGCTGAATAAGTTTAATATCACTAAAAAAAGTGGGTACCACCTGTCAGAGAGGTACTGTAGATGAACAGTATCTCTGGATCAAAGATTAATATATAAGATTTATGGAGCAAAAGAATTCAAGGAACAGTCACAACAGTCCTTGTGCAAGATTTGCAGAATTCCCCTCAATTATTGAAAATATCAATCTGGTACTTTATATCTTCAGGAACTTCAATACCTTCTGAATAGGTCACTGCATTGCAAAAATTAAGGAACTCCTTTTGCAACTTCACATAATGCAGAATCCTTGTAATAATTATCATTTGAAAAATCCATCTGAAAATTAATACAGTACACAGTTTTTATGACATGCTTAACAAGTCCAGATTGAATATACGTCGAGCTTAAGTTTTCAATACAGAAACTCTTTTTTCTCGTTAGTAGGTCTTGAGAACAGTCCAGGCTGAAGGCATTCATGGCCTCTCCAAGGCCGACCGCAAAATCTACACTCCTCCTGCCGGGTCAGGGTTTATCTCAGGCTTCACATCCATATCAGGCCGATCTTTAATTGACCGAATCTCTTCACCTAATCGTGAAATCCCCTTCGGCCCAACTGCATACTTGTCTGCACAGGCACGGGTTGTAGATGACTATACCATTTCACAGACAGTTCTACAAGCCATCATGGATGGGGACCCCACTGGCATGCTGATAGTTATCACCGGTGCAAGCCACGTCATATATGGGTCTCGTGGGATTGGTGTGCCAGCACGGATCTCAAGGAAAATACAGAAGAAGAGCCAAGTGGTGGTTTTACTCGATCCAGAGAGGCAGGATATAAGGAGGGAGGGGGAGATTCCTCTCGCTGATTTTCTGTGGTACTCTGCTGCTAAGCCCTGTAACAGAAATTGCTTTGATCGGGCTGAAATTGCACGGGTTATGAATGCAGCTGGAAGGAGAAGAGAGGGCCTGCCACAGGTTTCATTCATTGCCTTAATCATTGATTATAGTTTTATTTTGCTTTAGAGAGAAATAATATAGCTATTCTTATATTATTATTTTTTATTTTATTTTGTATGGACTTGTTCAGGATATACAAAAAGGATTGGATCTTGGTGTGGTCTCACCTGAAATATTGCAAAACTTTTTCGACCTTGAAAAGTATCCTGTCATTTCTGAACTCACACACCGATTTCAGGTAATATTTCTTTCATTATGTTTTTACACGATGATGTACATATATTTTCTTTTTTATTTAATAAGGAGGTTCAAATACCTTTATTTCATGCCTCCATCATATCCACTTTTAAAATCCTTCATGACAAAAATTTTGGAACTCAATGAAAAAATAGAACTGTTAGATGTGATTTATGTTACTTCCTCTACATGTGCTTAAATTGTTGCATTTCAACTTTATTTGATTGGGATTAAGAGTATGGAGAGTCAACGTCTACAATTACCCGCCTCAGTGATTTTTTACAAACTCTTGATGCTTATCAAAACTGAATCAAAATGTCAGGGTTTTTGGGTTCATGTAGAAAAACTGATGCAGATCACTTCTACAGTTTATTTTGATATCAGACTTTTAGATTTTAGTTAAATTTGTAAAAATAGAGGCAGAGTGAAGACACCAAATATGGAGACAGTTATCCCTCCTATTTATTATTTAGACAAAAAAATAACTAAACCTTTCTTTTATTATTTAGGGTTTTCGCGAGAGATTATTAGCAGATCCCAAGTTTCTCAACAGATTAGCCATAGAAGAGGCCATATCCATAACAACAACTCTACTGGCACAATACGAGAGGCGCAAAGGCCGTTTCTGGGAGGAGATAGACTACGTCTTAACTGACACAATTAGAGGCATAGTAGTCGATTTCTTCACTGTGTGGCTGCCGGCCCCAACCATCTCCTTCCTCTCCCATGCAAATGACTCCTCCCCTAGTGAAAACCTTGAGTTGCTCAAAGGCTTCATTGGTTCCTTCCCTGACAATGCATTTCAGAAAAATGCTGTTGGTACTGATTGGAATCTAACTCAGAGGGTTGCGGCAGTGCTCGTTGGAGGCATGAAACTAGCCAGTGTTGGTGTAATTTCAAGTATAGGTGCTGGGGTGGCTTCTGATGTTTTGTATGGGTTGAGAAGGTTTTTGAATCCTTCACTTACTTTAAAAGATGTGCGCAGAAGAACACCTATCTTTAAGTCTGCGGCTGTTTATGGAAGCTTTCTTGGTACTTCGGCCAATCTACGGTACCAGGTAATAGTTTGTTAGGATATTGATAGTTGATGACATCTGGTGCCATTAAATATGATGTATTGATGTTGCAACTTTTTTGGTTTTTGTTAAATCTTTTCTCTGGTTTTTCTGTTTCTAATAGTGCACTTGAATGCAGGTGATTGCTGGATTAGTGGAGCATCGATTTTCTGAATACCTGATATCTTATTACAACCAACCATTCCTTGCAAATGTTTTGTCCTTTGTTGTACGCACAATCAACTCATACTGGGGAACTCAGGTTAGGCTCACTTCTCCATTTCTATTCCTGCTTTTATAGAACTAACACTTTTAGCCCACTCAGAGCATGCAAAGTTCTTTTGTGGTCCTTTTTCTTTTTTGAATCACAATTTAAATGTGTGCTTTTGATTGTCAATGAAGCAATGGATTGATCTGGCAAGGTATACTGGAATACAGAGGAGTAAGGACGAACCAAGTTCAGTTCAGGTCTCCGCTACACCAGATATGCCATTGCTAGAGTGCACCTCAACAGAAGTGCAAATGAACTCGGTTCAGGCTTCATCTGAGATGCCAGTGATCGACTGTTCCATTACAGAAGTACAAAGTGCAGAAGACAGTAATAACCAATCAGATGGCAGTCATAACTTGTAGAAACAACACCGCAGGAGAGAAGTATAAATTTTGATGAGGAATATTTCTTCAAGGATGGAAGGTCAGAACAATTGTTCACAAAATATACCAGTAAAGAAGAAAAACAATAGTTTACAAACTCTGGATGGAGTAAAGAAGAATTTTGGGGCTGCATATAAATATTGAGGTTTTGAGGCCGTTTGTATATATATTCTTGGCAGCTGACCTTTTGCTGTATGGCTGAAGTTTTGATGGAGAGAGCATTTATTTTGCAAGCCTTGTACCTATCATTTTTGGTATATAAATAATTCTGGTGGAAATTTTTGGATAAAGATTTATCAGGTACATGTGTGTTAACGTCTTTAAGTTCTGTTGATTGTATAATATAGTTTATATGAAGTATTTTGTAGATCCAAAACATGTTTTGTATTTCCAACTGTAAAAATATAGGGAAAATTTCTGGTGTGCCCATCCAAACTTTCAAAATAGCCAATTTCCCTATAAATACATCATAATATCCAATATCTAGGGGTGAAAACGGTATGGATAACATCCGATCCGTATTCGAAAAATTAGATGTGGATATCTGATATTTGAATATCCGTATAGATATGGATACTGATATAGTTTTACATTTTAATTATCTGTATTCAAATAGTAGATATATATCATATATTTGAATATATATTATGAAAATATATTGTTATTCATCATTATAATTAGATAAATATTATGAATTTTAGTATTTTTAATATTATTTTAATAAATATCCGATTCGTATTCATATTCGTATCTGACTATTATCCGATCCGTATCCGTATCTAAAAAATTAAAAAGAAATATAGATATAGTTTTACCACTATCCGCTCCGTTTTCACTCCTACCAATATCTCATATAAACTTAAACTTTTTTTCTTCTCTCCTTTCATTTATTTTATCTCTTATTTAATTTTTTTAAAAATTGTATTGACTAATATACTCTTTTCTTTTATCCCCTCTTACATGACACTGCAAAGAAATATTTACGAGTACGTTTGGATGGGAGCTATAATAGCTAAAATAGCGAAATTTGAGATCAGTAGATGAGAATAGAGAAAAAATAGTGATATTCAGATTAGTGTGAAAATGGTGCTATTCGGATTAGTAAAAATATTGTTTGGATTGTACATTTGGAATAGTGAATAGCTGTAACTGAGAAATAATAGTGTTAAAAATGTGCTAATTAAGAGGAAAGATAAGCAAGTGGGTTCTCAAACGAATTGTCACGACGTAAAGATGACAAAAGTGGTGTCAATTTTGTCATTTCACGACCGTGTTGGTAGAATCCGAGAATGAAACATTTTCCTCTCTTCACACTTCCGAATAGTAGCTATTTCAATATTTACATGGAATAGAGAATAACAGCAATTATAGCTATTCTGAATAACAAAAATATTGTTTAGATGCATATTGCTATTCCGAATAACTCCGATATTTTTATTAATATCCAAAGTTAATTACAAATTAATGGTTTTACCCATGATTTCCGACTTTTGCCAAAAATGTCCAAACTGGTTATAAAAATGGCCGGTTTTCTCTTTTTTTTTTTAGACACTATGAAGAGCAAGATAATGAAACTAACACTGAAAATTCGAATTGTTTTTAAATTATTTGTTAGATTACTTCTTTTGATGTATAATTAGCATATTTATACTAAAATACATCAAATTATTTGAAATTATGTTAAACTACACTATATTAAGTTAAATTACACTAAATTACATTACATTACGCTAAGATATGGTAAATTATACTAAATTACATTACATTACGTTAAAATACGATAAATTACGCTAAATACATATGAATATGACGATATCTTCACTGAAAAGGTGAAAAACGATGACGAAACTTCAAGGGCCATAAAACAGCACTCGAGTGTCCGATTTCAGCAAATGACCACTTTTCGGAAAGCTTGCGAAAAGACGCATGCATCCGTGCCTACTACGCCAGATTTCAAAATTCATAATTGCCAAAAAATTAAGAGAAGAGCCTCAACTTGAGTTGAAGTTTCCGATTAAGATTTTTTCATTTCTATTATTCAATCTAAGTAGCTCAGTAAATTAGTTACATAATGAACTTGTAGAATACCAATTTTTACTATTTTCGAAATTTTTTTACTATTTTTTATGATTCATGAAATATAGCACAAAATCGGTCTACTTTAGCGTAATTTTGCATAGTTTAGCGTAATTTACCGTATTTCAACATAATTAGCCAAGTTATTATAATTTAGCATAATTTAATGTAATTAGTGTAATTCAACATAATTTATTGTAATATAGTTTAAGTCAACATAATTTCAAGTAATCTAGTGTATTTTAGTATAAATATGCTAATTATAAATAAAAAAAGTAATCTAACAAATAATTTAAACAAAAAATTCGAATTTCATTATCTTGCTCTTCATAGTTTCTCTAAAAAAAAAAAGAGAGAGAGAGAGGAAACCGGCCATTTATAGCCGGTTTGGACATTTTTGGTAAAAGTAAAAAATCGTGAATATAATAATTAATTTGTAATTGACTTTGGATATTAATAAAAATGTCGGGAATAACTTTTATTCTCGAATAACCTCTATTATTAACACATCCAAACATACCAAAAGGATAGTTAACGGGCAATTCATATTTAGCTTTTCAAAATGGAGAATATTTTGCACATCCCTGCATAATGAGAAATATTGTTCATATACCCACAAAAAAATAAGAAGGAAAAATAAATTCTTTAATTCTTCCATAATTACGCAGACAATGGGGGAGCTTGGGAGATGCCGTATGGGTGGCCGGGGCTTGGGTTTTATGGCAGTTATTCCATCACTGTTATAAATTTTATGGATATCTCCATTTTAATAAAAGAATATATTGGTCAATATAATTTATAATATAAAAATAAAAAATAAATATATGAGAGGGAATAGAAAAAATAAAGTTAAATTTATATAGGGATATTGAATAGGGTGCCGCTATTTTGAGAGCAAAATTTGAATTAGTGAGAGTTAAGAGAAACTTTTACCTTTTAATGTCTAATTTACCCCTATTTAAGCTAACGTATACATGGTTTGAATATTAATTATATTTATAAAAGGTCCGAAATAAATGATTTCACATGTTGCCTTTTTTATTTGTTTTTAAAAATTACTACATAGACAACAAATTGACGCTGGCCCTCAAATATATACTCATTAAATAGTTTAAAAAATTAATAAAATTTTTGTTTACAATTTTATGTTAATACCAACCATCACATTTATAAGAACCAAATAATTATACATAGCTCTTCTTTAATTTTCTTGATTATAATGTTTGAAACATAAAAAACAAATTTAAAACTAAACAAAAACTTATTACCGAATAATACTGAGACCTATTTTAAATCGAAAAAAAAACTTTATATGCATTCTTCATTAAATTAGAATCAAAAGAATTCATTCATACATCACTTTTATTTTTATGTACATGGCTTCTATGATAAACTCCTTTTCAAACCTCAATTGCAGGAGTATGCATCCTCTGAGGTAACATAATATTTGAGTTTAGATTTGAACCGTTCAATCAGAGATTCAATTCCGCCATGCTATAATGTTCGGACTCTTTAATATTCGTGCAGAGATAAGTTGGATGATCCATATCTAAAATTAAAATTTGAGTTAACTCAGACAATATGAGATTGCAGTAAAATCCCACAATTAATTTATTTTTGAGTTTCTCTATGAATTATATACTTTTGAGTATTTTCATTTCTTACCATTTTGATTAACTATTAATTATGTGAGAGTTATGAAGACCATCTTGTATTAATTACTAATTACACCATAATTTAATGAAAAAAGAGTTGAAAGGCATAATGGATATTTAGGTAAAAAATCCAGCAAAACACTCATTATTGTAAAGGATGCGCTTAAAATAGCGTCACCCCTCAATATTATATGATGTATTTAAGAAAAAATTGGCTATTTTGAAAATTTGAATGGACACACCGGAATTTTTTCCAAAAATATAGCAGCATAACGGTTTAATAATTTTGCCGAAGGCCTTAGTTTATGATTTCACATTTTTAGCTTAGATATAACAATCCGTTCAAATTGTGTTCGATATATAAATTAAATCTTACTATCATAACAGTTATAACACATTCAAATTTCTGTGATTTAATGTTGCCTTACAGTAAATCATTCGGATTTTTGTGTCATTTAATCCAAGCCTTTGACTGTTTAATACAATTCTTCATTTCTTCTTGATTGAGGCTGTGATACTATGCATAGTGTGATTGGTCATTAATATTTCTGTTTTAAAATTCAAAGAGCTTATTTAAATTGTTAAATATGATCTTCACATGAAAATATATTTGCACACTAAATTTTATTTTATTTTAAATTTTTACTATATTTTAGATAAGTAAAAAAAATATTATTTTAAATGATTTATAATTTTTAGATCAAGTAATTTTCTATCTATTTAAAAAATAATTGAAAAAGAATTGTAAAAAATATAAAATTTGATCAACAGGTACATTTTTACATGAAGATCATAATGCTTGAATGATTCAGATCAACTATTTAAATTTAAAAATGAAAATATAGACTATAGTACCATAACTAAAAACAACGCTCTTTATTTTAATTTAAAGAGAGAGAAATTCGGCACTATAAAAAGTACCATAGTCTCATTTTAATTTATCACTAAAATATGATTATAAAAGATAAGTTTCAAAAATTCGAAAATTAACTTTCATGTAAATATCCATTTAGAATAGAGCTAAACGTCTAACCTAACTAAAAACAACGCTCTTTATTTAGATTTTAATCTCATCTTTATCTAATTAACTGAGCCGAACCGTCCGATCAAATCAGACGGTTAATAGTAAGTAACCAGCATCCGCTGCTGCCCCGACCCTCTGCGTCTGTCTTTGTAAAAAAGTAGCTCCTAGTTCAATACTAACACCTGGCTGAAATCTTTATTAATATCCAAAGTTAATTAGAAATTAATAAATATGCTCAGATCCGTTGGGATCGATAAAAAAGTCTGTACCAGCCATTTGACCGGCCATTAAATAGCCGGTACCGTAATATAAGAGCTGGCCATTAAATGGCCGTACGGTGTTTCATTGCAAAAACATCAGCAACGCATACCGTGTTTCATTGCAAAAACATCAGCAACGCACTGATGTTTTTTTAGCACTACACTGCTTAATTGCCAATGCTAAGTCTAATAAAATATTGATATTTCGTTACAAAAACATCAGCGACGCATTGATACATGCAACTGATGTAACACACGCATCAAACCAAATGTATTTATTTGATCTTAGTCAAATCGAGTGCAAACTTCAATCCGAGTTTTCTACAACTTTTTCTTGTAGCCAATTATGTTATCTCATTCTAAAAAAAAAAGTTAAATACCGGTCACCGATACTGAATTTAAAAAAAAAAATTTGCATTTTCAACCGGTACTAAATTAAATTAAATACCGGAAAAAAAAAATGACCTCTACGGATTCCAGCGGATCTCAATATATTAAATAATTTCTATTAATCTTTGGATATTAAATACAAATGTCGGCACCTGGTTAGATGTTTTTTTTTTTTTCTTTCTCTAGTTCAATACTTTGGAATAAAAAATTAGTTCCTAGTACTTCTCTGGCCTTTCTACAAACGAACTCCTAGGAGCTTCTCCTCAAACAAACCATCCCACCACGTGTCCATTTCAAGCTAACACCTGTCCCTCCACCTCGAATTTCCATTTCCCATGCCAACTTTTTATAACCCCAACCAGCCCCATACAAGCATCATAATAAATTAAAATCCTTGTACTAGAAGCATTTTCTAAAGAAAAAGAGAGAACTAGTGAGAAATTTGTGAAGAATGGCGATGGCACAGGAGGTGAAAGAACCACATATGCATGCTGAAGCAGAGTACTTCACTCTGCTGAGTGGCCACAAGATCCCCTCAGTGGGGCTCGGCACTTGGCGCTCCGGTTCGGACGCCGCTAAATCCGTCTTCACTGCCATTACCAAGGTTCTCTTTCTATCTCTCTTTTATTGTTCATTTGTTTGTGTCTGTATTCTGAATTTCATTAAACATCAGCACACTAAAGTTGAATGGTCTTTATTTATTTCATCGCATATTAATAATATATATATAGAGAAGGGATCCGATTACAATACTTTTGAGTTACCACAAAGTTGTCACAATTATTTATTTCATTTTCAAAGTTCAAATCGTCGATTCAAACCGTTCAACATGATCTTCACAATAAAATGTGTTTGTAGATCAAATTTATATTTTTTGAATTGTTTTACTATTTATGAAGTATTTGACAAAAAACTAGTTAAATTCATACCATTGAATTTTGTACTCATCTTAATAAATAGTAAAAAAATTCAAAAAAAATGTAAAATTTGATCCGCAAGCACATTTTATTGGGGAGATTATGTTGAACGGTTTGGATTGACGATTTGGACTTTGAAAATGAAAAAATAGTTGTGGTAACTCAAAAGTGTTGTAATCAGATCCCTTCTCATATATTATATCCCTTCTCATATATATAATATGTTTGAAAATTAAGTCACGAAATCATCCAGAATACGATCAGAATCATTCAAGTCGTTCAAAGAAAAAATATATAGGAAATATTACATATAACTTACTATAAAAATGCTTAAAAAATACTAAACAACTGTACTCAATTTTTCTTGTTGTCCTTGTTTACTTGAGCGACCACAATAAACTTTAATATTTTTTCGGGTAAAAAGTGGTTTACTAGCGAAATATTTAATATTCAATCTAATTAAGACAAAAGATGAAAATGAAACGAAAGAGTGAAATTTTTGACTTATGCCTAGGACTTGACAAAATATCCAGTGATCCATGCTTTCTTCTTACTTCATTCTAATTGCACAACGTTGGTGGTTCTTTGATTTGGATGCTTGGAACTGAAATTGAGATTAGATAAATTGACATAATTACTTTTGGGACTCTGAGCTTCAAGCCTTCCACAAATCATCGAACAAGAAGAAAAAGAACAGAAAATTCATGCTTTAATTCTTCCAGACAAATGAAATGTATTTTAAATGAACGCTATTCATTTTATCACAATTGAAATGAACAGGCTGGATATAGGCATGTTGATACAGCAAAAGAATACGGCGTACAGGAAGAGGTATAGTATCCCACCTTGTTTTAATTACAAAAAAAAGAAAAGAAAAAAAAGATTGAATACCAACATGTTCATTTTCATTCATAGAACATATGTAATTGCTTTAACCTACAGATTGGTCAAGGACTCAAAGCTGCAATGCAAGCTGGCATAGCTAGAGAAGATCTCTTCATCACTTCCAAATTATGGTAAATTCAAGCTCAATTGTGATCTTATGTTGTAGCTTTCCGGTAAGCATTGCCGATCTAAAAATAGTTATCTCAATATCCTAACTTGCAGAAAATGATTTTTTTATGTGTAGGTGTTTTGATTTGGCCCCGGATAGAGTAAAATATGCATTGAAGAATACACTAAAGGAGTTACAGCTGGACTACCTTGATCTGTACTTGGTACCAAAATTAAAATTATCTGTTGTTATGGCTAAAGTGATAGTCTTTGGTGTCGTCTTTGACTAAAGCGAATATGTGAACTGATAGGTGCATTGGCCGTTCCGCTTGAAAGACGGCGCTCATAGGCCTCCAGAAGCAGGGGAGGTGTTGGAGTTTGACATGGAAGGTGTGTGGAAAGAAATGGAGAATCTAGTTAGAGACGGTCTGGTAAAAGATATCGGTGTGTGTAACTACACAGTTAAAAAGCTCAACAGGCTGTTAAGCTTTGCACAGATCAAACCGTCTGTATGCCAGGTGCTTGTAACGTATATTAGATATGCATTACTAGGAGGGTATTCTAACTGTTTGAAATTATTGTAAATTCATGGATTGATTTTTTGTTTTCCATGTAGATGGAGATGCATCCTGGTTGGAGGAATGATAAAATGCTTGAAGCTTGCAAGAAGCATGGAATTCATGCAACTGTAAGTAATAACAATAAAAGGAGTTGATGGCATGATTATCAACTATATAATTTAGATAGTTGATAGGGGTTCTTTCAAGGAAAAAAAGAATCAAGGACCAAGCGAAAAATACTTCTACAATTTACCTATTCATTGAAATGATAAATAGGAATCACAAAAATGACTATCCACATGTCCTTTGGACATTGGCCCACTTCAAATACACAGTGGCCCGTAAACTGGCCCGGCCCAAAGATTATTACATTGATAGCAGGTTACAGTAGATTGATAGCAAATGTTTTTGAAATTTGCATAGCTGAATCATGTTTTGTTTAAATGTCAGGCATACTCACCTTTGGGATCTAGCGAGAGGGACCTCATACATGATCCAGTCGTCACAAGGGTTTGTTCTAATCAATCCAATCTATGAAATCCTTGAATCTGGGATTAAATTGTGCTTATTTTAGTTTGCACTTTCTACAAATAATGCAGGTAGCTAACAAGGTGAACAAAACTCCTGGACAAGTGTTGATAAAATGGGCAATTCAGAGGGGAACCAGTGTTATTCCCAAATCATCACATGAGGAGAGAATACTTGAAAATATTCAAGTCTTCAATTGGGAGATCCCTGAAGAGGATTTTCAAGCTTTGAGCACCATTAAAGATCAGGTACTTGGGTTTTTTTTTTTTAGTCTTTTGTTTGGTTATGCGCATATTTAATTTTATTATTTATTTGCGAGTGAAGTTATGGTACTAGGGATACGCAAATATGTTTGTGCTATGGGTTCATATTTTTGTTTTTAAAATTCAACCAGTCAATCTGAACCGTGTAAATAAAAAATGTACCTCAAATTTAACATTGTACATATTTTTTACTATAAATTACATGATTTAAAGATTATGACTGTTCATAAGTAGTGGCAGTAAAAAAATTATAAAAAAATTATAAAAAAAATATGAAATTTGGTCCAAGTAAATTTCCTTGTGTTCACAATTTCAACAGTTCAGAACGATTTTAATTATTTGAATTTTGAAAACTGAAAACGAACAATATTAATTCATAATATGGACTAATATGTGCTGCATAATATCATAGTCTGACTCTTCATTATTCATTTTGTTTGTTTATGTGATTATTTATTTTTGACAGAGGAGAGTTCTGGATGGAGAGGATCTTTTTGTTAATAAGGTTCATGGTCCGTACAAGAGCACTGCTGAGCTGTGGGATAATGAGGATTAGAGCGTGTTATGTTATATCCACCTACGTTTAGCGCTTTAGTTGTTTAGCAGAGTATGCAAATAAGGTTTTGTTTAAATGGTCTTTGTTTGAAAGGAAGTCGCGGTACATAAATAAAAGGTCGGCATGTATCTTTTTTTTTTTTATTTCAGGGTGAGAACAGAGTTATTCCGGGTTAACTCACTGTTCTTTTATGTTATTCTCCGTTTGGATCAAAACAAAAACAGCGCTATCTTTTGGGTTAGCATTTTTCTTGTTAATCCGTCAAAAAATATGGATTAGCGCTAATTTCAGAACAGTACTGTTCTTGCTATTCCTGCAATGTCTAAACTTCTCTCTAATAAAGCTGATATAATTTATATTTTTTTTCGAAGGATTAGAAATTTGTTTATGTTTTGTTACGGGTTTCACTAAAAATAGAAGTAAATTAAATGTTTTCATCTATAGTAGTATTTGTCTTTTTTATTTAATAATTAAATGAACTATTTTTTTTACTTTTAAATATGTTCACAAAAGATAAAGCAAATTAAATGTTTTTGTTTTTTTATTTAATAATTAAATGAACTATTATTTTTACTTTTAAATATATTAATTATTTTCTTATTTTATTCCACGTTATAGTGTTTTCAGCCTTTCAATGTTATAGTGTTCTTGAACTTTAAACGTTATGAGTATTCTATGCTACAGTGTTTTGGATTTTAAATACTAAATTATGAGATAAACTAGAGGCATCGTTGTTGCGGCTCCGCCGCAACTGTTCTTTTATGTAAGTTCACGTATATGGGAAATATTTTTTCTTCTTCTACATGGTAGCGCATGAATATTTAAATCTTAAAAAAATATATTTACATATAAATGACATCGCATCTAACATTATATTGATAGCCCAGTAACAATATAAATATCAGAGAACTTTAATATAAATATTAGACAACTTTAATGCTTTGAAAAATAAATGTCTAGACGAATTCATTCTTTGAATGACTATTTGATGTTGCCACTGTCCTTGCATCGGTTCAGTTTCCCTCCATCCCGGGACCATTAGAATGCATATATACAATATGTACTCTTTTCCTTTAATCAGTGTTAGATAGAGAGGAAAAGAGAAGCCCACGGATAAAGAAGAAGATCACCAATGTCCCTACATAACCACAACTCCTGCAAAATAGATTTAAATAATTGTAAAATCCAATTCATAGCATAGATCGAGCCTATTGGATGAAACATCAGAGTGGACACCAGTGATATGCATTTCGCTTTGCTGGTAACCCGTAGAAGATGATTGAATACAAAAGCTAGTACTCCGTACCAGATGACAACAACTGGCAGGTACAAAACTGGTTCCAGCGGTCAAAAACCATCATAACATGCATTTCCTATTTCTTCGTCTGAAGTTTTGGAGCTGCCTATCACGTCTATAGGTTATATATATGCACAGAAAGTCATGAAATTAATATTCGCTGGTGACAATAAAAGTTATTTGGTTCAGTTTGTCTCTAGATAATTACAGGAAGGTAAGTATGGCACTTAATTTGTAATTGTAGGTTCTGTGGTAGGACATGAAAATAGCCCATTTTAAAAAAAATAAATTTGAGTACATGAGTGGGAATTAATATAGCATAAGGCTTTGAAATTAATTTTTTGATATTGGAGGTGATTCGATAGTAATGATTCCGAAGCCCACCAGATTTCGGGTCAGTTTGAATCCAAGGCAGGTGCAACAACAAAGAACAGAAAGAAATAAACGAATGGACGAAAAATTGAACATTGTATGAATTATTTTCACGCTGGGTTTGATGTTTGCGCACGACAATGGCAAGCAACCAGCGATCCAATTTCAGCCAGGTAAAGTGTTCCTTCCTAAATATGAAAGGAGATAGAAGGTTAACTCATGTGTTGTAATGTGTACCTATACGAGTTAATAGCACAGCCTATGTAAGCAACTTACACTAATTGGAGTTGGAAATAAATTTTGCATATCAGGCCTTGAAAATATCAAAGTTTGCATCTGTGAAGATATGGAAATACAACTATCTTTTTTACCCAGTCAGTATGAAGATACTAACAAAATATGATGACCTAAAACTCAATGTCATTCTGATGTACTTATTTGGTACCAGAATGAACAGTTGTACCTGGGTGGTTGGACTGTTTCAAAAACTTTCAATCAATGTAGGCACTCGATTTGGCTTTTGCTCAACTGAGTCTGAAACCCATAAAGACATCTCATTTATTCTAAGAGATCAAATTATTAAGGAAGATGGCTCATTTTGTAATTTGAGGAGAAATGTGTCAAGTAGAGAGTAAAATAAATAATAACTAAATAAGGAAATAAAAAATGAGAACATTATCTCGGATATCTGTTTTTATACTTATAATTTCATCACTGGGTCTTCATCAAGAAGAGAAATACAATGCCTGTTTATTTTCTTCGGAAGACCAAAATAGAGGAACATTTGATAAAAGATTTGTATGAAATTATTTCTTTTTTTAGGAAGCTGGAAGATTTAATTTCAGGTGTAATACTATGTGGTAGGAATAAATTGAGTAACAAAATAGTAGTAATACCTTTAAATAAAAATTAACAATTTTGGGCAAACAGAAGTCACTTTCTCCATTTAGGGACTACAAGGACAGAGCAAACTGATCAATGCAAAAATGCAAGCCGCACGGGTAATTACCAATGGGACCAACTTATATATCATCCCTTAATAAATTGAAAAGGTAGCAGGTTTCTTTTGTCTTCACTTGCACCTCATCAAACAAAAGTGCCAAAAATTACAATCACACAAAAATAAGTTCAAGGAAAAAGCACCTGGGTTGTATCAGATTAAGTGAGTAAGATGTTCGCCAGAGGTACCTACATCATAATCTCTGTAAATTGACATTGACAGTATTAATGTATCGGTTTTGACTTCACATATGTCTGCTGTACTAGTAACGGATAACATCCTTCCCTACCTACAATCATATATTCACATTTAGCTCTAAATTAGCATGTTGATGCAAGGTCCAAATCACTGAATTGGTAAAACTTCTCACTGACATAAACTTGTGTAGTTTTGTAGTACATAGAAGTATAGCACAGTGTCATGCTGTGCTATGCTTTTGCTTTTCCCCCTTCTAATCCAATTTTCAGGTGAGGTTATGTTCAGAGTGTGTAATTATGTTCTTATAACCTGTATGTATACCTCACAATATTCCCATGACTCTCAAGTGTTTATTTCATCATTTTTTAAAGGGTTTTGACTGTTCTGTCCTTTATCTAACAGCTGAACTTCGAGGATTGTTGTGAGCAACTGGCTACATGGAAATTTTAATTTTCATATTGAGATGATCACTGACTCATGTAGCTTATGCTAAAAAATTATCAAAAAATGTGGGGGCTCATATCTTGGTCAAATTATAGGCCTTGTGCATTTGAGGTTTGTGGCAGCACATAATTCACAGTGTAATTTTCCATTTTTACTAGTATCAGATTCAACAGATAATTAGACATGTCTAAAAAATCTAATAAATGGGAAACCTTGGTCAAAGACACTTGGCATGTTAAACCCTATCTACATGCACAATTTGGGGCATTTTATGGTCAGCGACTATGTTTTTCAATTTATTTTCTTTTAATCCGTTTTTTTGTGTAGTACACTATATCAGTGAGATATCTACAACATCTTTCTTTGCCATATGGGCATGAGGTGACTGGTATAGTGGCTTGAAATTGATACCAATGTTTTGTAAAGTACCTAACACCTATTCTCACGGTTATACACAAAATGAAAGAAGTCAGTATACCCAAAAAGGATAAAAAATTGTAAAGAGAGATGCAAGTGAAATTATCAAGTAAAACACCTAGGTTTTTGTATTGATACTTTTCCTTGATACGCGCCTCTTCCGATGCAGGTCGACAACTGTGACAACGAATTAGTGCAAGTATACCTTGCTACCTTGCTCTATGGTAATGTGCCGCAAATTGAAGGCTTCCAATGTATGGAACGGGAAAAAAGTACCTCAACAGCAGTAAACGGTGTGTCTGTCTTCGTTGGAAGGTTGTGTTTCCCAAATGCCGCTCAGGTGATGCTTTTGATGTTGGTTTTTCCTGGTCGTAGAGCATCGTCGTCTTCAAATTGTGAGGAAAGTAAATGAAGTAATTGTTGACCTTATTATTCAAAGAATTAGTCAAATTTACGTGTGTTCTTTTCCTTAAAAGCTGGCAAGTGGAATGAAACAAAGTATTCACTGCTCTAGCTAATGATTTCATGGAACCAGGAACCAATGAGGTCTACAGATGTACATATATGCTAAAATTTAAACTCAGAAATAAGTGTAAGTGCATTGGACTAATTAATATGTTTGCATGGACGTAATGCATTAGGTTGATGAGCTCCTATCTCTTGCTGTGAATGCCACTATTTACAGTCGGCAAGTACAAATCCAACCTCATATATTACTCTTCCTTTGAATAAAAGCACCCGCGGATTAAGTTGGGGAAAACAAAATTGACCCATGTGACATGGTGGTTTGATATTATATTACTGCAATAGCTCCTCGTCGCTGGTACCAGTAGCAAGAAGTACCAGACTAAACTGTTAGTAACTGACACTTCGTATTTTTCTTGGTCATTCTAATTTCTAACTATGCAATGTTGGTACCATACCACATAATTTTTCCAATTTCACATTACCATTGTAGCAAGGAGTACACTACCGAGGTAGAAGCCTATAATTTTCAAATTCTGAAGAAAGTCAAATTGAAATTCAGATTTGAGCTTCTGACGCGTAATTGTAATATTAATTTGAGCTTGTGACAGTTGTGACCTTCTTCGGTGGGAGGTTGAAAGAAAGAGGAGGAGAAGTCATACAATCTGGCTTGATAAAACTTCTTCTCTTTTGTTCTTCTCACCTTGCAAGTGGGAAAAAAATCAGAAGTTTGGTAAAGAAAATTAGGAACTGTACTCATTATTTATGTCAAGTGAAAGGCGTTGCCTACCTCCAGAACAGCGTCACGGGGAGATGAGCAGCAATCAGCAGCGGACTGTTGGTCAGGAGGGGAAAAACGGTGGAAGACAAGCCGGTAATAAGATATACGAAGGGGGAATGAAAATGGGAAGGCGGTAAGAGCAGGGAGAGCAACACGTTGCGGGGATATCACAACGTGGCACTCGTCAGAGAGCGGTGGCTGACAGGTGGGCCATAGTGTGACATCGCAAAAAGCGGAGATGTTGATTTGGGCGTCTTTCGCCAAATCACGGAGGACGCAGAAATGGAGGGTTGCAGCGCTGAATAGATGACGGGAGATGAGGTCGGCTTGAATTAATCACATTCATTCAGATACGATCCGACGGAAAATCAGTGGGGTGGCACTGTTCATCGCTGACGTCACAACCTATTAGAAATTAAGGTATTTATAATATGTGTTATTTCAGTTACTACTACTATAGCGCTAATAGTGGTTTGTTATAGCGTGTACCGCAAATAGTGCACGATATGTTATATATATTTTTATTTTAAGACTCAGGCTAATAATTTCTTTGAAGCATCAATTTTTTTTAAGATTCAACAGAAAAATAATTAGTTTATAACATGATATTTAGATTATTTTAAATAATTAGTTTATGTCATGAAGTTTAGATTATTTTGAATAGAAAAATATATATAGTTTATGATATTATAGATATTTTGAATATGAATTTGAACTTTGTACTGATTCAATATGAATATTATAATTTTTTAATCAATCTAGTGTTACTTATTGCTTTATGAGATTTTAGATACTGTTAATAATTATTAAAATTATAGAGTATAATTTTTGAAAAAAAAAAACTATGTAGGTTAGTTTTCGCTACAGTTATGCAGTTTTTTTTAACCTTTTTGTGATAATTGCTATTTAAAATCTTTATATTTATTAATGAGCTGAGTCAAATTAGACAAAACTTAAATCCGGCTTGTGTTGACACAAGTCGAGTCAAATTGAGCTTGATTTTAGATGAATCTATCATGGGTTGAGTCAAGCTTTAGTTCGTTTGTGTTGTGAGTTGAGTCAAATTGAATTTGATTTTAGATGAATTTATCACGGGTTGTGTCGAGCTATAGCTCGTTCGTGTTGTGAATTACGTTTAGACTAGAGAGTTTCGTCAATTAATGTTGTGGTTTTGTTTGAAAGTTAAATCGTGGTACATAAAAAAAATTCTTTACGTGTTTTTTTTATTCTAATAAGTTAGTATAATTTGTACTGTGTTTCAAAATATATTTTGTCATTTTGTATTGATAAGAAATTGCTTGCTTCAATTGGCGGGTATAGAAGGCTAGTGTGCTTTCATGAGGTAAGTGTTATATTTTACTTTTATGTTTGTCTCTTTTATTAAAGTTATATTTTACTATTATGCTTAATTCTCTATTTTTAAAGTTTTTAAAATTCAAATATCTTAATAGTTTGAGAATTTATTTTTAGAAAATTATTGTGTATTATGGTCTAAAATATTTTTCAATGTGAACTTTTGAACTAGTTTGGAAGTTTTAAATCATTTAGAAAATTGTTACAGAAGTTGCAAATTTTTCTTATTTCATCACCAACTAGTAATCATATAATCAGCAATATCTTTGATTATCTCATTTTTTTTTGTTTGTAATTCTTCATTTCATTCTTATGAAAACAACAGCAATGATTTGAAATCAACGAATAAGGTCATCCACTATCAGAAAATCTATCCCTTAAAAGTTAAAACACAAATCATGCAGCACCTAACAGATCTCAATGATTTGAACTCAACGAATCCCCCGCGTTCATTTATATACATTATTGGTTACCATATAAATATGCTGAGCAACCACCAATAGATACCCTCCAGAGCTAAATATAATAACACAACCACCTCTCTGCTCTGATACGAGAAAAATAAGCGCACGGACAGCAAAGCATCATAAAGTACATACAGGACAAGCCATCAAAAAATTAGTTGAGAGATGGTCTCAAAATATAAAATATCCAATAAAAATTTATAAGTAATATAAACTTTTTATTGGGACAATTTCGTGCATGCCCCTCGAAATCTCAAAATTACATATCCCCCCTCTAAAATTCATAATTTACTGTCTTTTCTATTAAAACTTGTTTTAAATTTATAAAGCTATCATTTTATTCTGAGGTTGGCTATTCTACTTCCATAAGCATATGTCCACATATGCTTATAACTCATTTTTGCGTTTCCAATGTTCAAATGGTCGATCCGAACCGTTCATCTTGTTCTCCATATTAATATGTGCTTGGAGACCAAATTTTACATTTTTCTGAATTTTTTTACTATTTATTAAGCCACTTTGAAAATTGCTAATTATATGGTCCAGAATTTTGTTGCACTGTTTTTACTGTTCACCCGGATCAGCAATTTTCAAAGTGGCTTAATAAATAGTAAAAAAATTCCAAAAAATGTAAAATTTGGTCTCCAAGTACATTTTAATATAGATTGAACATCTAACGGTTTGAATTTGTTGTTTGAACATTCGAAATGCAAAACTGAGTTATAAGCATATGTGGGCATATGCTTATGGAAGTAGAATAGCCAACCTCTTTTATTCTTTATTAAAAAATATAAAAATATGTAATTTGTGTAAGAAAAATGTTCAATTTTTAATTGCTCGGTTTTTAAGGTTTTTGAGGGGCATACATGAAAGTCCCTGTATTTTATTAATGACCACATGCTCGCACGGGCCCACATAGTAAACTTGCAAAGCCCAACTGAGTTGTCATGTGTGTTGGTGTCAGACTGAGAGGCCGTAATTTAATCAGCCATAGGCCCAAACCGTGTGAACCGTTAGATTAAGTGGGACCCAGATATAAGGAGCAGATTAGTCCAAATTGTGAGCTGTATAGGTCGGTCGGTGCCTTGGCCTTGCACCAAGTTGCCAGGAAACTTCCTCTAGCTTGGCATCCGTTCCCTCATCACGTGCGCCGCACGCGTACCCAGAATTATTTTCTTCAACATCTTCTCATCAATCGGATAAACTATATGAAAATTAAAAAAATATTAGGAGTGATTTATAACTTAAAATTTTATAAAATCAGTTATAAAAATTGTCAGGTCGTCGTATTTTTTTCATTTTTCAATATAATAAATCGGAACTTGCCCGCTATTTTTTTTTGCAAAAAAAAAAACAAATTTACACCGCTGATGGCTCTTTTTAATAACTATTTATATAAATAAAATTCACAAACATATAAAATAGAATTTTTTACTATTGATACGGCTATTTTTAACGAATATATAAAGAAATAATTTTTATTTTTTAACCGCGCAATCCATGCAGTTATTGATAGACAGAAAATCTATAGTATGCATTTCCATATACTAGCTAAAGCATTACTTTAGTTTCATTGATAAATGAGAAGGGTTCCAATACTTTAATATTTTGTTCTTCGTTGTGTCTATATTTTTAAAATTTTAATAACTTAAAATTTAAACTTAAATGTTAAAATAAAACTGTTAAATTTGATCTGTATCATTTGCTATATGCACGTATAAAAGATGACGATATTTTAACTTTATTTTGATTGGTATCAATATTTACAAAAATACACCGATGTAAATAATTTCTGGACATTGATTTTTTTAACCTATTGATTCATATAAATAATAATTTTTATGTGCAAACAAAGAAAATTATATAGATAAAATATAACAATTTTATTTTGACATATAAATTTTCAAAAAAGTATTATTATAAAATAAAAAAATGAAAACATGATGGAGATTAGGGCTGTACAAAAATGCTCAAACTCGCAACTCGCTCATAACTCGCTTGATAACTGCTCGTTTAAACTCGCTCATTTACAACTCGAAACTGTTCCAACTCGAGCTGACTCGCTTGTTTAACTAATGAGCTGAGTTTGAGCATACCCCAACTTGCTCATTAACAACTCGAGTTACAGTGTTACACAAAATTCGCCACAATAAATCTCAGGAGTCAGCTATAAACGAGTTATAAGCAATTTCTTGAGTTAGTAATGAGCTGAACTCGAATTGTCTTATGGACTATCTTATGGACTTGGCTTAAACGAGTTATAAACGAGTTGTGAGCCAACTCAAGTTGGTAATGAGCTGAACTCAAGTTGGCTTTGCAACTCGTGATTGCCATTCCAACTCGAGTTGACTCGCTCATTTATTAAATGAGCTGAGCACGAGTTGGAGGTAACTCGCTCAAACTCGGCTCATTTACAGCTCTAATGGAGACACATAAAATGGAGACATTTTCAACCCTCCTCTTGATAAATTAATTAAACATTTACGTTTTAAATTTTCATATTAAAGCTCAAATTGTATAAATTTAAGAATAGATGAAAATCAATAGTTCAACATCATTGTTTGAAACCTAACTACTGAAGTTTGAAGTTAAACTCATAAATCACTTTGATAAGTTTAAACTCATACTAATTTTATTTTTTTAAGTTTGATTTAAACATTGTGGGTGCACAATTTGAAATACTTGTGAAAAATATGCATGATTTAATAGTTGTCCAATAAATGAACACGTGTGAAAATGACTCTAAGGTGGTAAAAGAAAGGTACAATGTTTGCATAAAAAATAGGATTATGTTTTAAAAATTAAGAAAATAATAAAATAGTTTTAAAAATAGTATAGTTAGCTATCCTACAATATTTTTATGCTTAGACTTTTAGATTTGAATTGATTGCTCCAATATAAAAAATATATAATTTAAATCATTTGTATTTTGACTTAAATATAAATATCTGTATATTAGTCTAATTCTTAACTATTAGGATGTGGGGGTATGTATTTGTATATGTATACTTTATTTTTTATGTTTTAAGTTTGCATCTCCATATGTATAATATTTTATTGTTATTTTCTAACATTATAGGTAGAACATATTCTCTCTCTTGTTTTTTATTTTTTTAGCTATATACAAATTGCTTAAAAAAAAATATCTTTACTCATACATAGCAAATCTTCTCTGGGGGATTGTGTTCAAGTTCCAATGTAATCTAAAACAAAATATTAAGCTTAAACCGATCAAAGCAAACTCTAATCACGCATTTCTCCAACAAATAAGACAAAATAAGCAAACTCTAATCTTCTTTGGCACGTTTCATCTCCTAACTCAGCGGTTTTGTTGACACCTAGCCGTTGCAACGGAATTCAGTGCCTTGATTTGCTCAACTTAAATCCATTTAGCCGTTAAACAAAAATCCCATCAATTGTCGGCAATTCATATTCCTTACTTCAATATATGCTAACTACCGAGAAAACAATACAAAACGAAGTTTGATAACTTTGGAATGCTGATGAGATTTGGCACATTTGAGTTGGGAATTGACTCACTCTGGTCTCCATTCTTGAAATTTGAAGTACCTTTGCTTTTGCTACGAACAAAATATATATATCACCAAAAATAAGCTCCTGCTATGGAGCAAAATATATCACCCAAAAAAGTAGCATCGATGAGGAACGGACTCCGCTGCTTTTCTGAGAAAAAAATAGAATTTTTTTTTTTCTATCTCAACCATTCAAAATCGTTGAGATATGTACATAAAAAAGTTCTTTTATCGAGATACGTGAATGAAAATTTTTGAATGGTTGAGATGGGAAAAGCAGGATGCTGCTTTTTTTAGAGAAAAGCAGCAGAGCCTTATCCCCTCGCTGAAGTGTGCTACTAGAAAAGGACTATCCATCAAAGAGAACGTTTTGATGAAGTCTTATTTAACAAAGCATACTTTTTTTATGTGTATAATTTCAGTATTTTTGAAAAGTATTTATTCTGAGCTCTTATCATTAGAGAATGGCTAATATACAAACGTTTGTTCCTGGACTCAGGAACAAATGGTTCGGTTCTCCGATTTTCAAAATCCAAACAGTCGATCCAAACTGTTAGATATTCAATCTATATTAAAATATGCTTGGAGACTAAATTTTACATTTTTTGAAATTTTTTTATTATTTATTAAGCTGGTTTGAAAACCTCTGTTTTTCAATACGGTAGAAATTTAATAAAAACAACGGTTTTCAAACCATCTTAATAAATAGTAAAAAATTCTAAAAAATATAAAATTTGGTCTCCAAGCACATTTTAATATAGATTGAATACATAACGGTTTGGATTGACTGTTTGAACTTTTGAAAATCGGAGAACCGAACCGTTTGTTCCTGAGTCCAGGAACAAACGTTTGTATATTAGCCATTCTCCTTATCATTTATGTCATTATATAATTTCAATAATTTCTTATTTACTCTACATTATAAATATTAGCATTTTAATACATTATGTCATTATATAAACGAATTGTATCCAATTTTTTTTCTTACGTTCAAATTTTTAAAATTTGAAGTACTTGGAATCATTTCTGAATTTCGAATTTAATACTAAAATACAGTACACTTTTTATGGCAAAAAGAAAATTGTTACGTGGATTCTTAATAATTGCCCACCAATGGTACAACTTAAAACCATGTGTCAAGTAATATATAACTGGATTCCATCTGATTAAAGAACAGCAACTAGCCAACTATTCGTGAAACAGTCTGTCAGTGAGTTGCAACACACTTTGTTTACAAAATACGTAACAGAGAATCTGACTAGTCCATCAAATGATGAGGAGGCAACAGTACCGAAACCAGTGAAAAGTGTTTGCAGAGTGTTTGCCTTTTCATTGCAGGATGTGCAGCGATGAGATTTGGGGCGGCAAACAGGGGACGCACCCAGCCGTAACGCACAGCTTTAGACCCCTTACGCTCCGGCAGCGTTTGTACGGACTGAATGAGCGCTTGAGAGTTGAGACCCATTAGCATTAGCATGCATGACAATTTACTAGCCTAGATTTTAGGCATGCCAGCTTAAATTAGACTTATCATCATTGGGCATTGGCCCCTTTTCTTTTTGTTTCATGATTTTTTGCTTATAACTCAAGAAAAGTTGGCCACTTCTTCCTTTTTGTCTCCCTATAATTATCAACCTGTTTAGTGGGTCTTATTGTTATTATTATTTTTATATGAGGATTGATGTAATGTGTAGGTAGAGGTTATTAAATGCTAGGTTTTCCGGAGACAAACCGTGCGTTCAAACCCACAATTTTTGGGTACTCATTTAGTTGCACAAAAAACTTTTTGGCACTTAATTCAGTTTCAGTCAATAAAATAGGTTAAAAAAGCAATTTGAACACATTATAATAAAATGATGTATTTTGCACATAAGAAATTAAACACATTTAATTTAAAATTATAATTATGTTATTTGAGAATTTGGCAGAAATTGTCAAGGGTTGTTAAGGTTTATTTAAGAAGAAACTTATACTCGGGTTTTCCGAGTCCGTATTCTCTATTGTACCACATTTAGTTGAATGAGCTGAGATTAACTCTCAATCAAATAATTGAAATTCGGTGTCTATTTAAATATAGAAGTGTTATTTTTGAATTTGTGCCACAGTTAAAAAAAAATCTGAATTTAATAATTTTATGTATGGTACCGGAGGTGATCCATAAAAAATTTATTTGGTTCACCACTTCATTGGTAGAAAATTAGACGAGCAATAATTATCTAACTATAATTTGTCAACTGTACCTATACCTGAAATTTCCTAGATCTGTAATTTTGCGGTGAAATTAATGTCTGCACAACTTCATAAATGCCTTAAGATCATAACTAACATGTAACAATTTTTTGAGCGGCGAGACCTTAATAAGTTATTAATTTTTCAGAGATCAATCGGAGTCGGAGTCAAAATAGGTGGTAACAGTGCACCGTATTACAGTAAGCCACCCGTACTGTCCGGTACTAATAATAATTGCTAAATTCAGAAAATGATTGAGAAAGGCAGCTTCCTGGAAACATCCCAAGTTCATAACCACCTTAACTTACTTCCTTAATCAACATTGCACAAAACAGTTTAAAATTAATTGTTATACGGTCATAGATCCGAACTCTGTATATTCCCTCTCCTAATTATCTAGCAGGTGGCCACCCTGTAAAAATTAATTACAAAACCCTCCGCCAGTGCAGCAAAGGAATAAAAAAGTAACCGGCCTATAACTCTTTAATATAAACATTGGTCAGGATTTTCTGTAGCACAGAGGAAGATAACTACTATGCAACAAGTCATTAGTTTATAATATGTTTTTTTTTTATTATGGAGCGTCTAAACATGCTTACTTTTTTATTTTTGTATTCTTCTTTTATTTTTTATGTATTAATGTGGAATTTTATTCTTTATTATACCTTTATCAACATAGTACTTTACAAAAAAATTAAATTCAGTTATTATTTAAGATATATTTATACATAGAAGTGAGCACATACTAATATATATTTTTATGTAGAATTTATTTATTATAATATTTCTATTTATGCGAATCGACTCGTTGCATAACAACAAACACTATGCGCTCCACGGAGAAATTTAAATTTTAAGAACATGATGGAGGTGTGCTCCTTGTTCATAACGAGCTAGAAAAACAATATTTTTGAGTTCTATTTTTCTAAAAATCGTTTTTGAGTTTTTGATTAGTTGGGATTCTGAAAGTACCAACTATATAAGCCCCCCACCCTTCCATGCTTTCGCATTCCAAACGAAAACAAGAGAAAGAAAAACAAGAGAAAGAGAAAAGGTGAATATAAACAGAGAGGGAAATATAGAGATAGAAACAGAGAGAACATGGGAAATAGTCTGAGATGTTGTTTAGCTTGCGTTTTACCTTGTGGAGCACTAGATGTTGTGAGAATTGTACATTTAAATGGTCAAGTAGAAGAGTTCAGTTGCCAAATCACGGCAGCGCAAATCCTTGAAGCAAACCCGAATCATGTCATAACGAAGCCGTACTCGAATAGCGGTGCAAAGAGGATCGGGATTATGTCGCCCGATTCAGAGCTCAAGCGGGGGCATATATATTTCCTCATACCAAATTCGTCTGTACCAGAGAAAAAGAAGAAGAAGAAGGAATTAAAGAAAAAACACTTCAAACCAACACCTAAAGTGATGAGTTCTTCGGATGATGATAATTATTTGAGAGAGTTGCTTTCAGAGAAGCGATCAAGTCAACGGCGAAGGAGGAGTAGTGCAAGAGTTGCAGTATGGAGGCCGCAACTCGAAAGTATAGTGGAGGAATCATAATTTGGTTTATAATTTGTGAAGTTTGTTTTAACATGCTGACTGGTTCTGTTAGTGAGGATTAACCCATTTTTTGTTGGTCTTCAATATTTGTTTTTTTCTTTTCATCTTTTTTTCTCCTCTTGTTGATATTTTGAGGGTTCTCTCGTCTCTGTTTCTCTGTTGTTGTTGCAATTGGTTGAAAGAAAATTGCGGGATTAGTTCCAATTTGATGGAGATCTTTCTTGATAATTTATGGGAAAGATCAGGGTCAATGTGGGAAGAAGGCAGGAGCTTTGCTTTTGTTGTGTTGTGTTGTGTTGTTTCAAAAAATTGTACAAAATCATAATGCAATGAAGTATTTTCCATTTTTCCCTACATTTATCTTTTCGTCTCCATTCGTCGGATGATAAAATAAGATAATGTAGATTTTGGAAGGGAGTTGAATATTAATGTTTAAATTAATACAAGTTGCTTAGAATTTTGAGTGGACATATAACACTATAAAATTCAAAGACATAATTCTTATTGTCAAGCTTCCATCACACGCACAAACCAATTATGATGCCTGAAACGTTATAAGAAGTAAGAATCCTTCATGAAATTTGAAATTATACAAAGTCAATGGAGTGAGTCTTTGGTACTGTGCATAACACGGATTAGTCCGTATTACGGAGTCAAATTTTCATTTTGAAAATCCTAATGGTCGATCGGAACCGTTCAACGTGATTTCCACATTAATATATACTTCAGACTAAATTTTATATTTTTTCGAATTTTTTTACTATATTTTAAGATAGGTAGAAAATCAGTTGATCTGAAAATTCTAGACCATACAAAAACATTGATTTTCTACCTATCTAAAAAAATAGTAAAAAAAATTCTAAAAAATAGAAAATTTAGCCCACAAGTATATTATCATATGAAAATAATGTTGAACGGTTCGGATAGACTGTTAGAATTTTGGAAACGAAAATATTGATCCGTAGTACGGACCAATCCGTGCTATGCATAGTACCATAGACTCACTCAAGTCAATGCTCAAAAATCGTGCTGGAAAGAGATACAGGAGTTCGCAATTGTTGGTTGACATCTTTATACAATGCTTTCATCGCTTAACTTTTTTGCATAACTTTTATTTCTGAAAACATATTGTAAAAGAATAATATTATTCTATCATGACTTGGCTGTCAACGAATATGAAATTACTTTATTTGGAAATAAAAAAAGGGTTACAAATGTCGAAAAGTAAATGCTCTTTCTTGAAAGCAGAATTGTGCTTCTTAATAATGTTTAAGTGTAATATCCCTTGACATGACCTTTTTATTCAAAATTTCTAAATGCGGGCTTAAGAGGCTACTGCTAGACAAAATTTGGAGGGAATTTTTATGCAATTATCCCTTAATTAGATGGCAGACTGTTTGTAAATGAGAAACTCAGGGTTATGGGCGTAATCAACTTATATAGAAGACATGAATAAAGCACCTTTAGGCAAGTGATGTTTCAAATTTAATGATCTTAGTTGAAATAATAATATGTGCTTTATTGTGCATTATTTGGCTAAAATGTATAAGAAGGTGTGTTTCGATCGACCATTTGCACATTTTCATCATTTTTCGAAAGCAAAAGTACACATAAATTATCTACTATAATTAAGCTATCTGTACTATTTGATAACTAAACTATTCCATATAAATGTTGCCAATAAACAAGATTCTCAAAATTCCCTAAATCAGAAATATCACATGTACTCCTTCCAAATTACAAGAACTAAAATATGAGTAGAACTACGGTGTGACGTGCTCACCAACGGGTTTGGTGAGTACACCTCCAAAAAACGCATTTTCAAAGTTCAAATAGTCGATTCGAACCTTCCAACGTGTTCTTCATATTAATATGTGCTTGGAGACCAAATTTTACACTTTTTGAAAATTTTTTACTATTTTTTTAGAATTTTTGAAAATCATCAGCTTTTCATTAAATAAAAAAAAATTCAAAAAACACTGATTTTCAAAAATTCTAAAAAAATAGTAAAAATTTTTCAAAAAATGTAAAATTTGGTCTCCAAGCACATATTAATATGAAGAACACGTTGGAAGGTTCGAATCGACTATTTGAACTTTGAAAATGCGTTTTTTGGAGGTGTGCTCACTAAACCCGTTGGTGAGCACGTCACACCGTAGTTCTACTCCTAAAATATTCCAAAATATCATGGAATAAGGACAACGTTAAAGAAATGATTAACAAATTCCATATTACCACAGAATACTCACAATGGTGATCCATTCTAGAGAATATGTTATTTTTGAGATTAGACTATTCGGAATAGCCTATTCAGTGTTTGGTTGAATTAGAATAGTTAGAATAGAGAATTCAAACTTTTTGTCTTATTAGAATAAGTTATTTCTAAGAATTTAAAATTTGACTATTCTAATAAGACAAAGCGACAACTACTTTTATTTTGTAACCAAACATACCCTTATTATGTAAAGCCAACTACAGAAACAGATCAATTTTAAATGATGATACCGTGTTTTTTGAGTGACAGATAACAATTTTAAAAGACATTATTATATATATATTTGTATATAGTAATGCCTGCATAGAGTTATTTTTAATAATAAACTTATAGCCGTTTCTATTTTCAAATTCCAAGTGCTTGTACTCTGCGCAAACCATGTCTTTTTTTGGGTACAAAATGACACATACAATTAGATATAAAAAATAGAATTATTAGTGCTTAATTTTAGAATGTTGGTTATAGTCAAATTAAATTTCCTAATGAATAATTGGTTGTTTTTGTTTGAAATAAAAGGAAAATAAATGACTGCCGAAGATCAGAAACTTGTACTAAAGTTTTGAGATATTAAGTGACGGTTTTTTTTTATTCTTGAGGGCGTGTAGCATATGGTGATGGGTCAAAAGAATTCGGTGGTATCTGAGAATGCAATAGAGAAAGAACGGCCATTATTTAATTCTGACCAGGTCAAAAAAATCCGATACCTATTTAAACATAGAAAGTTTGCTTTAAGATTCGTGTCAGAATAAAAAAAACACGATCTAATTTTCTCCATTGTATCTCCGGTAAGATACAGATTCCACGATGATAACAAGAGAGAAGTCTTCTGACGAAAACCAAAATCCCGTCTTGGACTCAAACCTGGACTCGGATTTGAACTCGGACTCAGTACGGGTTGATTGTTTTTCAATCTTCTTGAATGGCAAGACACAAGTCTCAAGAAGGAGTCCCACTAGTTTATCATTTTCTATGATGATTAATTACAATATTTAATTATGTTGTGTTTTCTAGAAAACTTTATTATGTTACTATTTTTTAGGTTTGACTATTTATATTTTATATGTCATTTTTAATTATGTTAGAGTTTTCAAGAGTTAGTTAGAATTTCTAAGTTCATTATGTGGTGTTAGTTTCTAAGTTGGACTTTTAGTTTTTCTAAGTTATTTATTATAATGGATGTATTATAAGAAGAGATGGCATGTCATTTTTTTCTTAAAGACTTGATTAATATATGAAATTTTCTTATATTCTCTCTTGTAATTTTCTCTCTTCTTGTCTAAATTCTCTTTCAAATTGTTCAATATCTCACTAAACCAAACAAAGCCTGTACACGTGGAGTAGAGTTTGGGACGTGCTGGCGTCAAGTGGTATCAGAGCAACTCATCCCTCCTCTTACAAAATTGTTTCTAATTCTACTAAACCATTTCAAAACCCGTCACTAGCGGAGTTGAGATTTGGGACCGAGTTTGGCGTCATCTTCTTCGTGGGCTAGGCTTTTGGGTAGATTGTGAACTTAAATCCCACAACAATTAAGTATACATGAAGTCAGTTATTATATTCATGAAACTAATATTTTTGTTTCACACTTTTTGTCTTTTAGATGCTTGTTCATGCTAGTAGCTTATGACTTATTTAACTAGTACCAAAGTTCTTCTCCAATATTTATATCCTCATTCCTCTGAGAATTCATTTAAATTTTTTTTTCAAAAATGTACTGGTAAATTTAATATGTGAATTATATATGAAGTTAAGATGTGTTTATTATTTATTTTGAATATCAGAGAAAATTAAACCATAACAATCAAAAGATAAAGAGTTTGAACGACTTATAGTTTATATTTGACTATTTTGCATGTCTTATAATTTGATTATATATATGATATATTTCTAGTATAATTCGAATAATCACATGGGTATGGGATTTTGGATAAATTGTTCCTGGTTCCGTGTAGGGAGTTATTTTTATTTTTGCTTTATTGAACTTAATTTTTTTGTTATATAGTAGCACTTATAAACTAATATTTCTGTTATGTATGGAGTGATATTTAAGCTTACTATTGTGACACTTTTTTTTCTGTCAAATTATAGTACTCATAAATTTGTGAATAAAGAAAGAGTGAAAGATATGATAAACAAAAAGTATTTTGTATTTATTTATTTTTTGCATTTTTTATTTTTGCCTCTTTTGATTATTGTTAATGACCTTTTAAAATTTAATTAAGTTATTTTTGTAAAAAATTATTTGAACTTGAAACAGTTTATGTAAGACCTTAGTTTAAGGTAATGCATTTACGTAATAATAATATCACCGTAAGAACTTTTGGGCATTTGCAACAACTCCACATAAACCAATACTTTGCTTCTTAAAATAATTAAATAGGTTCTTTATCAAAAAGAGCCATTATATATTTTATTGTATTTATTAAATAACATTAAACATTTATGTGAATCATTGCAAAGTCAGGTGAATTGGAAGAATTCTCAAATTGAGGAACAATTTTCAAATTGCAGCAATTTTAATATACAACTAATAAAAATCTGACGGTGTTATTTTCAATTTATAATATTTCTCCTTTTCGTCTTTTGCCGATTTTGTGTTGTGTTAGTCCATTATAAATTTATAATAATCTTTAGAAGGGTAGAAGCCCACTAAACTCAATGAATCTTGTAATCCAATAATGGATGCAAGATACAGGCTGGCCCTTTTTACAAAAGCCTAGTCTACAATTTTATAAGTTCAAATCTCAAATCTGTGCTGCACACTTGCACGATAACGTAGATGATATGTATCATGATGCTTTGCTGATCCATACTAAGCCGCCTGGATGGAATTCATAATTTCATATCCAGTAGAATAAGATCTGAGTCTTCAGTTTTAATCTGATACAATCTTAAAGCGAACCTTCCTATATCAAAATAGGCATCGTATTACTTTTGCTTTTGGTCCGGCTGAGAGTATCGAACTCAGTTCGGTACCTTAGGGGATATGGACTCGTTTGGATATATCCCATTTTTTGCTGAATCGGGGAGTCCAGTAATATCAGGAACTGTACTGGTAAAAACCATGAAGCTGTCTGATTGGAGCCCTTTTTATGTTTCCCCCCCTCTGAATATATTATATGAATGACCGCTGATTTATTAGACCCCATTGAAAGAGCTTCTGCACTTACCAATCCAAAACTGAGCGTATTTGGGACGATTTCTATTTAGAAATTGTTTTTTACTTGCTAGGGCGTAGAAACTTAATGTCTAACAAAAAGATTTGACTTGGTTGGTCAAATCTTGACTCAGCAGTCAACACTTGAATTTCTAGAGGAGCCACTTCAGTTGACCATTCCGGTCAAATATTATAGACCAGAGGACAAGATAGCAGTAAAAGAAGCATTTCCAAAAAAAAAAAAAAAAGAGTTAATAAAGAAAGGTTGGCGGGAAATGAATCGGTCAACTTGTGTTGGTAACCGAATTTAATATGATGTCCATTGCTTATCACTCCTTTATGAATATATCAATATAAATAGTGAACAAACCCACATTCACATAGAGGAGTATATGATAACAAAATTAATATGTAAATATGAATAGTCAACCTGATTTAGTTAGATTGCACTAGGAGAAAATCAGGCCTGTTTGCCCCAAAATAGCAAATGGGGGATGTCAATGCTATGAATAGGTGCACCAACAAACACTTTTATCTTGACTTCCAAATTCCAAAATGGAAAGAGAAGAGATTCTAGATGTAGAAGAAGCAAACATCCAAAATTTCAACAATTTGTCAAGCTTATCTTTTGTTAAGCTGCATGCCAGGAAACATCACCTTAATTTCCGTAACATATTTAATTAAATGATTAATGAAATCATATTTTTTTCATCATCCTTTCCATAATATAATCAAATGATAATTTTATATGTTAACGGGATTCCATAAATAATATTATGAGATTTCGTGCGCGTAATTAAAATATCATCTTATATAATTCCGTGGCTGCGTATACTGTCGTAAAAACTAGATGTGATCGGGGAGCAAAGCAAAATGGGAATAAAACTTTAGTGAAAAATCTGATCGGAAGCTGAGAGTTCATTTTATCTCTGTTTACTAGTTTAGGCTTAGCGTAAGCAAACTCTAACTAGGGTTATAGTGCCAAATGTTATAAATTAGAAGAACAATATTGATTGTTTTTTAATTCATTGCACATGAATTCTTATTGATAGATAATTCTTTCCGATAAATAAATAAATAAATCCGAATTATTTACATTATATTCTTTTTTTTTTAATATTTAATTTTTATTCTATTGAATTGAACCGAACTGTTGACAAGTTAGTTCCGATCTGAATATAACTCATCCGCACAAAAATTGTTACCAAAAAATGTACCGATTTTAGCCCTAGCTTTGAAAATTAGCATGTTCCCTATGTTGACTGCTGAAAGAAGGTTTGATCGTTGAACAGACAATCCTGACCTTTAATCACATGGTATTAATTGGAGGATACTACCCATATCTCAGTCAATTATTTGTAATTTCAAGGATTCTCTTAAAGTTTCAATATTTCTAGAAAGTACAACCTCAATCATTGTATCAATATTGAGAACGGAGTAGGTCCGATGCCCATCAGACCTACTTTTAGGTTCAACGAGCATCATGACCGTTAGCTCTAATTTAAAATTTGTGTGCACAAAAATTGAAACAAACACGCACGAAGTTTAAAGCATTCTGCATGAATCTTGAAGCAAATCGACGGTGATTAGACCCATCGAACCAGAATAGGTCCGATGCACATCGGACCTACTCTCAACAAATCAGTATTTACTTCATAAAGAAGGTCACTGCTAATGTCCTTGTTTCTTCAATTATCAGAAACATTACACGGAGGTAATATTGGCAAAGCTGCAGGGTGCAGTATGCAAATTTAACAATTCGTCATATTTCTATTGTACAATAAAGAACTACACATCCAAAGATTTTTTGTTGTTTTTAGGAGAATAATTAGATTCAACCAAAATTTAATATTCGCACTGCATCTTTCTGGAAAGAGTACCTTTTTACTACTATTATTTTATAGAAAAAAGACATCGTTGAAATTTATAAAATATATAAAAATCAATCGTTAATATCGTTGTTTCAAATTGATTATACGGTAATCTGATTTAAAAAAAAAAGCTTATCCAAGAAAATAAACACGAAAAAGACTAAATGAGAAAAAAAAAAATATGAACAGGTTAAAGCAAACAAAGACAAACTTGGGCTTTTTGAAATCCCATCAGAGGCTACAGCCCAAGGTACTTCTACATCTATTCTATTAAAAAAGAGCCTTACTGGGCCCTAAAACAAATTAATAAATTAGTGCGAATCTTTTCCTCATAAGTCATACCTCTCTCTCAATTTCATACAATCCAAAAACAGAGAAAGACCTAGAACTTGAAGTCAACCCTAGGTTGACCAAAGTCAATATAGTAAAGTATCGTCATCAAAAAGCATGTCATCCCTTGGTTCTTCTTTAGCTCTTGATGCTGTGCCACTGTCATCCCTTTCTCTTAACTCTTCTGATTGCTGCTGTTGCTGGTTCATATAAGAGCTTGTCGGGTAACTGAACCCGGAATAGCCGTACATGCCCGCATTTTGCATCATTTCAAGCCCGAATTGAGCGTGACTTGTACTTGCTGATGGGTCTGTTCTGGCACCAAAAATTGAGTTGGCAATGAATGGGTTAGGATAGTTTGGCATTGCCGATGGTCTAATCGCCATGCCTAAATTATTGCTGTTTAAATTTATACTCGTGTTCTCTGCCGATGGTCGGTAGAGCGCATGTGCTGTGCTTCCACGGGCTGCGGGTACATCGTGGTTATGTTTTCCCTCGTAAGTTGTGACCACGGCCCTCAGATCATGTGATGCTCTCTCCACATGCTTTCTCACCGGGCAACCGGCCGTCGTGCACTTGTAGTAACTCCTACATGTAATAAAAAGTAACACAAAACAATTAATGAACCTATACATAGGCTATTCAGTTCGTTGGCCCCAAAAACTGTTTTTCTGAGAGCATTAACTTTCAATTAATTTAAAAGGTTTAGCCGTTTTCTTGATTATTTGTTATTATGAAAGATAATTTAAAAAATCTAACCTCGGATTAGGATTTCCCTTGACGACTTTCTGACCGTATTTCCTCCATCGATACCCGTCGTCCAGTATATCGATATCGCTCATAGTCTGAACTACTACTCTCGGCTCTCTAACTGTTCTATTTCCTGAAATTGTTATTCCCTCACCGTCGCCTTCTCTTCTCCTGAAATTATAAATGAAATAATTACATTCATATAATAAATAAACATCATCGTAATCATCATCTGGAATTTTTTTTTGAAACATAAAATGAAATAAATTAACAAAGCAGCCTACCATTTCTTAGAATCAGGTTCATCCTCATCGAGTTCATCCCCGACATTCCTCTGGGAGCTGAGCTCCATCTCATCATCCCCAAAAGATGCCGATGAATTCTCAGGCGTTGCAACTTGAGTTCCAGATGGTGCACCGAAAGAATCTGATGCTTCCCCTGCAGCTGATGCATGCTGAAGCACTTGTATGGAACTCGAGTTACGCCTCGTCGGTTGTGGTTTAGGATGGTTGTGTGCACCTTTGTAGACTATTTCAGTTATCTGCCCGTCCAAGGATCTCTCTACTTTTTTCTTTGTCGGGCAGTTCGGGAAGGTGCACTTGTAGTAACTACGTGGATTCTCGCTTCCTTTTACTTGCTTTTGCCCATACTTTCTCCAGTTGTAACCGTCGTCAGATCTCCTATTTAAAGTTTGTGTCGATTGGATTGGAGCTTGTACTGTAGGAAGGTCTGAAGAATCTGTTTGAATTGGTCCGGTCGTGTTATTAGCGTTTGATTCTTGATAATTCCATGGGGCACTTTCCTGTTTCATTGTAATCATAGATTTATTATCATAAATGTTGTTGACGAGGTAAGTATTACAAATTGGAATGGATAATTTGCCAAAATTTACCGATGGTGGTACGGAAGCAGAAGCCTGAAACATCGATGATTGCATAATTTGATTAGTCGGTTGGGTCTGAAATGAGAAATCCGGGTAAGATCTCTGTTCATCTTTGACTTGCTGCTCTTCTCTCCAATTGAATGCTTGAGATGGCATAGTTCCAGTTGTAGGAGATGGAAATGCCTGAGGTGAAGATAAAAAAAAATTCACTACTTGTTAATAGATGATCATACAATTAGGATACACATAATTAAGAAGGAGGATGTAATATCTACTTACACCAGATGATAGCAGGATAGGCGAGTCTAAGAGATCAGCTTGGTGGGGCCCAGGTGTCAGAGCAAAGAATGAAGAAGGAGAAACAGGAGGAGGTGAAATTGGAACTGAAGTAGGTAATTGTCTAAACTTCGATGCATAATCACCTCCGCTACTCCCGGGAAAGAAATCAGAGAACGACTGATTTGAGAAAGAGAAAGATGCCGGCCGAGAATTGGCCGAGGAGTTGAGGCTACCCGCAGGAGAAGTCATTGAGAAAGAAAGAAGAACTAGAGAAAGAGAAGCGGGTTTCGGGTTTTGAATGATCGGTGTCAGATGTGTTGCTAGTCTCTGTTTTATTTAAGCATGGAAAGGAGGAGGTACGAGAAATTGAAGATCGTATGAGGCAAGCAAAGACAACTTCAAAGGAGGGTTATATAAGAGGTTTGAATATTTGACCATTGACTGGTCAAAGCTCGTGCTTTGACTGGCGGCTCTCTCTCTTGTCTGAAAAGGGAAATTCGCACTTATTCAATGACACGTACAAATTACATCTCTAATTGGCAGACGCATGTTCCTGGTTGAGAATGATGTGGTAGGTATGCCGTTATGCGAGTGGGGTTGGTGAGAAATCGTAGATCATTCGATGTGAATATTTAAATAGAGGGTTTCAGCTTAGTCATGGCTATATATTTATTTGACTTGTTCCATGAGATTAGTACTAAGATATGGTTTAATTTGTTTATTAGATTATGCAACAGTAGATCCGCTGTTGTTGTTGTTTTGTCCAGCTGCTGCTAGTGTACTACGTCACACGGTCACAGTACATACAAAAGGGGAGGGATGCCAAGCAGGAAATATACAGATGCTTTGTTGCCTCTAAACTAGGCAGCAGGGTTGACCAAGCCAATGTCTCATTTTTTATGGTATTTGTAATTAGTTTTTGGTAGTTTCTTTTTCCGGAAATATAATATTTCATAAACAAATTATTCTAAGAATGAAAAATATCTTTAATTTTTATGCCTCTAGATTTTAAATTTTAATAACAAAATTTTTAAGATGCAAATAATAAAATAAAAACGTTTGATCTATTTTATATTTTCTACATATGTGAAAATTTTGGTGGCATTTTACGAGTACAGCCAAAATAAAATATAACACCGTACAGAAGTTTAGAATGGAATGTATTTTGATAATTATTTTAAATTACAAGCATAATTTTCTAATTATATCTAAAAATGTCAAACTAAAATAGATATATTCAGGGGCGGATCAAGGATTTTCGTCAGGGGGACAAAAAAATATCGAATCGGATTTAAATATTTAATCGGATTTAAATCCATTAACCAATTGGGTACTCGACAAAAAACAATGCTTTAACTTATACTTTCCAATACTTTGACTTGTAATTTGTGATACTCTGACTTATAATTTTAATTACCAATCAAAATTTAACAGATTTATTTCAATTTTAACTCTAATTTAACTCGAATTACAAATTAAACGTTCAGAGGGGACAAAAAAAAATTCAGGAGGAGCAAAGTCAGTCGGAACCGATAAATTTCCACTAAACCTCAAAATCCAAAAAAAAGGTACCCCGGAATACATTGGGTCCGCCCCTGGATATATTCGGAATTTTTTTGAGCCAAGAACCGGCACCTCTGTTCTTACTTCGCTCCGCCACTGACATGTTATATATTTGAGAGGTATTAACTGTATGAAAAAAAAATATGCTTAGAAATATAATCTCAATATTGGTGATTTTTACAAACCTCGTGATGCCCACAATAAGAAGCATAAATAACACTTCTTTTACAAACAAAAAAAAGGGATATAAATCACATCTAATATTTTTTATATTTTTTAATATTCTATTACTAAGAAATTAAGATTTTTAATTCTCCTAAGTTTGGTCTTCTTTATGCTACTATGGAAGTTGAAGCTCTATTAAATTTAGTTTTGTGGTAGTTCAAAAATTTTGCTTGAGAAATAGCAAATTTAAATACATTTATTTTGCAATTTAAACTTAACACTTTGATAAAAGAATATGCGAAAAAACTTCCTTCCAATTTGGGAACGTTTATTATCTCAAATTTACATAAACGGTTTTCATTAAAATTATATTGAACTTTTCGTTATTTGTTTTTCCATATACTATAACAACATAAAGAAATGAAATTTGAGAAAACTCTGAAATCTAATTAATCGAAATATTTATTCAAAGAAGTACCTTGATATTATTCAAACTTCGTACAATTCTTTTTTTTTTTTTTGAAATCTAAGCGAGCCGAAAAATAGTTCAATACTATGTATAATTATATAATGTTCTTAATTTTTTTTGGTAGCTTATATTGTTGCAAGAGGAGTATCCTTTGTGCTTTTCGCTTTCTTTGAGGTTGTCATAATGAGTTGTTGTTGTTGTTGTTTTTTTTGGTTAATAAGTATTTCATTAATCAAAGAGGAGTATCCTTTGTGCTTTTCGCTTTCTTTGAGGTTGTCATAATGAGTTGTTGTTGTTGTTTATTTTTTGGTTAATAAGTATTTCATTAATTAAGACAAAAACTGATTACATCCATCTGTTCGTACTAGTAAATAAGTATACCTAAAGTAGTTGTGCCAGTAATTATTATTATTATTATTATTATTATTGTTATTATTATTATTATTATTATTATTATTATTATTTAAGTTTAAGATAGTCAAACATACATTTATTTCATAACATTAAATGTTGTTCAAATTTAGAGTAGCACGTGTTTGTACCGATTTGATAGTTGTTTAGCATTTTAAATCAAATTTAAAAATTTAACGATGTAAGTTTAACAGCTTTGTGATGGATGCAACCAATTAAATTCTTTATTTACTCGAATTTGATATCCACCTTGTATAAATAATTAATTGTGCATCTATAATTTTTAATTTAAATAATATTAAATAATGCATCTTAATTTTAATTTAAATAATATTTTATAGGATAGAATTACCCTTGAAGTTATTAAATTTGACAAAAGCATCATCTCCTAGCTTCTGAGAAGTTTTTTTTATTATTTTAGTAATTCTTATTTTCTGAACTAAAATTTAGGTAAGAGTATCTCCATCCCATCCCAGTAACTCTAATTAATTTCTAAATACTGTTAACTACTAAATAGAAAGTAAGTCTCTCTTAATTTGTAAACTTCTACATCCCTGAAATTGAAATTAGAGTTTCTATTAAGTCGATGTTAGTGATTAATTGTTAGACTCATGGAGAAAGAAACTTCAGCCAATAATTTTGCCAGTGTGAAGTTTTTAAATGATTTTTTAATAAGAAACTTTCATGTATAGTTTCTAAATAAAAAACTCTCATACATTCGTTAAATCAGAATAGAAATTGTTACCTCAGATTAGAAACTCTAATAATAACAAAGATGGAGATGTTCTAAGACTTATAAATTTTTTTACATTTGATATAAAACCGTAGCATAATTAATTACGGACGTGAATTGATAGTTATAAAAATTCGTAGTATTGGTACAGTCCGAAAGTAAATCTTTATTTTTCCTTTTTTTTTAACAATCAGATTTTAAGTCTATTTTCGGAGTAAAGATATTGACATAATGTTTTAATTTCACGCAACCCAACAATCATTAATTTTTTTATTTTCTCTCTGTTAATCGTGTGCTACGTAAAGGTAACATACATGTCAATATATTTACCTCATTCACGAGAATTTGATGCATTAAATCAGAATATTACGTTTGTAGTTGTAAATTATCTATTCAGATGTCTTGTTTGTCAATATATTTACCTCATTCACGAGAATTTGATGCATTAATTCAAAATATTACGTTTGTAGTTGCAAATTATCTATTCAGATGCCTTGTTTGTCAATATACAGGAGCAAAAATTGGCAGCAATACACTAAATCAGCCAAACATCAAATTAAAGTGATTTCTTAATTCTTATGATATTATTTTAGAAAATCACACAGTAAGTTTGAAACAGAGGGGAGTCGTGTTCCGGAGCATCATTCAAAATTTTATTTATTAACTTACATAATTATTAGAAATTTCTAGCTAAATTTTTAAACTTGTTTTTAATTAACGCTCCGGTATCTCCGACATTTTATAGATGGTTTTTTACGAAAGTTGAACCAGCACCAGTTCACATGGAGAAACATAACTCGACCCACTGCACTAAGCCGCTAAATTTTGAACTTCATCGTTGAAAATTTCTATGCCAAATTGCTACAAGGTACCAAAGAGCACATGAGGTGCAATAATTAAATATGAACCATTCTTTTAACCTGGCACGAATCTCAAAATGAATCTCTATAGTTTTCAACTTTTCATAGTTACTGGATTGAGTTTGATCCGACTGAAATTAATCTGGACCGTCTGTTTATATATATATATATTATATATTGCACATCAGTAACGGGGATACGGACTCGGACAAGTATCCTCTCCATTACTGTAAAGATTCTCTTCACTTTACGGTTTGAGATTAACTCTTAGCCGCTTTGAGTTTCGGGCTGACGAAGGGGGCAGTATTATTGGGCTTTGAGATTCGTGCCAAGTTAAAAAGAATGGTCCAGATCAAGTAATTGTAAAAGATTCCCTATTACAGTACGGGGAGGATATGAATTCATGGACGAATATCCTCCCCGGTACCGTAAAAGATTCCCTTCACTTTACGGTTTGAGATTAACTCCCAGCCGGTTTGGGATTCGGGCTAACGGAGAGGGCAGTATTATTGGGCTTTAAGATTCGTGCCAAGTTAAAAAGAACGGTCTAGATCAAGTAATTGTAAAAGATTCCCTATTACGGTACCGGGGTGATGTGAATTCCTGAAATCATTTGGACTCAGTATACTCGCGTGAGGTGTGAACACATATTTAGTTATTAACTAAAGACAATTCGATGTCAGCAGTTGGATCAAGCATTGACCTACTGCTACTGATAGTAACATAAATCAATGTTTTAAATAGCGTTTATAGCGTCATAGTGGGAATGCTACAAAATAAGCTATAGTGAATAGCGTAGCTATAGCGGAAGCTATTTCAAATAGCGTTTTTTTTTTTACAAAAATTATATTATATATTTGTACTATATATTAACATTATCTAAAGTTTCATAGAACAATAAATAACACCAAATTAATTAAGAAATTATAATATTCATGTTGAACTAGTACAAAAGTCATTCAAAATATCCATAATAATATCATAAACTATCGATCTTTTTCTATACAAAATATCTTAAGCATCATGATTCATTCTATTTTTTTTTCTATACAAAATAAATTTATAAATCTTTATTTAAGCCCATATAAATTGTCTAAAAAAATTCAATATGCATAGCGCGCAAATAGCGCGCTACACGCTATAGCGGACCGCTATTACCGCTATAGCGGCCGTAGCGCAATTAGCGTATTTTCATGCCATAGCTTAGCGTTTAGGGTCCAAAAATGCTATAGCGCCGCTATAGCGCGCTAGTTAGAACACTGACATAAATACATTGTACCTATTTGCTACTGATAGTAACATAAATACATTGTACCTATTTGCTCCTTCGTGCAGGAAATAAGGAAACATGGGAAAACCGACACAAGTGACATTTATCAGGTTAGCCATCGACATTAATTAATTTGGCACGTGGCATAACTAGCTGGGAAATTAAGTTTCCTGTCAGAGATTTATTCAAGGATTCATTAACTACAAGGAGTGTTTAAAAACCTAATAAAACTCTACCACGAGATCCACGACTATATATTTCTTCCAGCATAATTTATCAAAGATGTTTGAAGAAAATTTTATGATATTTGGTTTTCTTATTAGTATCTATATAAATGAATAACGAACCAATAATCTATATGACTGGTCACCTGCCAGTAATATCCCCATATCTTAATTAGACCTTTAATATCTTGACATACCTAGTTTTGTTAACAGGCAAAAAAAAAAAATTATAATCCGCTTCCTCAGTCAAATGAATCTTTTTCAGTTAAGCCAATTAAATAGTGAAATTGTGAACACTTCCAGATTTTCTCCCCTTGGCTTCATAATTTGTGGAGAATGATGCTTATTCCTCACTCACAGATGAAGCTGTTTTGCCAATCTTTTGAAGGACTTTTATGACCTCTTCTGTTGTGATGTTGCCAGTAACTGTGATCTTGTTCGTTTCGGAATCAACTTGGTAGCTCTCCATTTCTGCTCAGTTTTTAACAAGATTTTAGAGGAAAAAAGATAATTTTATTTATTGGGAAATAAATCAACTAATTTAGAGGAATACACTTGTCGTGATACTAAATTTATTTATCAAATCTTTACCATCTATTTTTTTGATAGCTTTCTTGATTGCCTTGATACACTTGTCGCAATGCATTCCGACCTTTAGCTCCACTACCTGTTGGTATAATGCAAAAATAGCAAAGTTGTTTGAAAAAGAAATGGAATAATGGTGCCTTATTGAAGTAATTGGATTCATTTGTAGTCCTTCGGAATCTCTGTAGTGATACTAAATTCTAGTACACTGATTATTTTATAAGATTCAAGAGTAGGTCTTCAAGGAAAGGGGAAGGGGGGGGGGGGGGGGGGGGGGGAGAAGCAAACAAGCTATTTTCTCTCTTTCTTTTTTATTTTACTTCTGAAGAATAAGCAAAGAGTACTTACAGCCATTGATGTCAGTGTGGAGTTGCAAATTTGATCTCTTCTAATTGAAGGAGAGATGGTAGGCAATGGATGTGTTTATATATAGAGTAGTATAGATTCCTTTCTTGTATGTTATACAAAAAGGTTGTGTTTTTTCACTTCTCTACTTCCTCTTTAGATATGAAAGGCATTTAAGTCAGGCATTTCACACAGGAAAGGAGCTTTTGGGCCACTTTGAGGAAGAAGAATCTCTCTTTAATCTAACACCTATTATTTTTACAACTTTTTTGTCAGTCTATTTCGCATAAACCAATTATTATATTTGATTAAAAATGGATGTGAGCTGGAGACATGGCCGAAACATCGTTTGCTACCGATGCTGTCTCTATCTTGTGATCGTTCGAGAAATTAAAAAGATGTACCTACTTTTATAGCATAGGCTGCTGCAGAGTGTTTATCAGCATAGATGCACTCCAGAGAGTTGAGCTTAA
Source organism: Carex parvula (assembly GCA_025461045.1). Lineage (NCBI taxonomy): Eukaryota > Viridiplantae > Streptophyta > Magnoliopsida > Poales > Cyperaceae > Carex > Carex parvula. Next base: position 152,144 of record JAJGRW010000977.1, on the reverse strand, counting down.
TTTAAACTATGAACTAAATTAGGGAGGTAAATAAATGTTCGCTCAAAGAGTTACAACATGTATTTTTATTACGAATTATTTTGGAAGCAAATCCAGGTAAAAAGGATGAAACTATAACATGATAGTTTCTTGGAATGGTTCATGTTTATTATATTTTAACAAATGACTAACTGATTCATCCTTGTAGAATACAGAAACACGACAATTGCAAAATAGAAAAACATCGAAAAGAAAAAATCAAGATGAGGACAGTTGCGACTGTACTTTTCCTTCATTTTCAGTACCAGTTGAAATAGTCTCTCTTATATCGGCTAATGCCTCACCACCAACTTGAATTGCTATTACCGGCTGAACTGGTGCAATCATGACATCAACAGACTCAGCATCTGTCAACTTCTCATACAAGTTTTCATCCTCTACATATAGATTACCCGTGCGGATCTCTTGAGTGAGAGCACAAGACCAACAAAACAGCCATTGCACATAATCGGTCAATGATTCAGAGCGACAACAAAATTTATTACCAGGCAATTTGAGTTTCTTTCTCATCTGAATTCTCCAATATCCTCCATATAATAACCCGTAAAAACAAAAGAAAATTCCTGCATAGCCAATGACATCTGAAAGTACCATATCGCTTATGTTAAGGGCCGCGATATTAAGTACCCAAAATGGAGCTATACATAGTAGAAGAAATGTGAACATGTGCACATACATGTTACCAAACCCAAGCCTCTGCATGTTCCAACCAAACATGCAACAAGTGCAAAAAAAGGAGAGGCTCCAAATAGTAGGATCACCGGTGCAGTCAAAAAAACCTCCATTCCAATTCGGGTTAACTGGTACTTCCTTCAAATTAGTTTTGTCATGCTGATTAGTGTCTTCAATTGAATCAGATTCAAATTCTCTTCCAAGAGGGCTAAAGACCATATACAAACCAGCAAAAACTGGTGCTGTTATTCCCAAAACAAAGAAAAAATTCTCCCAAAACTCTGGACGGGTTTTACTGTTATATCCCCAGTAGAGGCCGCAAAGTGCATACTGAAAGAAACAGGTGACATGTAGGAGAACTACCACAACTGTAATATGGGCCCATTCATGTGGTCGGTACGTGCCGTTTTTGCAATATGTTTTTCTTAGTTCTAGTACATCTTCAGATCTCCACCTGAAAAGTAGGAACAGATGATGGAACAGGTCTGGGTGTTCAAGTAGACTCATAAGGGTAAAAAGGCCATTTAAGACTTGGTTGTTTATTTCGATCCAATGGTTTCTTAATGATTTTGTGGGGAATGCTTTGTTTAGTACACCGATTAGAAGTAATCCCAGCATCACTAGAGAGGCTCCGACGCATAGAAACCAAAGGAGAAGTCCAATGTTCATAGGATGTTTTAACCAATTCTTGAATTTGGAAAAAATTAATTTCCAGTTGAACTTTCTTACGAAGTGGGTCCCAAAATATAGACAGGTACCTGACGAGGAGGGAACTGAAATTGAAATTTCCTCTTTTCTATTGACAGTATCATGAAATTTGTTTAGATTGAGATTGCTTCTTTTTTCAGGTTCTTCCTGCAACAAGCACTCCTCCATGGATGGAATACTTACGGCGCAATATTCCAATTCAGGTGGAATATATGGAGAAGTTTTGTGCTGTTGTTCTTGTTGCACATCTATTATTTCACTATTTTCATTAATGGACATTTAGTCCTTTTTTCGGGTGTAAATTTCCTGTACCGTATGTTGTGACAGTTTCCCTGCAATTGGATATAATTGTTAAAAGACCTTTTCCTTCAAAGCACCAAGAAAATATATGTTGTATTAATAGAAACAGAAATTAATCAAGAAAAAAAATACTAATAAATGAGATATTCATCTTTCATGTTTGACATTTTTATTGAATGAACGGACTTATTCTTTTCACAATGATGGGAAGAAAATAAATATAGTGGTAAGGGAGGTCAAAATTCTAAAGATGCAGTACTAATTAATGAATGTCCAAAGACAATAAATATATAATACTTCATTCACATTTGGAAGTACGAAGTTAAGATCTATTTCACAAACAAGGGTCCTAAAAAAACTACGGTGAAAGGAATTGGGGGCTGTCCGATGCAAATTCGGCCCCATGTCAGGTTAGAGCTGTCCGATCCGCAACAAGGTTTGCGCAGACAACTTTGATCAAGTGCACAAGAACTTTGATGCAGATCGGACGGCTCCGACCGGACATACCGATGCCCATCGGACCGCCCCCCACTTTACGGTGAAATACCATCTGGTAAAAAGATTGCTGCAGTAAAGTAGCAAAATGAAAAGCAACCTGGTGAATAAACTCTACAAACCCAAAAGTTCAAAATACAAACAAAATTTTCAACTGATTGGTCTCTTAGAACAATACCAACAAAAAGCTATGCAACTAAAATAATACTGCCCCTAATTGGTTCTGAAAATGAAAATACAGTTATGGAGAGAGTATTGAAAGAAATTAAACCGAAAAAAATATAATAATTGTATTAAGTGATACCTTTGAAAGCCTTAGTGGAGTAAGTACTTCTGTTTTCTGAGAAAGAGAGAAGAGGAAATTCTTTTTGAGATGGAGATTTATAATTATATTCGCTCCACTTCACCAAATGGGAAAAGAGAATAAACTTCTAGTACATTATAAACCAAGCTATGACTTCTGAGAACGAAAAAAAAAAAGAGTAGGTAAGGAATAATTCTGTCACCTTACGGCCAAACTTCCAAAGTTCACAATTTGACAACAACATCATTGACCTTTACAAAGACTATACATCTTTGTGCAAATCCTCATATGGTGTATTGTAGCGAGTCACTGACGTACTAGGATGTCGGGAACAAATATTCTACAATTTGTTTTGCTCCCTTTGGAATTGGGGAATGTATGTGACATAGATGTCAATATTGCCACAGAAAATCATTGTTCATTTAAATGGGTCGGTCCTATAGTATTTTCAATAACAACATTTTTTTATCGTTTAGTTCGGCAGAAGAACATCATATTTTTGCAATTTTTCAGTTTGAATTTCATAATCGAAAACAAAATATTTTGAATAAAGTTTTTCATGTACTGATAGTAATAAAACTTCATCTTAGATTTAAGTAGACATGATGTATAATTTACACACTTAGTTACTAATAATCGACCTAAAAGTACAAAGTTGACTGGGTTTGCCAATTTTTTAACGGTAACACGTTACGCGCACTGCCAACCATCCTATGTACTTTTTCTCATTATTTATATTGTAAATAATGATTGAACAGTTTCATTTATTCATTTTTTTCTCATTTAAAAATGAATGTGTGTTCGTTATGTCTAACATAAAAATATAAAATGAAACACTTAACGTGATTCAACTATTTTCTATTATTCCACAAAAATCTCATGGGACTCTTTATTTTTATTCCATTATACAAAATTTTACCGTTTCAAAAAAGAAAATATTTATTCATTTCCAAAAGTTACTGCATGCAAATTTTTTTAATAGAAATCATTTCATTTCAAAAATTCAACTTTTTCTTTCAATAGATATCTATTCTTCTTTTTTTTTCAAGGAAACATGAACAATAATAAGTGAACAAAACTCAGAGAAACAACTCTATTTAACAACTCTAATTCTTGGGGCAAAACGCAGAGAAACAATGTGAAAAAAACCCGACTAAAATAGCTTTTTTTTTTTTTTTATAAGCATGGTAGTAACTACCAAATAGCTAATTATTTGAAAAGTAGATTTCTAAACATTGCCCTTCAAATGGATTTTTGATATGGGACTTCAAACCAAAGAATTTGTTTTCATATAGAAACCTGTTTGTGCATACTTCGTTTCAATTGTGTTAATTATTTTTTTTTTAATTAAAGATGAGGGTCAAACCCTGAAATTCCTTTTTCATTTATAAGAGAAGTAAATAAGTAATGTCATTATTTACATAAGGTCCTAACAAAGAAAACAACAAAATTAAACTACAAAAATAAAATAAAAATACAGATGGAAGTAAAATAAAATATATACAAACTATAACCTAGAAAAAGAAAGCTAAATGCCAAAGTGTAGATGAAAAGGAAAGAAAGTAAAACAAGAAAATTTTACATCTCTACCACCAGGATCAGAAGGCATTGGTACCGGATTTGTACCAATTACCAGTTGAATTTAGGATGTATCATCTCTGTCAAGAAACACTGATCTGATCTGTACCTGACAACACTGGTACCAAACTGTTGCTCTACCAGTTCCGTACCAGAGGCATTGATCCATACCAGAAAGAACTGATCCGTACCAGAAAACACTGTTCCATACCAGAATTGTGTTAATTATGATCAGGATAAAAAGTAAGAGATGTATTAAAGTTCAAAACGTTAAGTTACAAGATATCTCTATACGTATAAGTATACCTCATAACATATTAAAACCACAATTAAAACAAACAACAATGTGGTATGAAAACACGAGAAATCATTTCCTACAATGTTTAGGTAGCAAATCAGCTGGAAATGAAAATATATATAATTGGAATCTTAAAACAAAATATCTGCACCACATTTTTCGCTCTCACACATTATGCAAATGTATCATGCTTCAGCCATGGAAGAAACTTGGAAGTATACACACAGAGGAAAAAATTTCCCTACTAACTTATTGTGCCTAGAAATCATCTTTTTCTATGACAGAAGGCATAGGAGCCATCATTGCCCTTGCCGGGCTTGGGCTAGATCTACCCGCAAAAGGAGAACTAGATCCAGAAGTAAAATGGGACGTACCGTCTTCTCTTGGCAAAGGAGAAATCAAAGATGAAGATCCATCAACTGTTTGTCTTCTATGACCAGCATATGACCTATTATCTTTGGTGATTTCATAATAATCAGCAGTTCTCACCTCCTGTGCAAGGGCGCACCAGCAACAACACAACCAATCAACACAATCAGTAACTGAGGGGCTGAAACACAAAAATCTACTTCCCGGGAGGTTATATCTTTTTCGCATCTGGATCCTCCAAAAACCGCCATATAGCAAACCCAGGAAGCAGAGAATTATGCCAGTGAGACCCAATGCCTCGCGAAGGGTCTCATTGTCAATGTTCACTGCAGCAAGGTTGAAAATGAAAAAAGGAGCTGAACAGAAGAGTACAAAAGTGACAATGTGAACAAACATGTTACCAAACCCTAGCCTCTGCATGTTCCAGCCAAAAACACAAAAAATACAAAAAATCGACATGTACGCCAATGAAATGTCATCCCAGAAATCGAGTATGCCGCCAATCCATTCAGGTTGAGTGTCTATAATCGTCCTCTCTTCATTTACGAAAGAATATCTCCTCTCAAATGTCTTTAGCTTTCCAGGAGTTGATTGCGTACCTGTAACAGCAGTACCCGTACCGGTACTAGTAACAGTTGACACAGACTGCTGTGCTTCTTCATCTACTTCTAGGTCATAATCCTTTCCAAGAGGGCTAAGCACATTATACAATCCCGCGAAAGCCGGTGCACCAATGGCCACAGAGATACATATGGCAACCCCAATTGCAGGTCGGTTTGATCTACGGTAACCTATATTCAAACCGCACAGCGCATACTGTGCAAAGCAGTTTAAATTAAGGAGAACAACTACAACCATCATGTGCATCCATTCGTGTGGCTTGTATGTGCCATTCTTGCAATATAACTTCCTTAAGCTTAGGATGTCTTTTGGTTGCCATCGGAGTAAAAGCACCAGGTGGTATAACCTCTTTGGGTTCTGGTACAAGCACATCAATGTAAATAATGCATTCAAAATCTGGTTATTTACCTCAAACCAAGTATCCCTTTGTGATTTTCTGGGCAATGCGTGGTTTAGCATGCCGGTCATAACCATAAAGAGGATTGCACCTGAAATTGCAACACACAAAATCCATACAAATAGAACCATGTTTAAAGGATCTCTGATCCATACTTTGGTCAAGGCCCATACATGAGCCCAGTCGATTTCTTTGAAGTGCAACCGGGGCAGGTGGTGCTGATTTTGGGGCAAATTATGATTCTCAGATTGGACAGAACGGGACATATCATCTCTCTCCAATGCAATTTGTTTGAACTTGACTGAGGGTGATGGCCCGAATTTCTTGAAACGGGTCCTAGTAGGTGCAGAAACTGAATTTATGAAATTACAGAATGGATTTTGATGCTTTGTTTTGGTTGAGTGGTTCTCTATGGAGATTTCGTCTATGGTACTGCAAGAGTTAGTTGATTTCGCTGTGTAGGCTTCATCTTGAATTTCAGATTTTAATTTTTCTTCACCTTTTGAATCCATTTTGCTTTAACTAACCGAGATATAAGATGTTGTTATCTCTTATGTTATGCTAAAAAATCAGCCCACCGAGTAATCTGCAAGAATCAACTAATTATAATCTTGCAATAGAACATATATATTTTCAATATAACAAGAAGTGCAATATTTCAAGTGATCATTCAATAGGACACATGCTAGCATGAGAAATGAGACAAACTATACAGAAAATTAGTTAATTTGTTCTGGACTAAAAAACCTAGATTACGCATTTAAGAGAAAATGCTACAAATTGAAACAAAACAATTTGGTAATTGCACAATAGTATAACACAATCCACTAAATGACAAGTTCATAGATGAGTTTTCTATAATAGCCAATTGATTCATAGGAAGTAAAAAACATTTCATCTTTTGCAACAAATCAACTAATTCTACCCAAAAAAAGGAGAATATGAAATCTTACAGGGGTTCTCTGAAATTGAAGATAATTTGAAGCGAGAAATAATATACAAGCAGAAATGTCAGAATTGTTGAGGAAAACTCACCAATTGATTATGATTTTCTGGGCGACAGAAACAACAATAGATGCTTCTCTTCTACAGAACCAATACGGCAGACCTAAAGTGCAAAAGTAACTGTAAAATGCAGATGGGAAGGTCGTGTGAGGGCATTTCTGGTACTTCACATCACTTTGATGTTAAACGGAGGATTTGAGTTTCCACTCAGAGAAGCATCGGATTACAGGCAGTTGAGAATATCGCACACCGCTTGAATTTGGGCTTTTTCTTACTTCATAATTTTACATAATAAATAAGGGGGAATTTCATATATATACCCTTCAAAGACTGAAATTATGTATTTCTCTTTCTAAAGATCGTAATATTATATTTACCCTTCTAAATTTAAAAAACTCACAAATTTACCCTTAAATATGTTTAATTTGCAAATTTTTCAGTTTGTGAGTTTGGACCAGGCGGGTCAGACATAAATTTTTATCAGGCGGGTCAAGCATGGGCTTAGTAAGATACCTGTGGGCTCAGCCAGGCATGGGCTTTAGTTCCACAGTCCTGAACCACTACTCGCCTAATTCTTCTATTGCTCCGACCTGCATAATTTAACACAATCAACAGAAAAATAATTTAGAAATCTGAATCTGATTATACATACCAGATTATGCATCTAATTTAGATATCTGATTATGCATCTAATTTAGAAATATGAAATCTGATTATACATATCAGATTATGCATCTAATTTAGAAATATGAAATCTGATTATACATATCAGATTATGCAGCTAATTTAGAAATCTGAAATCTGATTAGTCGGTTCTTGTAGGGTTGCCATGATAATATCTACAGGGGTTGTTATTTTGCCTACCAAAAGAAGAGTATTAAACAAAATTGCATTCATTTAACACATTGTTCTTAAAAGCATATAATTCAGAAAATTAAAAGCAAACCAAGATTCTTATGAATTTCAGAAAATCGAAATTATAATGGACTATTATTGCTATATGTTACTCAAACTGTAGCACTTAATCAAAGGAAAAGCAATAAACTCAATAGTATATGCACAACTTGTAAACTATGCAAATTATATGCAAACTATTGCAAACTTAAAATCTAAGCCTCTAAGAGAACAATTGAGTATAATACCTACTGTGCTAAAGAGATTAATTTACTAAACCACATCATCAAAGTTCTTTTCAATTAATATACTAAACCATCAGAATTCTTTTCAATTAATATACTAAACCAAATCATTTAAAAGTTTTCAGATCAGCACAAGATAAGATAGAGCTTACAAGGATAATTTTAGTTTCGTCCAAGTTTCTCTAAAGTCTGAATTTTCACAACTTGTCTGCCTCTGCCTAAGAACAAAAAAAATATTTTAATTAGTATGTCAACTGAAGCAAGTAAAACGAGACAAAATTGGGGGACATGATTTAAAATTTAACTACTATCATAAGTGCCAGAGATCAAGGGTGTTCTATACAAACTAACCTTAAACAATTCAGAGTTAAGAAAATAATAATAAAACAGAATACTGATTATAAATAAGAATATAAATTTTTTTCTTTGCATAAGGATTCAATATTAGGCATAACATCCATAAGCTAAATAAAAGAATACTTTACCACAATAGCTCCTATTCTTTGCACAAGTGAATATGACCTTCCAGCCACTTTCGATCCAGTTGGTAATGGCGAGTTGCCAATAGCCCTACAAACAATTTATATAACTTAGAATAAATATAGGGTGTACCGTGTACTCAGCACTCGAAACTATGTAAGCATATAAGTATAACAACTCAAATAGGAACTGGTACAAATCTGAAAGGTACAAATAACAGTGTCAGCATTCGGACCAACTAATTAATCAACCTATACAACAAATTTCAGTCAAAATAGAAACTGATATAGTGAATTAGTGATGTATTGATCAGATGCAACAAACATTCATTAAAGAAATCTCAAGCATATAGATCACATAATTGTACCAATACTGGCTGATTTTGTTGAAAAGTAACATGTGCTACCGAATTCATTAAAGAAATCACAAGCATAGATCAAACATAAACAAATTAAGAGAACACTGAAATAAATCTTTGTATCAACTATCTACTTTAGTGAACCAAAGGAGAAAAATGCAAAAGAAAAAGAAACAAGAAAAAAAGAGCACACTTACTATCCGTCGGTTGCGTAGTGTGGCGGAGGCGGAGTCACTAGGTGAGGTGGGGCGTGACTGGTGGCGGAGAACTAGTAGCGGGGCAGTCGGCGGCTCTCGGAAGTAAAGAGGAAGATCAGTGGTGGGGCTCGTCGGAGAAAGGTGGAGCTTAGAGGCGAAAAGAGAGGGAAAAAGGTGGAGTGTGGTCCGTGTTCTGGGGAGGCAAAAAGAGAAGGAGAGAGAGAGCGGAGCGGCTAACAGAAATTGGTTTTTGTTTTTCGGAGGTCAGAGCATCTCCAAGCCCAGCAATCAGTAAAAAATTAAAAAAAGCTGTAAGCACTTTTTTTTTTCTTTTGAACGCCAGTTCTATGCAACGAAAGAGTCCCGATATTTTTATTAGAGTAAATGTTGTCCCCGCCGCACTTCAGTCTCCTAAACGTTTCTCCATTCTAACTAACTTTGTCAATCATTAAATCACCTTGAAAAACATATAAAACGTGTAAAAAATAAGTCCAGTTTTTTCTTTAAATACTTGATATCTTAAGTATAAATACTTGATGAATTATATATGAATATTTGATATCTTAGGTATGAATACTTTCCATTTTGTATGAATACTTTTCATATTTGAATATTTGATACCTTGAAAAACGTGTAAAAGTATGTCATCATGGATCTCATTTGAAAGAGAAAATTGTGTAGAACACGTTCGTGGTTTTAGATTTGCAAAATTTCTCATAGATCGTCTCAAAAATTGGTTATATTGAACGGAGAAAAAAAAATCACCTTGGAAAACGTGTAAAAGATGAGTAGGTATTGTGTCCAGTTCTTTTTTAAATACTTGATATCTTAGGTATGAATACTTGATATCTTAGGTATTCATACTTTCCATTTTGTATGTGAATTAATTTAATCAATGAATGTAGCACTGGTGGTGTGATCCACGTGACTTTTTGGTTGTGGTCTCCAATGCAGTCTGACAGTTACTGCCCCCGAAAAGTACTGATCCCCAGTTTGTATGTGAATTAATACTTGATATCTTAGGTATGAATACTTGATGAATTATATATGAATATTTGATATCTTAGGTATGAATACTTTTCATTTTGTATGTGAATTAATGTATGTTGAATAGATGTCTGACAGTTGTACTTTGACCGTTAGGGGAACGTTTAGAGGACTGAATGGGGGGACTGTTAGTCGATCCCTTTTTATTAATACCCCTCAAAAAATAAAAATTATCAAATCTGTCCTCGATTCAAAATTATTTTTAAAAATGCCCTAACCGCCCCCTCTTGGGGTGGTCCACTACCCATTGTTGACCGCCCAGAGGGGGGGCGGTCTACTATATATATATATATATATTTTTTAAAGAGACAAAATGAATATCAAAATGCTGAATTCTAACGCTGAAAATTCAGATTTTTTGTTAAATATTAGTTAGATTACTTCTTTTAAGCATATTTATATTAAAATACGCTAAATTATTTAAAATTATGTTAAATTATGTTGAATTACACTAAATTACATTAAATACGCTAAATTACAATAACTTCGCCAATTATGCTGAAATACGGTAAATTACGCTAAACTACGCAAAATTACGCTAAAGTAGACCGACTATGTGCCATCTTTCATGAATCATAAAAAATAGTAAAAAAAATTGAAAAATAGTAAAAATTGGTATTCTACAAGTTCATTATGTAACTAATTTACTGAGCTACTTGGATTATATAATAGAAATGAAAATCTTAATCGGAAACTTCAACTCAAGTTTTGAGACTCTTCCCTTTGTTTTTTGGCAATTCTGAATTTCAAAATTCGGCATAGTGGGCACGGACGCATGCGTGTTTTCACAAGCTTTCCGAAAAGTGGTCATTTGTTGAAATCGGACACTCGAGCGCCGTTTTATGGTAGTTTGAAGTTTTATCGTCGTTTTTTGCCTTTTCAGTGAAGATATCGTCCATATTCATATGTAATTTACCGTAATTTAACATAATTTAGTGTTATTTAGGGTAATTTAACATAATTTAGCGTAATGTAATGTAATTTAGCGTAATTTTAGCGTAATGTAATGTAATTTAGCGTAATTTAACATAATTTAGTGTTATTCAGCGTAATTTAACATAATTTCAAGTAATTTAGCGTATTTTAGTATAAATATGTTTAAAAGAAGTAATCTAACTAATATTTAACAAAAAATCCGAATTTTTTGCGTTAGAATTCAGCATCTTGATATTCATATTGTCTCTCTAAAAAAAAAAAAAAAGTGGACCGCCCCCCTCTGGGCGGTCAGCTATGGGTAGTGGACCGCCCCCTCACTGGGCGGTCTGCTCTGGAATTGGACCGCCTCCCCACTGGGCGGTCAGCTATGGGTAGCCGCCCCAAGAGGGGGCGGTTATGAAATTTTTGAAAATAATTTTGAATCGAGGGCAGATTTGATAATTTTTATTTTTTGGGGGGTATTAATAAAAATGCCGGGAAAGAGTCAGAGCCAATAGGAAAGAGAATGAAAGAGTCGGAGCCAATAGAAAAGAGAGAGTACCAGCATGTTAAAAAAAATCATTTGTTTTATAAGTAAATTTGTTTTTTTACAGATCGACCTACTTCCATGCAACTAGGGCTGCAAACGAACCGAACTGAATCGAACTTACCCCCAGTTTGAGTTTGGTTTGAATTAATTTCGAACTAAATTTGGTTTGAATTAATTTCGAACGAACTCAATTTCGAATCAATTTTTTTACAAACTCAATTTCGAACTTTTACGAACTTTATTATGACTTACGAGTTATGACTTATGGCTGGGCCATAGTTCGAAATTACAGCACTTCAATAAAAACTCAGGCATTCTGAATTCTAATTACATAGTACACCAAAGTTTATATCAAAGTTCATTACAAATACCAAAATTTATATCAAACACCAAAGTTTAGTACAATCAATCAAAGTTCAGTACAATTACAGAATCCAAAGTTTTTCAAATAGCCAACAGGAGCAACATCACCAAAGTTTTCAAATATCCAAAGTATTGAAAGTACAATTTAAATATCAATAGAAGTAACAATCACCAAAATCTTATAATTATTACAAACCCAAATATTATCCTAAATAAAATATTAAAGTTCATTATCAGCGGAAATCAATGGTTCATGTTTGAGTTAATTTCGAACTAAGTTTGGTTTGCGAACCTATTTCGAATGAACTAGGTCCAATTTGAGTTTGGTTTGAATTAATTTCGAACAAACTCAATTCCGAATCGAACTGTTTACGAACTTTTTCGAATCAAACTCGAATCGAATTACGAACTATGATTTTTTGTGCAGCCCTACATGCAACTAAAATAAAGTTATCCACGTCAGATTAGAACCCTACTTTTAAAAAATCCCTAGCACATCTTTTAAAATAAAGTTATCCACGTCAGAGACCAAAATAAAAACCCTAGCACATCTTTTAAAAAATAGGCCCATCAGGCAGCCTGTGCGCTTTCGGTATAAGCACAGGCTTGACTTGGCCTGTCTCTAGGCCCGGCCTTACTTGGCCCATCACAGTGCTGGACCGACCAAGTAAAGGGCAGGCGGGGCGGGTATGACGGGAACGCTGGGCTAATTGGACTTTTCTGCCATCCCTAATTTGGGCAGCGCATTAAAAAGTTATTATGGCTCGGCCTGGGTTTGTACGTCAGAGCAAACTTCTTTCTTTTTTAGAAATAAAAAAATTAAATTATCTCCAACAAGATTGAATGATCTTTTTTGATAGAATGATGAATCTAACTAATAATTTGATTTCTAACTAATACAATTTATAGTGGGACCGAATCAATTATGTGATCTCAGTATTTTTTTTATTTTCTTTGGCCAAAACAATGCTGCAACTTCTGAAGCTACACCATCAAGGTAAATGGGGTGGAAACTTGCTATTTTACACACAAGAGAGGATTATGCCAGGGCGACCCACTATCACCTCTACTATTCATTCTTGCCTCCGACTCTATGGCCAGATTCATCAGGAATGCAGATAGCCTAATGCCTCAACATGCTTGCTTACCAACGGAAATAATCCAATATGCCGATGACACATTGATTATCAGTGAGGCACACCCCAAGGCACTAAAGATCATCTCAGATATTCTAAAGGTTTACACCGAGCTCTCCGGCCTTAGACTTAACCCTCGAAATTCCTCTTTCATTCCAATAGCAATACCCATCTGTTACGTACCAGTCATTCAGCAGATCTTATTGGCAACACCAACACAATTGCCTATCATCTACCTGGGCCTCCCGTTAACCATTAAGAAGCCAAGAAAAGTCCATTTCTGACGTATACTGATGGCTGTTCAAAACAAACTGCAAGGCTGGACCTCAAACTTTCTATCATACGGGGGCAGGATTACTCTAGTCAAGGCTGTACTTTCGGCCATGCCTTTGCACTACATGCAAGCATTGAAATTACCCGCTGGAGTAATCAAACACATAGACAAACTAAGAAGGAATTTTCTTTGGAAGGGTAACGAATCATGCAAAGGAATAAATTGTCTTGTAAATTGGGAGAGGGTATGTGCTCTAAAAGAGAACGGGGGACTCGGTATCATTGATCTGGCAAATCAAAACGATGCGCTATTGGCTAAATGGCTATGGGAACTTGAGAAGAAGCTGACAGGTCTCTAGGCTTCCACGCTAAGGAGACTATATGGGATCACAGCAATAGGAGGTCAGATTACTTTGGCTGACGAATCCTTTTTCCTTAAATCCCTATCACTGCTCTTACCTTTATATGCATGCTCGGTGGACCGAGATAATGTGCTAATATGGAAATGGACCTGTCCGGTCTTTTCACATCCTTATCGGCTTACAGGCTCCTTCATCATAAAGGTATTATCTCCCCTCACCATAGGTTTCTCTGGAGAATTAAAGTCCCAACGAAAATTCGAATATACTTATGGCTCATGCTGGATAACAAGATCTTGTCACAAGAAGTTCTTCTCAACCGGAGGTGCACGGTCCAGTTAGGTGCAAACTGTGCAACTCACAACAGACAGAAACTACAAACCATATCATGTGGTCATGCCCCTACGCAAAGATCTTTGGGGAGGCCTGTGGTCGCACTATAATCTTCCTCAAAGGACAGAGAGAAATCTCAGAAGAAGCCGGGACATGTCGCAATAAGGGGCATTGAAGGACGAGCGTACACACCTGAACAGAATTTGGGCAGCAGGACTCTGGGCACTTTGAAAGGAGAGGAACAGGAGAGTGTTCACCGGAAAGCAAAAACCGGGATATCCGAGATATCTGTTGATCAATGATACAACAATAGATGTTTTATTTTGGGCTCAAGATAGGAGATAATAGGGGGGTACGGAGTGCAAATAATGCGCAGGATTATTATGCCCTACTGGCGATAATTTTTGCTACTTGAATTTTAATTTTATTTTTCCTATCAAATGGGGGATTCACCACCATTTGATGGATAAATCTTATAAATAAGTATTTTCTTTATATTAATATATCTGTTTTGCCGCCAACCATAAAAAAAAAAACTTCTCAAGCTACTTATACCTAAAAATTGATTGGTCTCAACAAATACCCCAATGGATCCAAACCACTCACTCGGTCTCATCTATTTGATCGAAATAATCCATCAAGTTTTAGATAATTTGATTTTTTAGTTTCTGAAAATAAAATAATTTGAAAATAGAGTCTGCTTAATGCTCTGTTAAATTTAAGAGGGAAAGCCTCGTCACTTTTTAATATATATTTTTTTTGTAGGAAAAAAAATCTCGTCTTAGTTGTTACCAGCTTTGCTCCCAAGAGCATGACCCGACATTTTTATTAATATCCAAAGTTTAATAGAAATTAATTAATATACTCAGATCTCCTGAGTATTTATAAAAATATTCCTACCGGTTATTTTCTGGCCGGTACTCTATTTATTTGCCTACCGGCCATTAAATGGCAGGCACCCTTAATTTTGTTTTTTTAGAGACACTATAAAGAGCAAGATGTTGAAATCTAACACTAAAAATTCGAATTTTTTGTTTAAATTTTTTGTTAGATTACTTCTTTTGATGTATAATTAGCATATTTATACTAAAATACGCTAAATTACGCTAATTTCGCTAATTATACTGAAATACGCAAAATTATAATAATTATACTAAAATACGCAAAATTCCGCTAACATAATTTCAAGTAATTAAATTCACTAGCCGCATGCGAACACTAAACTACGTTTTTTTAGGTACTAAGTTTTAACAATTTCATTAGTTCAGGTTGATCCAGTTGTTTTAATGTGATTCATGTTTTCTATTCTTCCTAATCATCAGCCGCATACGACACTGTCACTAGCCGCATATGGGTCGTTGTGTGTCTACCGATGATAAAAAACTTTAACTCAATTTTTGAGGCACTAAACGACATTTTTTTGCAATTCTGATTCCATCGACCCATGGGGGATTACCCCGAGGGCGCCATTGCCCCCGTCTCGTCCCAAGATTTCCGAATTGGAGTCGTACGTGCAAATCCGAGTTTCCTAGCCAAAGTTATGGCCGTTTAAAGTATAAAAAAAACGATGCTTTCGTGCAAAACACCAATGACGCACCGATGCTTTGTACACGGCTTAACGACGGCAGAAGTACATCGATGTTTCATTACAAAAATATTGGCGACGCACCGATGTTTCTTTAGCACTACCCTGCTTAATTGCCAATACAAAGGCTAATAAAAATATCGATGTTTCATTACAAAAATATCAGCGACGCACTGATATTTTTGTTAGTACTATCCAGCTTAATTGCTAATGCTAAGGCTAATAAAAAATCGATGTTATTGCAAAAACATCGATGATGCACCGTAATTAGCGTAATTTAATATAATAGCGTAATTTAATGTAATTTAGTGTAATTCAGCGTAATTTCACATATTTCAAGTAATTTAGCATATTTTAGTATAAATATGCTAATTATACATCAAAAGAAGTAATATAACCAATAATTTAAACTAAAAATTCGAATTTTTAGTGTTAGATTTCAGCATCTTGCTCTTCATAGTGTCTTAAAAAAAAATTAAGGGTACCGACTTTTTAATAGTTGGTAGGCAAATAAATAGAGTACCGGTCAGAAAATGACCAGTAGGATATTTTTATAAATACTCAGGGAATCTGAGTATATTAATTAATTTCTATTAAACTTTGTATATTAATAAAAATGTCGGGAGCACGACCTCACCAGATCATCGGACAAGTCTGATTTATCTTTATTGTTTTAAATTTCAAATAAATAGAGACCACA
This sequence comes from Carex parvula, assembly GCA_025461045.1. Lineage (NCBI taxonomy): Eukaryota > Viridiplantae > Streptophyta > Magnoliopsida > Poales > Cyperaceae > Carex > Carex parvula. The sequence goes on along the minus strand of JAJGRW010000977.1, from coordinate 135,923 downwards.
TCAATATATATTTTTCTGAACTTCGACTATTTCCCTGTTATTTTTTTTAAATTAAAAAAAAAAGTAGTTATATATTTTGCCTAGCTGGTGTCAGTTCTAGATTTATTCACAATATTCTATTCAGCGGTAAATAAAAAAATATATATTATTTTAAGTTTTTTACTAGTCTGAATTCTAATTCTGCAATTCATACAACTTAATACTAAGACTTGATTATTATTTTGTTTTATCGAATCATGTTGACGGCCTGTTTGTTTTTTTTTTTTTTTTGCAAATGAAACTTTAAAGCCCAGAATTGGATTACTATCATAGTTTTTTACAAGACTAAAACCTCTTTAAAACCATCTAATTAATAACGCTGCTGGTGTGATTTTTGTCCAGATTTGCTTTAGCTAAACACAATCCGCTTCCTTAATCAACTACCAATTCGTATATGGATTCAACTAACTACTAGACATTAAAATGCAGCAACAAAGGTTCGACAACCTATTTTGCACATAAACCAGGGCAATCAATTTTTTTACCATGTTTAAGAACAAATCATTTAGCCAGTTTTTTTCTAAAATTTTGATTTTTACCAGGTCCGTAAATTATATCTCCGCAACCAACCTATAGGTTGCGCCGGTATAATCTGCGGAATCTTTTTATAAAATTTATAACCTGCCCCAGTGTTGTAAAAAACAGTATTAACGGCCAATTAAACGACCGTTTAATAGGTAATGGTGGCCAAATCATTACGAATACACTTAACGGATGCCTATTTGCGGATGAAAACGATTAATCGGTTGTTTTACCATTTAATCGTCCGTTTATTTCCGTTTATTTTTGTTTATTCCCGTTTATTCCAGTAAATATTTATTTTCACATTGTTTTTTTTTTTGTGATAGTGTGTGATAATAAGGTTTATAAATCATGACATTCAATATTTTTTATATATATTTTTTCTTCTTACTTACATTGAAATTGATTAATTCTTCTATTATTTATATACCATATATTTTTCTTACTTACTGATATAATTTTTTCAATTAGTACGACGTGTTCATTTATGTAATTAAGTTATTATCATAAACTAAATTTAATAATTTTATGTTGGAATGTTTAATTTCTTTCAAATAATATGTTATTAGTATTTGAAAAAGCTTAATTTTCAATTAATTTTTTCATTAAATAAATGTGTTACTTACATATGTAAAATACTTATGTGTTAAGAAGAAATAAGCGTTGTGTCGTGTCATAATAATAAAACTAAGTTAAATTAAGTTTGTTTGATAAGTTTAATGAATTAAATAAATTATTTTTAATAAATTATGATATATATACATAAATTAATAAAAACGTTAAATTGTCTGCATAATTCCGATTAATCGGCTGCAAACTGATTAATCACTTAGCGGTACTCTATCCGTCCGACGACCGCATGCCGTTATTTATAACAGTGACCTGCACAGCTATTACTTTGATTCTGCAGCTTATACCTGCGGAACCTCCCTACTAATTAAATGCGCAGAGCAACCCATTTTTAAGATTCAATTATTATTCTACCTAGCTTTCACCTTCTGTAGGCCCTAGTTCAAGTAATGTGAATTTAATTTCACATAACTACTGGAATACTTAAAACAATTGAAGTCTAAGTACATTCTTATATGAAGATTGCGAGCTTACGGTACCATGTATATTATATATTGTTATGAACTTGAAAATTTGTAACAACCGATCGAGGATGGCGGCTCAAGGAAACCCTAAAGGCGATTTCAAAGGCGATCAAGCACGACGAGAAATCAAGACAACGGCGGTCAAGACAGCAACGGCAATCACAGGTGCGCAATCACAGCAAAGAGCAACACACGGAGCTACTGATTTCTTATTGATTGGAGATCATCCAATACTGCGCTTTCTTCCACAAGGCAGTAATGGTGTGGTCAAAGTGATGTCTCAACTTGTCTTACAAAGTAATGATCCCCCAGAGCAGATCGTTTCCGATTCTCAAATCAATGGGAATCCAAACGTTCTCAGTGACAGCTCCGATCTGGGGAGAATAAATAATAATGACGAATCATCTGGATGGACATTAGTTCAACGAAAGAAGAAACGAAAGCTTCTTCAATCCAAGCCTCTATGGAAAAACCAACAGTCAAGATTTGAAATTCACGCAAAGAAATTAAGACAACAGCAACGATGCTTCAAATGCCTACTCAAGGGTCACATTCAAGCGGTGTGTGCCAATCCAAGGAAATGTTTAAATTGTAATAAATCTGGGCACGTCATTCAATCATGTCCTCTGACTTCTGATGGAAGAACAAACGTTTCCTGGCAAAACCCATCTCTCTATAAAAAGGTACCTCCAAAACCGATTAAACCCACAGTTGCTCAAAATATACCCAAAAAGATTCCACAAATCAAAACACCACCTCCGAAGACAAACAATCCCTCAATGGAGTATCCAAGAAACATGGAAGCACCAAGGAACTGGCAAACAGTGCAAATGCGTGAACCTGTAGAACTCTGGCAAAGAAGGCCTCATTCCTTGAATGTGTACCTAGCGCCCAGGGAAGGGTTAGCCCCTTCGAACCGTTTTTTAGAGTGCGCCTCATTTGTCTTTGTCGGACCTGGAGCGTCGGCCCCGGCAACAATACGCCGCATCACCAACTGCATGGCAAGAGAGTTTAGGAGAGACCCAAGGGATTTTCAGGTCCACACGATAGATGAGGATTTTGGCGACCTGCTACTCATTTTTCCAGATGCAGATATGGCTGAGGCGGCCAACACCCGTGCAAGCTTCTACATCGGTAACAATATCACCATATCTCTTCATCCCTACTCTCCTGAACTACAAATGGCATTCGATCCATTATATGGCAGAGCAAGAATCAGAGTTTATGGGGTTCCTTTACAACATTGGAACAGAGCAGACATGCTGACACTGGCTGCAGGTTTTGGGTACCCCCTGAGAGTGGCACCATACTTCACAAATGGTAATTATGAGTACCTTACAATGCTGGTTGCCACCTCTGACCCGAAGGAAATACCTTTCTATCTTCAACTCAAGGTAAATCCATATGAAAAAGAGGTAAGAGTAGAAATGGAAGGGTGGATGATGAATGAAAGGCCACCTCCACCAAATCAAAGAAGAGGTAGGCCTGGGGAGGACAGACGAAGCCAGCCGAGAGGAAATCCAAGGGAAGGACCATCCAATCATGAGGGAGGGAGACGCAGAGCCGCAGACCATAATAGAGAGCACAGAGATGATATGGCCATCTCTAGCTCTGGTTCAAACAGGACAAGATCGGCACAAGCTTGGATGCAAGACTGGTTATACAACTTGAAGAAGGCCCTTATTGCAGCAGGGATCTTAACTGAATTGCCACAGAATGCACAACATGAAGAGGGGACAAACCACCTACAGCTCATTGAATATGTTCCTCCAAAGTCTCCACCTGTGGTGATAATTCCAAGCAAAGCTGAAATGTCTTTGGAAAGGGTAAAAATTTTGGATGAATCGGGTATGAACTTATTTAACTTCAGTCTTCTTGGACCTGTTGTTCAAATAACTCATCAGACCATTTTTAAGGGACTGAAACTTGTTTCTGGAGTAATAATTGCAAAGACAAGTGGAGCAATATCAACTCGGCTCTTCAATGGTTCTCAAGAGAGGGAAACTAAATTAATTGAAACTTTTGGGCTGGCAAACAAAGTTTCTGAGGATATTGAGGCCCACTCAGTTGACGATTTCCAAGGCCCACCACCTGGCTTCGAGTTGCCAATTTACAAAAATGTTCATGAAGATAAGGACTCTGAGGGGCCTCCACCGGGCTTTGAATTTCCAATTTATCGCCCTGGTCCAACAGTGACTGCTAGGAAGGCTGGCAGGAAAATCAGCCATGCAAGTGCAAACCTTAAAGTGAGAAGAAGCCCAAGACTGGAAGGAAAATACAAAGTAGGAGGGAAGAAATCAGGTGCTGGTACGATTGTGAAGGGCAGGAAACCGGCTAGAACAAGAATTGTCAAGTTGGATTATCAGCAGTCTCTCGATCCTCTAGACATGTCTCAAGCTGAAATGGTCATCAATATGGCAGGTGTGGAAGTTAAAGGGAAAATTGAAGAAGAGGTTGCAAAGGTGATAATGGGTTGAAGTTGACTGAATCTTTAGAAGCTGATGCTTTTTAGGGTCTTAAGAATGTTGTTAGTTTCTTTAATGATATTAAATTTAGTTTATGTTTTATGGGGGATTGTTACCAGGTTACCTGGAACAATTTGTAAGGAATATAGTAAGTGTTGGTTGTGTTTTTTGGGGAAAGTTGGTAGTTGGAGGTCAGAACCAATATCTATAAGGTTCTTGTATCAGTTGGTCTTTATGATGAAGAAATTAGTTTTTAATGGATCAAGCCTCAAAATTTAAATTACTGTCCTGGAATGTCAGGGGGCTAAATGAGAAGAGGAAAAGGTTGGCTGTCCGACAAACTATTTTGCTGGAAAAGCCAGATGTAATTAGTTTTCAAGAGACAAAAATAGAACAAATGTCTGAGATAGTAGTAAGGGAAAGCTGTGGGAAAAGATTGAAAGACTTTGAGTTTCTGGGGGCCGAGGGAACTAAAGGAGGAATTCTGGTGGCTTGGAATAGTAGAAGGCTTCAAAAAATTGATGTATATAAGGGTGTCTACACAATATCAGTGATTCTGAAAAATAATTGTGACTTTCTGCAATTGACATCAGTCTATGGCCCAACAACAAGAACAAGAAGAAGAGAATTTTTTCAAAGCTAAAGTCTATCAAACCATTAGATGATACTCCTTGGATTTTATGTGGAGACTTCAATGTAACATTACTGAGAGAAGATAGATCAAATATTAACAATAACAATTGGAGAGAGTCCATGAAGTTTCAAGATTTAATCCTGGAATTAGACCTTATCAATCTGCCTCTCAAAGGCAAGAATTACACTTGGTCCAGCACAAGGCAGCATCCAACTAGGGCACGGTTGGATAGAATCCTAATATCCACATCATGGAATCAATCATATCCAAATTCAATACAAGAGGCAGTTGCAAATACATCTTCGGATCATACTCCAATAGTGTATACAGCAAACACAAGTTTCAAAAAAACTGTGTTTTTTCGTTTTGAAAATTCCTGGCTGCGTTCCCAGAAGTTCAAGGACTTTGTCAGAGAACAATGGAATTCAAGGGAGCTAGCCACAAACCCGGAGGAGCTACACAATAAACTCCAAAATCTACAGAAGGAAATTAAAGGATGGACAAAGCAACAAGCTGGTAATTTGAAAATGCAAATTGTAGTATGTAGGGAATATATGGACTGGATAGGGAAAGTAGAAGAGACAAGACCAGTCATACAATTGGAAAAATGGGTACATATACAAGTTAAAAAAAGATATTCGGAATTGTCAGTCATGGAGGAAGACAACTGGAGGCAGAGGGCTAAGTATAGATGGGAAATACAGGGAGACAGGAACACAAAATATTTTCACACTTTGGCCACTTCTAAAAAGAGACATAATGAAATTCAATTGGTGGAATATGAAGGGCATACCTATAGATCTCAGGCTGGAAAGGCAGGGGCATTCTGGGAATTTTTACAAGAAATTAATGGGTTCCACATCAGATCCTATGCCAGAGATAGCATGGGCTCATTTGTATGAACCTCACCAAAATTTACAGGAGCTAGCAAACTCGGTAACAGTTGAGGAAATTCAAAGAGTGCTAACCGAATGGCCATCTAATAAAAGCCCGGGCCCAGACTGATTTACAGGAGAATTTTATAAAGAATTCAAAGATGTCATGATACAGGAGTTACATGGAGTAATATCAGGTGTTTTAGAGGAGAACACGGACCTAGGGAAATTGAATACGTCATATACCGTACTGATTCCAAAAAAGGAGGAAGCAAATACACCAAAAGATTTTAGGCCAATTAGCCTATTGCATGGAGTACAGAGGATAGTTTCTAAGATACTTGCTAACAGATTACAACCACTCATACAATCTTTGATCAAGGACAATCAAACAGGTTTTGTGAAAGGGAGACAAATTACTGAAGGATTTTTATATGCACAACAAATCTTACAGTTAGCAAAAAACAACAATGTGTCTTTGGCTCTGTTTAAGGCTGACATACACAAAGCCTTTGATACAATGAACTGGGAGTTTCTATGCAAAGTTGCAGAAAGCATGGGCATGCCCTCCAAATGGATTTCATGGATTAAGAATTGTGTACTAAATGGATCTTCTCAAATAATAATAAATGGTCTGCTGGGGAAAAAGATCAATCTAAAAAGAGGAGTACGGCAAGGCGACCCATTATCTCCTCTTCTCTTTATTCTAGCAATGGATTTTATTCCAAGGTGGCTAGAGAAACTGGTAAATGCTGGAACATGGAGATTACCTTTTGAGGGGATGAAACCCTGCCTGTTATATGCTGATGATTCTCTTTTTTTTTTTAAAACCAGAACTCAGACAGGTTCAGGCACTTAAAATCTTACTAATGGTCTTCCAAGGAATATCTGGATTGGCTGTTAACATGGACAAATCAGAGTTACTGTTAACAAGGGAGGATGCACAGTACAGCCAGCAGTTGATAAATGTACTAGGATGCAAAAAAGGAAGTTTCCCCTTTACATATCTGGGGTTGCCATTATCAGATAAGAGATTACCCAAATCAGCCTACATCCCTCTAATTCAAAAATTCACTAATAGGCTGCAAGGTTGGGCGGCTAATATGCTATCAATTGCTGGCAGGATTGTATTAATCAATTCAGTCCTATCCTCACTCCCTACATACTATATGTCTGTGTTCAAGCTACCAGTATGGGTAATAGAAGCAATAGATAAAATAAGAAGAGGGTTTCTTTGGAAGAAAAACAATGGGGAAGGTACAGGCTTTCCACTGGCAAACTGGGCACTAGTGTGCCGCCCTAAAAAGCATGGAGGCTTAGGGGTTACAGATATTCAATTATTCAATGAGGCTTTGTTAATGAAATGGTACTGGTACTGGTGCCAACCTGAATCGAGACTATGGAAGAATGTAATTCTCATCTCCCATAACACTGATAGACCAAGTGACAAGCCTTCTTGTCAGTTTTTCAAATACACTTTGAACAAAGCTATGATTTTTGGTGATAGTAATATGATATGGGAAGTAGGGGAAGGTCTTTATATACGATTCTGGCATCATGACTGGGGTCATGGGATACTTAAGTACAAATTTCCAAGCTTATTTCTGGAAGTCAGAGATCCTGACATGTCACTGCAAGAGGCATTTCAGGTGCAATGTGTAACAGAAATGTTCAATTATATTGATTTAGTGCTACTTGGAAAGCAATTGGATACTATGCAATTAATTTTAGATAACATTCGGTTGACAAATTCTATTCAAGATAAGGCAAAGTGGAAATTAGAAGCCTCAGGAAACTTCTCAGTCAGAACAGCTTATCAGGGATTGAAAAACGAACCTAGTACCAAGGTAGAAATTAATGCAGTCTGGAAAATGAAGGTGCCTCCAAGAATGAGGGTATTTGCATGGCTTACATACTATGAGAAAATTTTGACTGCAGATAACTTAGCAAAGAAGGGTTGGAACATGCCCAGCATGTGCATTATGTGCTGCAATGCTGAGGAGACAATTTGACATCTTTTCTCGGAATGTCCTCTTATTCTGGCACTGTACAGAAATTTAGAGGATGCTTGTCACATAATGGTATATGACTGGCGAGAAGCTTTCAAGGAGAATCAAGCGCAGCAATGGATAGTTGACAACAAACATGACTTAAAAACAAGAGAGATTGTCTTGCTAGCAATGTTCATATGTTGGCGGGAGAGATGTTCAAGAATATTCAAAGGAGTGAGGAAAAATTTACAGCAACTGACAAGAGAGGTGAAGGAACAATGGATGTATCTTCAATGAGAAACTGCGGGGAAGAAGCTTACTGGCCCGAGACAGGGCAGAAGAGAAGACAGGGTCCACTTAATGGTACAAGGCCCTGTACCAACACTTACTGGTACAGAGTACACTTACTGGTACAAGGCCATGTACCAACACTTACTGGTATAAGGCAAGGTACCAACACTCGGTACCAACAGTAATAGAGGGACACAGAAGAATTTATTGGTTCATCACCATTTTTTCTCACAACGTGCATTTCCATTATTTTTATTCTTATTTTATCTTTTCATTTTGTTTTTTCGATAAGTTGTTAAATTGTTTTAGTTTGACTATATTGACAACTCAATACTCATGAGTTGAAAATGTACTTTGTTTTCGGTTACAAGATTTTTGTAACAATTCAATGAAATCAAATAGGGGTTTTGACCCTTATTTTTATTCAAAAAAATATATTGTTATGAACTATGGATTAATATTTTTATTTTCAAAGTATAAATAATCAATTTGAATTGCTCAGTATTATCTCTATATACTTGTAGATCAAAATTTACATTTTTTATCACTTTTGTACTATATTTTAGACAGGTAGAAAATCACTTGATTCAAAGATTCTAAGACCATTCAAAAATAATAAATTTTTTAGGGTAAATTTTGCTGGAGGTCACTAAACTTTGTCCTTTGTCACGAATTGGTCACTCAACTTTGATTTGTCCCTTCATAACCACTGAATTTTTATTTTGTCTCAATCAAGTCACCCTATAACTTTTCCATCCAAAATATTAACGGAATATAACTTTTCCGTTAGTATTTTGGACGGAATGAGCATTTTCCGTTAAATTTTTGGACGGAATGAGCATATTCTGTTATAATTTGGATGGAAAAGTTATAGGGTGACTTGATGGGGACAAAATAAAAGTTCAGTGGCTATGGAGGAACAAATCAAAGTTGAGTGACCAATTCATGACAAAGGACAAAGTTTAGTGACCTCCAGCGAAATTTACCCAATTTTTTATCTATCTAAATGAATAGTAAAAAGTTTTAAATACATAAAATTTATGCTACCATGTATTTTATATTATTAAATATTGATCCTCATTATGAGTTTGACTTCGATAGTTTGAAAATTTGACTTCACCGTGCATAGTATCATAGCCTCACTCAAGAATAATAATATTTTAGTAGAATCATTTATGAAGTCCCAACACATGAACTGATTGAACCACGTGCTTGATAAATTTTAAGAAAAATATAGTATGTATTTGACTTATTAGTGTTATAAATAATACGCTATAGCATTTGCGGATCTTAAATACTAAGTTATTAGATAAAAATGAGTTAATTCAGCTACGATAGCTATAGCACGTAACGTGTAGCACAAATAACGCACGTTATGCTGTATAGGTTTTTATTTAAGGCTCAAACTGAAAATTTCTTTTAAAGGCCAAATTTTTCTAATGCTCAGATTGATTTTGTTTTTAAATAGAAAAATATATATAGATTATGTCATGATGCTTAGGTTATTTTAAATAGAAAATTATAGATAGTTTATGATATAACTAGAGATATTTTGAATAGCAATTTGGACTTTGTACTGGTTCAATATAATTATTATAATTCTTTAATCAATTTGTTGTTACTTATTGCTCTACGAGACTTTAGATAATGTTGATAATTAGTAGAAATATATAATATAATTGTTAAAAAAAAAACACTATGTATGATGGCTTCGTTATAACTACGCTATTCGTGATATCTTTTTTATAAATCTTTCTGCGATGACGCGATAATTGCTATTTAGAACCTTGAAATAAAGTAGTATGACATTTTAATAAAATATTTAAAATGTTGTATGGGGGAGGAAAGGTAATGCTCCTCAGGTATAATAAAATTTACACATCAAGTTTTAACTTTTGACAATTTTTAGCTTTACTACTGTTAACATAGAACATCAGAATAAATTGGCCTCGCATTCAATGGTATTTTATCTATTTTATTACTATCAAACGTTTCTATTTTAAAGTGATTTAGTATCAACATTACTTTAATTTACTTCACCTGCTAAATAAGAACAAATGTAAATGTTTTGTCAAAGAATTTCAGAGTGATTTGGTATCAACACTGCTTTAATTTATTTGCTAAATATAGAACAGACATGTTTTTTTTTCTTGATTTTTGTTTAATGAAATGCGAGATAGCTATAAATAGTTGATATTTATTCCAATAGACCGCATAATAGTGAAGAGTTTTTTTAATTTTTTTTTTGCACCCAATAAACTAAGGATAATATTGAGAAATTGAATGTAATAAGTTACATATTTTTTCATAATAAGTTCTATAAATAAAATCAGACAAGATAATGTCACATGTTTTGTCATGTTGATTCTTTTCACATATTGTGATAAATATATAATTAAAATAATAATTTTATTATAAAACTTTCTAGTTAAATAATAATTATCCGATCAAATTAATAACACCCTTCCAAATTTTTTATGCACAGGAACCTCATCCTCAAATGTCCACCATGGCAGTATAATATTTTAATTTAGTTGCATAAAATATATAGAACATTAAGATACGGAAGTATAATAAATTGTAACAACATGAGTAAATTATTTATTTATTTTCATTTTTTTTAAACAGAACATTAGCAATTTATTAGAAAAAGAAAACTAAACTCACTTTACAGTTTACACAGATATGACTGCCGACATTTTTATTAATATCTCAAGTTTAATAGAAATTAATTAATATATTCTGATTCCTGAGTATTTATAAAAATATTCATACCGGACGCTGACTGACTCGAAATGACAAGAGGAGAATTACCACGGATCAGTCCCAGCTTGTCCGTAATAACTAAGGCTTAATTAACCCGTGTTCCCGTCTAGGTACACCAATCATTTACCAATCATTTCTCTCTAACCATTAACCAAACCATCACTAGTTGTTTTAGTCTCTTCACCAAGCTCCTGTCTTCCATCGCCTCCACCAGAGCAAGTAAAAAAAAGAAAGAAAAAATTGCAATCATCTTTCGTATTTCTGTCCAGATGGCTCCAATACTAAAATCTCAAGCAACAGGCTCATCAGAGCCTCTCCTTGAACAATCACCGGTAGAGGTTGGCACCTCAGGTGGTAGTGCATCAGTCTCTAGTGCAGTGTTTAATGTCTCAACAAGCATAGTCGGTGCCGGGATCATGTCAATCCCAGCAGCCATGAAGGTACTTGGTGTGATCCCTGCTCTTTTTCTAATCGGGGCTGTTGCTTTCTTATCTGATGTTTCGGTTGAGTTCATACTCCGATACACCGGGTGGTCCCTCGGCCCCCCGTCCTATGCAGGAATCATGAGGGACGCCTTCGGCCGTGCGGGGTCCACCGCGCTCAATCTCAGTGTCGCGCTCACAACAGCTGGCACTTTGGTCATGTACCTCATCATCATAGGTATAAATTAAATAAAATAATCAATCAGTTACTATTTTAGTACTCTCCTCTGTTTTACAATTGGTTGCAAAAATTACTATGTTATGGATACATGAGGTTGATTTATCATTTATCGTTGTCATGAAGGGGATGTGATGTCTGGGACAACGGTGGGAGATGAGAATCACGGAGGGGTGTTGCAGGAGTGGTTTGGGCCTCAATGGTGGAATGGCCGAGAGGTTGCGCTGCTAATCATCGCCGTGTTTGTTCTCCTTCCCCTCGTGCTCGCCAAGCGTGTCGGTGAGTTCTCCCGTAATCGCTGGCCGTCGATCATTTATTTTGACCGATCGCACGGCTGAAGAGTACTATTCTATTCTTCAACTTTGTAAATTGTAATTCTCCTGTGTTGGTTGGTTCAATTAATGGTTAGATGAGATCTACATAGCAATTGACAATAGACAATTGACTTGCTGCCGCGTCCCACTATTCCAATTTAATAATGTTAAGGAGTTCTTATGGACGGCTGATATCTGTTGATGGAAAGAGACAAAGTGATCCCTAGCGTTGCTCCAGTGAGCCCAAAGCCAGATCTAATGGTCCCCAGTAGATCATTGATGAATATTAGTTCGTTTTGTTTGTATTGTACTGTCTGATTTGGACGTGTTGATAATTGAGATCATCATCTTTTGGGCTTGGCTAGACATGTCATTTATCCGATTTTTTTATAAATGGACTGGGATTATTATGTTTTTAATATGTGAGGAATCAGGAATGGCCTGGACATAAATTTTAAATTTTTACAATAATAAAAGGCGTTTTATCTTATCTAAATCCTAAAAAATTTAGTCGGTCTAATTTGATGGTTCAAATCTTGTGATTGTTATTGAAGCCAGATTATTTGTTTTAATAATCCAAAGATCTGAAAAGAAATATATTTCGTTTGCAGATTCATTGAGATTTACATCAGCATTGTCGATTCTGCTTGCCGTGCTGTTCATGTGCATAAGCTTGGGAATAGCTATTTATGCTCTGTTTCAAGGAAAAACTAAGACCCCGAGGCTCTTCCCTGACTTCGATCACTTGCCGTCATTTTTTGATGTGTTCACTGCCGTCCCCGTCATTGTCGTAGCATTTACCTTCCATTTCAACGGTAATCACCTTGCCTTGCCTTAGCTGAAAATGTCAAAATACATAATAAAATTTTGTTAATAACATGAAGTTAGCTCCAGCTGCTGGTCCTTGTAATTTAGTGAGATAAAATCTTCATAAATTTGTACTCTTTGCTTTTCCAATCTCTGCATCAATACAAGATTATATAGTTCGTTCTCTTATGTACCTTAACAAACTTTTCGTATAGATAGATATAAATACACACACAGTACATACATCAATTATTTCTATTAATTGTTTTTTTGCATAACATATTTACCGTATATAGTCTCTTAATAGCTTGAGCATTTGCTACAACATGGTAACCTATAATTAGTTCCTTTAATCATCGATTCAAGTGTTCTCTGAAAACATGTGGTTCTTTCAACTGCAGTACACCCGATCTATGGCGAACTAAACAAGACATCTGAAATGACATCAGCGGTACGCATCTCCCTTGCTCTATGCTCTCTCATCTACTTTACTGTCGGCTTCTTTGGCTTCCTTCTCTTTGGCGAGTCCACCATGGCAGACATCCTCTCCAATTTCGAAAACACTGCCTCCTCCAGCACCCTTGTCCCTCCATTCCTCAATGACATCGTCAGACTCAGCTATGCTCTCCATTTAGTTCTCGTATTCCCCTTGTTGCACTATTCTCTGAGACTAAACATGGACGAGTTTCTTTTCCCGCAAAGAAGGCCGCTTGTCTCAGATAATCTGAGGTTTCTTTTTCTGACTGGGGTTTTGATGGGAGTGTTATATGTGGCGGCCATCGCTATACCAAACATTTGGATCATTTTTCAGTACTCTGGTTCTACCTCTGCTGTTTGTGTGTCGCTCATCTTTCCTGCCGTGCTTGTGCTAAGGTACCTACCTTTTTGTTTTCAAATTTCAAATTATAGTTTGTCTCCAACATTGCCCCAATTTTTGTCCAATACACTCTCTTTGGTGTAGGCAACTTTGGTTTGCTACACCCAAGTAGTACAGTGCTAGCTGCTCTGCTTTGCGATAAATTTGGAGGGGCACAATATCAGTACAATTTGGAATTATGTGAAAATTTCATTTGATTTTATTTTAAAAGAGGTGATCAAACATTGTCAGATGAGTATGGATTGTTGCTTCATGATTGTTGATTGTTGAATATAGGCAATGTTGCACCACGGTCCACGGGCTCAAAATTCAAATTAAACCAACAATAATATTTACTTCAAGTTTGAGCCCATTTTCTAGAAATTAAATACTTTTTATAGTCCAAGATAATTTTAGAACCAGTAATATTTTGGCTAGATATTTTCTCTAGATATATTAAAAAAAACAATAATTTAATTATACATGAACAGCAATCTCTTTCTTTCTTGTTAATTATTTTGTACAAGCACAATTTCAAGATTGTAACTGTAAGATTATACAGGGATGTACATGGGATTGCAACAAGAAAAGACAAGGCATTGGCAGGGACAATGATAGTTCTGGCAGTGATTACAAGTTCAATTGCAATTGCTTCCAATATTATGAGCTCAGTAAGAGAGACAGTTACCTCCACTTATGGACAGTGGCGGAACCAGAAATAATCGGTAGGAGGGCCTAACTAGTTTCTCTCAGGATAGCAATTTTCTGACAGAGGGGGTGCTAGAGGGGGTGCGGAGAGGAAGACAGAGGGGGTGCCAGTTTTTTTTTTTTATTAAAGAGCTCTGTGCCTCTGTATATTTTTCTGGGCCAAGGGGGAGCCAGGGCCCAGGCTGGCCCAGGTCCTGGTTCCGCCCCTGCTTATGGATGATAATCACCTGTTAAGTCATACAAATCTAAAATAAAAGAGATGGCTTGGTGGCATGCTTCATTAGGTGATTTAGGCTACATAAATGATTGAGTCTGCATTTTTATATTGAGTGAGGCTATATATGGTACTATGCATAGCGCATATTGGTTCGTACTATGAATCAATATTTTCATTTTCAGTGTTCAAATAGTCGATACGAACATTTCAACATGATTTACATATTAAAATGTACTTGCAGACTAAATTTTACATTCTTAGAATTTTTTTACTAATTATTTTTAGATAGAAAATCACTACTTTTAAATGGTCTAAAATCTTTCGATCAAGTGATTTTCTACCTATCTAAAAAGGTAGTAATTTTTTTCTAAAAAAATTTAAAGTTTGATCTACAAATACATTTTCACATAGAGATCACGTGGAATGGTTCATACTGATTGTTTGGACTTTGAAAATGAATGAAAATATCATCCATAATACGGACCAATATGCGCTGTACACAGTACCGGAAGCTCACTCTTCTTTATTTATTAAGGCTGCGTGAATCATATTTTTGGTACATGTGTAAATTGGTATTTCTGGAACGAATACTTTGGTACCCCACATTTGTAGATTGCTTGTGATAAATGCAGAAAATGTAAAGTTCAAGGCTTTTTTAATTTATTTATTTTGAGATTCTTTTAATTTATTTTTAGTCAAGCGCCTCCCAGATAATATATTTTTGTTCGTGTAACATTTGTTCTAGCGTTCCAACTCCGAAATTTTAATTTATACCATTTAAAAAAAAAAATTCACTGGCCTGTTTAAATTTTAATTTTCAATGGGCTGTTTTTAATAAATGGGTTACCAAATCAGAAACTCACTGACCTGTTTTGAATTTTGAAGTCTCCACCTTTGTCGCCATGTGGTCATTATTAGTCAACCATGCGTAGTATGGTGAACCTAAAATTAAGCATTTGCAACAACATTGTAACAAGTGTACTACCGAGTACAATTCATCATCCCCAAATTAGTCTCGTCTAATCACTACCACACGAACCGTTAACTCACCGTTTTAACACAACTGTCACTTGCCTCTACAAATCTCTCCCAACTTTCACATTCTCTTTCATGCACCACTACCTAGATCTCATTGCATTGCATTCCTCTCCTCTCCTCTTTCTCCTCACAATTAATGGATATGGCTATCAACCAATCCCAGCCTCATCATGAGGTCTCCGTAGAGCCTTCACTGAAGCTCCACATTTGCCGAGTTTGTGGCAAGGCCTTCGCAAGCGGGTGTGCGCTCGGAGGCCACATGCGTATCCATGGCATCCAAAAGGATTTGGACATTGAAGAAGATGAGGAGGATACCTTTACAACGACCGACTTGGCTGACGGGTCAGGCCCGTACTCATCTGATATGGATGCCCGACATCCAAAGCTGAAGTACGCACTCCGCACCAAAGGGGGTTGCTACAGGAATCACCATGCGATGTTCGGTTCATGGAATCCAATCCTGCCTAGTGATCATGACCTCACTAACCAATCATCGAGTGACATCATCAATGATGGTTCCAGGTGCCAGAGCAAGCGGTCTTGCATGGACCAGGCCCACTTCAAGCTTGGATACACTTTGACGGAAGATGAACAAGTTGCGCAGAGTTTGGTTATGCTTTCTCGCGACGAGGGACTAACATATCCCAAACCATGGGCACTACCCTTGTTAAAAGAAGTACTGGAGCCATCGTCTGGGCCATCATGCCGGGTTGAAGCAACAATTGTGGAGCAAGCAAGGCTAAAGTTGCCACTAATGGTACCTCCAATCAGGTTTCGGTCTATGGAGCAGATGACGCCCGCTACACCTGTCAAAGACCCAAAACCAGGCTCGGGTTATAGAAAGTTGTTTGAGTGCATGTCTTGCAACAAAGTTTTCACATCACACCAGGCACTCGGTGGCCACCGCGCTAGCCATAGAAAGGTAAAGGCTTGTTCCTTAGCTAATGGCCTTGCCGAAGATTCGAATAATGATCTATTGTACAGGACTGGTGCAACAAATATTACTGATGAGATAGACAACTCAATGGCAATTGTATTGTCAGAACACGCACACACCGCAATAACCGAGCCAGGGAAGAAGAAAATGAAGTTTCATGAGTGCACCATCTGCCACCGCTTGTTCTCCACCGGACAGGCACTTGGTGGCCACAAGCGCTGTCATTGGCTCGTGCAGAACAACAACCAGATGGCTTACGGACAACAGGTCGCCACTCTTGGCCATGCAGGGACAGTTGCTCCTGTGTTCTCTGGTTCGACTAAGATGCTCAATCTCTTCAAAGACCAACCAAAAGAACCGCTCACAGTCCAACCGACAAGCTCAACGAACATGTCGGTGCTTGATTTAGGTTTAGTTACTGTGAGTCCGAGGGATAATGTGGTCGTCATAGAAGACGAGGTTGATAGTAAGAAGGTGAAGAATGAGAGGAAGAGAAAGCCGAGTGATGATAGATTAGCTGACTTGGGGCCCAATGGTTGGCTTCGGGTTGGGATCGGATCGAATGTGCTAGCTTAGGTAGTGAATTAACAATAAATTAATTGATCCGCTATACATGGAATTAATTAACGATATATAACGGTACACTGTAGACTGTAGAGGATCTAAATTTTCTAAATGTTGATTCTTCTATGCCGATATTAATGAAGCCCTCTGTTAACAATAGCTGACATATCTCTAATATACAGGAGAGGAGACATTAGTTACACAGAGAGAATCATATGGAAGTTACATTTGACTCTGTCTTGGGGCAAGCAGAAAGCAGAAAGCTATTAATGACTATCTTATCTGGTCAAAAGCTGGGCGACGTCGGAGGAAAGAATCCGGACCCGTAGCATTGAGGGCCTTACACTGGTTCACCAATTGGGATCAACATCTATGATCCATTTAAGCCCATTTATATTTGTATATCCACTTCTGAGCACCCTTTATGAGCCTTTGGGCCGATATCTTTGTTTACGGTGGATTTTGATAAACACTGGCACAAAAACTATATATCAAGTAAATTACAATATATTATTGGCAATTTATAGTTATAGAATCAAATCCTTCTTTTTTATTTCCCTTTAATTTGCCATGCAATTGTGTAATTCTCTTCCGCTCTCATCCTAGATCGATGCCACTCATTTATTTTATCAATACATAACCTACTATGCATTTACTTGGTGAATTACTTGCCACAGATATTCATTTTTGACGGGCGTTGACCTTGAGTGATTTTTGATATTGCTAATTTGTGCAATAAAACTTGTATATGCAGTGCTGTAATCATGTATAGTTAATTTTTTTATTTTAATCTTTTAACTTAACTTGTTACTTAATTTTTCTTTCTTTTATTCGTATAAATATGGATTTCTATAGCATGCACACTTTTATTTTATTAATGAAATAACAGTACGGGTGGGGTCTGGCTACACCTCACTACTTCCATAAGATGACACCCACAATTGCACGCAGGGGCGGAGTCAGACTTTCGAATTATGGGGTTCAAATTTATATGGGAGTCAAATAAAATTTTTCTACAGAGAATGAGAGTCATTTTTACTATTTAATGACATTTTACTGTAAATTATATACAAAATTATACATTAATACAAATTTTTTTTTAAATGGAGATCAATTGACCCCCATACTGCCTTACTACATCCGCCTCTAACACCTTGTTTGGATGGAGAGTAGAGGAAGGAAGGGGAGGTAAAGAATAAAAGGGAATGGAATGGAATAGAAAGGAAGATTAACATATTTAACTTCTTTGTGTTTGGATGATTAATGAGAGAAAATAAATTTAATTTTCCTTTCCGTCTTATTTCTTGTTTGGTTGATTAAAATTTAGAAGGTTAATGAGAAATTCGGTGGTTATTGTAGGTTTGTGATAAAAAATTTGTATGAGAATTATACAGGTAAGATATAGGATTGGACATTTGTGTTTTTTGTTCTAAAAATATTTGCAACAAAATTTCTTTCCATCCGTTACACCCCAAATCGGGAGGAAAATCGATTCTATTGATTATAATAATACAAGGTTAAACCTTTCACCTCCTGTACCCTTCACCTCCGACATAATTTTGTCAACCAAACACGATTCGACAGAAAATTTTCTTTTCTTTCCATTCCCTCCCTTCCTCTACTCTCCATCCAAACAAGGTGTAATTGCACAAGTAAATGGCTGAGAGCCTGAGAGCCTTCTGTATTTGATAAAATAAATGCTAACAAAAATTATTGGTATATATCCATCACATGGTACTAGCGCAAGGTCAATGCCTCCTATTACTATACCTCAGCCTACATAAATCCAGTTACTTGAAGAAATCGCCTAATTACTCGGTCAAATTGCAAAGTCCATGGGGAAAGGGGGGATAATAAGCTCTAAATCTGCCCAAATTTAAGGATTTTGTTCGACAAGATGAAATCATGCATGACCATCAGATGAATAAGTTCATTTCATAATGTTTCGCTTTCGTTGAGCTAGCCTAGATTAGGGAAATTTATTTAAACCCTCTGCCTTGGTCGGCTGTTGGTCTCCTATTAACTGAAATAACGCCCTTTCTCATTAAATAATCGATCGGGCATGTGCTTTTATTTTTAGAAAGGAATTAATTTAGGCATTTGTATTCCACAGGAAAAAAAAATGGATCTCAAACAAATCAAATTTCCAGGATCCCACACAGAGAGAATTGTCTTTGTCATTAGATCAAAAACTGATTCTCGATTAACCTCATGATCATTCATGATAATTCGTGCTACGTGGATTGAGATTGCGCATTTTTGTATCTGTATAAATATTCCTGCAGACCACAAGCCTGATCAGTTCAAACATAGTAATAAGAAAAAGTTAATTTCAGGAACTCAAAAGGCATTATTAATTGCATGAAAATTTGAGGGTGATCAATTCAAGCAGTGACATTGCATTTGAATGACTGGATGTTGGATTTTATGAAAAAAATATATAAAAAATGTTTCAAAAGGAAATAAATTATGTTATGATTTTTTTTCTTACTTTTTATATATTTTCATGCTATAATATTTGGTAAATATTCTATTTTATTTTATGCTATCTGTTAGTTGGTTATCTCTAAAATAGATGTGATCGATCACCACCTGTCTATCTCTAAAATAGAACCATTGAGGTCATGAGGCGTACTGTTTCACAGCTTTTAGCAAGATGTATATATATGAAGGCAGTAACCCCGCATAGAAATTAAACGCAATGAGATTAATTTTTCAAACTAGCTCTTTGATTCAGACGTACTAAGGATATTTTCGGGCAACTGGTAAAATTAGAAAATTAATATAAATGGGAAAGAAGTATTTTTATTATTATTGACTGGTACAATAAAATACGGGGATTAATGTCTAAAGTACATTACTGGAAAATTATCTAAAGGGAATCTCTTATATAAAATCTATTTAATGATAGAATCAACAATAAACAAAACAAAATCATAACATGTCATATTTAAGTCGTTCAAATGAGAAACAAATATTGCATTATACACCATATAACATATTTATAATGAAACCTCAAGTTTTGTCTCCTCAAGTAAAACCTGATCATCTTTGAAGAATATTGAAATTTAGGTTTCAATTGCTCCCTGTAATAAATTTTTTGATCCTAAAATTTGGTATAAAAAAAATACCAAACTATTGACCTGAATTTAACAACCTTACATAGTACTAATCTTCACTAAGAAGAAAAGGCTACACTATCTAATTGCCTTCTCTTAGCCATGTGTAACAACTTGACCTAATTAACACCCGCGTGCTGTCTATAAATAGCACAGTTTACCACACTCAATTCATCATTCCTGCACTCTTCTTCTTTTCCTCAGAAAGAAATCTAACTAATATATCATTTCCTCAGGATCTCAATTAAGTGACAATTAATTAATGGCTGATTTTGTTGTCTCTGACTTGTTCTTCACGATTGTGTTAGTGTTTGCAATGCTCATCAGCCCAGGAGCTTGCCAAAGCCGCAAACTCTTGGACTTGAATAGCACCACTCTTGCTTCCTCGGAGTGGTCCACAGGTGGAGCGACATGGTACGGCAGCGCAAACGGTGCTGGCAGTGATGGTAATTTGCATCACACATCATGCATCACTATTTGTTTATCCTTATTATTGTTGGTGCAGATTGCAAGTATTATATACTTGTTAGCATTTCATATATTATATATATATAGTTTGTTATGTGTTCATGATGAGGAGGTGCATACAGCGTATATATATAGGGAATGTTACTAATATATATGTACCGAGTTATAGCTCATAACAAGGAGTTTTTAAAATATGCTTCTAATTAAGTTTCAAAGATTTTGAGGTTAGCTAGGTGTCGTTTGTCCATTTCAGTAATGAAGAACACACGTGCATGCCAAATATTTCAAGAATTTCATAAAACATGAATTAATGTTACTTTTGTTTTCCTGCATGCAATTAATTATTATACTTTTGTACATGATTAAATTTCATTTACTGCAATTAATTATATACTTATACTTCATTATATATGTAGATACATGATTACTAATTTTATGTCTAGATCAGTTGTATTTATTTAAATAAATGAAAATTAAGTTCTATATTCAACATTTCAGATCACTCGTAAGTTATAATTAGTAGCGGTTTTGTGGAAACAAAATTTGTTGACTTTTAAAACACAACCAACATTTTAATGTGCACGGGCACAGTAGAGATCACATGAGATAAGTGATCCATGCATGCATAGCTTTTAAATAACTCTGTGTTACTTTTTAGGTGGTGCATGTGGGTACCAAAATGCAGTTGTTCAGGCTCCTTTCTCATCAATGATTGCCGCCGGAAGCCCTTCAATCTTCAACTCCGGTTTGGGTTGCGGTGCTTGTTATCAGGTCAAGTGTACTGGTAATGCGGCTTGCTCTGGTAACCCAGTGACGGTTGTATTAACTGACGAGTGTCCCGGTGGTTCGTGCCTCGCAGAGCCCGTTCATTTTGACCTGAGTGGGACCGCTTTTGGAGCCATGGCTCTGTCAGGCCAGTCTGACCAGCTTCGCAATGCCGGTGTTCTTCAAATCCAGTATACTCGGTTAGGTTACAATAAATGATGCATTTACAACAAATGTATATGTTAATTAGTTTTATGTCTTTACTTTGTTATATATTAATGTGGGAATATTTAACATATTTATACTTATATTTTTTTTATATTATTTTAGTAGACAGTAACTTTGCAACTATTTTGAGAAAAGGGGACTGTTTTAAAAGAAACTTATTAAAATTTCGTAATGTATATACTTAAGTTAATTATCAATTACCTAATTAAGTATCAGATCCTTTAACATGGAGTTTGTTCAATTCAAGTGTAAACTAAGGTTATGCCGTCATGCTTTAGCTATATATAACTCAACGTACTTGGTTTGCCATCTAAAAAAAAATTAACCTTCTCTGCCTTTAATTGCTCAAAATACACTTATGCGGTGCATACTATATGATCTCATGCATGTGATCATTCTTTTAATACATCTTTCAGCAAGAATGCATATATTTACTCTTCTACAACAGAAAATTAACCTATGACCTTCAAAAAAACAGAAAATTAACATATATGCATATATATAAATGCCTGCAGTGTCCAGTGCAGCTACTCAGGCACCCAGATCACATTTCGTGTGGACGCAGGGTCAAACCCGTACTACTTTGCAGTACTAATCGAGTATGTAGGAGGAGATGGAAGCCTCTCAGCAGTTGATCTCATGCAAGCAGGATACGGCTCATGGAACTCGATGCAACACTCGTGGGGTGCCGTCTGGATGCTGAACCCAGGGTCGACACTTCAAGCCCCTTTCTCGATTCGTCTCACCTCCGACTCAGGGCAAAACCCTAGTGATAAGTGATGTGATTCCTGAAGGGTGGCAGGCCGGTGCCATTTACAAGTCGACTGCAAACTTCTAACAACAAAATCTTACAAAGCATGGGAATAAATAATTAAATATGCGTGCTTTATAATTTATATTACGTTGTTATCTGGATCTATGTATAAGTGTGGTCCTGTTTTATGTACGTGTTAAAATTAAGGAATAAAAATAAGACGGCGTGTTGAGGAGGAGGCGGGTGAGTTCTCCCCTCCGCCGGTAATTTAATCAGATATAGTGTGCAAGTTTGTTACCTAGCATGTTTATGTAGTCGTGATTAATTAAATTATTAATGTTTTATGATATAACATGCATGTTTAACTTAATTAATGATGTAGGTAAGCAGCTTGATTTGTCTCATTCTTTTTTAGTTTTTATTCCTAACAGAAACTAATTGTAACAAAGCTTGAAATATCTCTTTAGCGCAGCATAAAAAATCAAGAAGAGGAAACTGCTTATATATATAGCCACTAGTACATGCTAGATGCATGCTTGTGGATAATGTTATCAGAACCGGATTGGATGTTAATTCGGTAAAGTTTCGGGTCAACGATTTTACGTGGTTGGACCAATGGGTGAACTAGTTCAACCAATGATTTTTTTTAATGGTTATAGCCCTAAAGTCCTTCTGACAAGGAATAATGTCATATTTTACATAAGAAACCTTCTAAGTTTGAAATGTTTGCAAATAGGTCCTTATATCACAATTGGGTGTCCCAATATCATGCTTATATATAACAGTAATGACATGTATCAGACAAATTGCAGAACTTGTAGAATTTATGACTTAATTTCAATAGTACCCAATTTTGGCCTCAAATCTAAATGTACCTTCTCTGGAATTATTTGGCAGGTACCATACAATATAACTTGTTCACATATTTACAATTCACAGTAAAATGAAAATCTCCCTTTCTATAAGCCATATCATTGCCTCTTCCATTGGAAGCTAGACTCTTACTTTTAATCATTAGAGGCTTAGAGCGTATCCAAAAAGGGCTATTTTATTTGTAAGCTAGCCTCTCACTGAATCAGCAAACATTAGTTGACTCTAAAATTGAACTTCTATGTAATAACGCCATATGTTTGAGTTAAGAGTTGTGGTTCGGGCATTTCATCAAATATCTAAAAAGCATTCAATTTTGCTCCATAGCATTTTAAACCGGTATATATATATATATATATATATATATCTTTTATTAGAACAACATCTCATTTATTCTTTCAAGTATGATAAAACTCTAATCGTGCAGTGAAACAAACAACATGCAATTGAGGAGAGCAAATCAGCCTATCTAACGATATTTATTGCTTCGAACCATAGTAAACTTTGTGTCTACAAATATTCTTTCAACCACATATATTAGCACATTTACAAGGATTGTAAATCTGAAATTTAGTTTCAAAATATTTGGCCTAGCTATTAAATTAATGCTTCTGAACTTTTTTTTGAAGGTCAGGTGGCAAGTTGCCTTCCGACATTGTATTAATAGTAAGTTTTACAATCTACTCCCTGTAAATTAGTGAAATTTCTAGTAACTATTTACTGAACTAAAAAGTTACCAGAATACCAGAATGACATTGAATTTCAAATTGAAAATAGTGAGCCTATCCACGCGGTGTAGCTCCTTGCATGGTCACCTTCTCCCGGTGAATATGCAGAATACATTCTGTCCTCAGCAGTGTTCGCTCCACTGTCGTATTTCTGCTTCTGTATCATTGATAATGTAATCCACCGATTGCGTCCTTTGATCAAAGATTTGCTTATTTCTTTCGTGTCATAACGCCCATGCCCCCACGGCCCACATCGTATCCCATCTCATCCTGGACCCCCATTGCATCCTGTTTCCGTTTTCAAACCAGATATCGTACCAGTCCGTTATTTGAGGCAGTGGCAGTGCCATACCAGTAGCCGTGAACAGGCCCCTCCAAAAAAGTTTGGAAAATTTTTGATTTGATCAATTCATCCTACATTTTGAGAACATTCAACTATCATCAACAAGTGTATGTCCAAAATTTGCTTTTTCACGTGCCATTTGCACTATAAATTATCCAATTAGATGAGATACTTAGCATTTGAGCATTTGGTCAAGAATTTGAAATAGCTAAGCATGAACTTCATCAGCTTCTTTGGTACCTTTTTGCTTGAAAATGGAAGCTTGAGTGTTAAGATCTTGAGCCACTGTTGGTGCTTGTGCAGCAATGGGTATTTAGAAGGCACATAATTTCTCTTAATCCCAAAAATTTTCTCCATTTAATTTTTTATTTTCGTTCAATTACATTTTAACAAGGGGCAGACGCAGAATTTTTGCCAGAGAGGAGCAGGAATCGGATTCAAATAGCTTATCGAGTTCAAACCCATTAGCTTCACGACCCATTATAGTGAGGGGCATTTGTTGAATCCTAAAAATTTGAGAATTCATTTAAGAAATTTATCCAATTAATTTCTTAGAAAATTAGTCGATTCAATGCCTTAAAACCTAATTTTTGGAAATTTACAAAAATGATATTTGATTTTATTAAAATTAAAATTCATGGTAATATTCTACGCGTTAAATCAAGAATTTTGATATGAAGAACGCGAAAAACCTTCAAACAGTTGATTTTATATGGATTTGATAAGATTTAACGCACATTTGGATGCAACTTGGGTGTGGTTGATGGCCATCCGACCAGTGGGGCCCACTGTCATAGAGGCACCATTTGAATTAATTTGAACTCATCATTTAATGTGACCCCTTTCATTTTGGGTACACCCACACCACATAGACCAAAGTATGAGAAGACATGGGATGGGGCTCACCATAAACCAAGCCTACCTGGAAATTAAAATAAAACAAGGAGCATTCTATTGGGTCAATGACATGTGGGACCCCTTTGTAAGACTCCTCTCCTTCCTTTCCGAAATTTTTATATATACCATTTTACAAAAATAAATAAACCAAATAACCACCGTTTTCTGACAATTCTAAATCTAGCACGGCCGCAGAATATCGGCGCGGACCCATATGAGGGGGACCGCAGAATACCGGCGCGGACCCATATGAGGGGGACCGCAGAATGCCGGAGCGGACCCTCTTCTTTATAGCCCAAAAATGACAGCGAAATTTCATTTCACACTCTCACACCTTCTCTCTCCTCGGTTAGCTCTCTGATCTGTAAGTTTTTTCTCTCTTCTTTTAAATTGTTTATTTTTATTTCAGTAGATTAATAATTAATTTAGAATAATTAATTTAGAATAATTAAATTAGAATAATTAAATTAGAATAATTAAATTAGAATAATTAAATTAGAATAATTAATTTAGAATAATTAATTTAGTTAATTAATTTAGTTAATTTTTAATTGTAGGTATTTTCTGTATTGAATTGAAAAAATGGCTCTTATGATATCCATCTACACTGGTGGGGATGTTTTAACAGGTACCTAATGGGGTTTACTATAGTATTGGACCTGTTACTGTGATCCCGGTATTGCCGGGTACTGATTATATAGGACAGTTATTGTTGGTGGTACATACTCGCAAAGGCCACCGGTTATGGAACACAATGGCGTGTCTCCAAGTGCCCAACACAACATTCATGCCACGCGGATGCGACAAGAACAGATCACGCCCAGTTGTCGGCTACTATGGTTGCCGAGTGTATATCCGCTCACATGAGGAACGATGTCGACTTGAGTATTCAAGCTGTCCGGATTGCTATTGCTGAAAGGTACAACGGTCAGATACCGGTGTACAACAAACTGTGGCGTGGCCGTGAGTTGGCAATAGCCCGTCAATTTGGTAGTTGGAAGGGGTCATACTCTCTTGTAGTTCCATTGTTGGAGGCAATCAAAAGAAGCAACCCAGGTATTATATTGTTCCTTTATTTTTTACGTCATTTCATTACCAATCAAAAATTGAACTTATTTTTTTAAATTTATTGACAGAAACATTGTTTGACGTGATCTCATATCCCACTGGTAGACCTGGACCATGAAAGTATTTTCATAGGGCGGCTTCGGCATTTGGATCGTGCATAGCTGCTTTTCAACATATCAGACCGGTCATCACCGTTGATGCATGTTTCATTTCAGGCCGGTATAAAGGTAACTAATTTGATTGTTTCCACTTTATTTATTTTAGTTGATTTCAGCTCTTACGAAATTAATTTGATTGTTTTACCACAGGCAAGCTGTTGATTGCAACCGGGTACGATGCTGAAAATCAGCTCCTCCAGTTGGCTTTTTCACTGGTAGAATCAGAGAGTTATGACGATTGTGCGTGGTTCATGAAATGGTTGCGCTGTAATGTAATCCGCTCCAGATTCATGTGTGTCATCACTGATAGGGGAAAGGGTATCAAGAAGGTGTTCAGACAAGATGATATGGGGTGGAATGAGGAGGATGAGGATCAATGTGTTCACCATCTTTGTGCTACTCACATAGCCGAGAACATGAAGAAGAACGGTTGCAGTGATAAGGCAATCCGTTTTTTCAGAATATGTGTGGCTAAGAGGAAGATGAGGAGATATGAGCAAGGAATGCAAGCAATGGGGCAGGCATGTGACATTGCCCTCAATTGGCTGGATGGTGTGGGTAAATATTTGGATCAAGATGAGAACGAGTGCCCCAAACCATGGAAGATATTCCAAGCACTGGACGGTGGTTACCGTTGGGGTATCATGACTACAAACGGGTCTGAGTCGCTTAATAATGTCTTCAAGTCCTCTCGTAAGTTACCGGTTGCAGCAATAATTGAAGACACATTTTACAAATGTATGACATGGTTTGCACAAAGGAGGGCCAAAGCGGAATGGGAAGCCAGTCAAGGTCAACAATTCTCGTGTCGTGTGTATCAGGTACTTTTATTTGTAGTTCTTTCTTCATAATTTTTAATGAACTTTGTTAAAAAAATCTGACTTCTTCATTATTTTTTAATTTTTCGTAGCTGATTAACAAACGATTCGAGAGGTCCGATAAAATGAAGACGCTGGGGGGCTTTGGAAACAACAACGAGTTCGAGGTAACCTCCACACAGGAGAGAGTTCACGCTTTCATACTTGACGATTCTGGCCAGTTTACCAAGGCCAATTACAAATACACGGTGATAATCGCGGATGATGCCACGGTAACTTGCACGTGCCAGAAGCCTCAATTGGAGAGAATACCGTGCTCTCATGTTCTGTCCGTGTGTCGTCTCCGAGGCATCGACCCTGGCGTCTTTGTAAGTCACTATCACATCCATACACTGATCAACACATGAAGCGCTCAATGGCATGTGTATGAAAATCAGTCGGAATGGCCTCAACACGATGGCTCGGTCCTTGTTCCAGAGGATAAAAATATTTCTGTGGGCAGAAGACAGCACAACCGAATTCCGATGTGGATGGACGTTCTAAATAACAGGAGAAGAGGACACCAAGCCGGCCGAGATACACAAAAAAGACAAAACAGAGCTGCTCGAGCTGCACGAGATTGAGAGTTAATGTTGCTTTTTTAATTGTACTTGTTAAAATGTTATTTATTTTCAGTTAATTAGACGTATTTGTAATTTCTGATAACATTAGCATTGTTCTATTGTATGCTTCTTTATATGGCTCCTTGTTCTATTGTAATGTTTCTTTTGATCAAACAAACGACGAACAATAATTTCAGATTAAACGACATTTAAAACAGAAGTAATTACACATAACTTCCAGTACAAACTTTACATTTTTAATAAAAAACTTCCAAAACAAAATCATAATTAACTTCAGACTTTAAAAAAAAAACAAGAGGGGCTGCTCCGGCATAGTGCGGCCCCGGGTCCGCTCCGGCATAGTGCGGACCCATATGGGGGTCCGCTCCGGCATTCTGCGGCGGCCCTCAAATGGGTCCGCTCCAGTGTTCTGCGGCCGTGCTAGATTTAGAATTGTCAGAAAACGATGGTTATTTGATTTATTTATTTTTGTAAAATGGTATATATAAAAATTTCGGCCCTCCTTTGCTATTTGAAAATTGGCCTAAAGAAGAGAATTTTTAGAGCTACAAAATTCAAAAGAAAGAGGGAAGCTCGTGGCTTATTCTCACCAATAATCAAGATTCAAGAGAAAGAATCAGGCCAGTTTTTCTCCAGGGAGGAGCAATCTAATTTTCAGGGGGAGCAAATAGAACTAGACCCGTTTTTCACTATTAAATTTCAAAATCCAGGGGTGCCCCACCCCCCGGGCCAATGTGGGTTCGCCCCTGATTTTAACCATAGAAGAGGGGGAAAAACATGCAAAATCGTGAGAAAAAAAATGGAAGGAAGACGTGAAACTAATCTAGTTAACAACCGGGTTCTTTTTGCCTCTACAGCTTATATTAGGGTTTCATTAAAAAAACAGGCTGAAAAAATCGAATTTTCCGATTTACTCACACATATGGTCTTTTTAACGAATCGAACCGAAAAAGCATCCAGGTCCGATTTTGTAGATCGAGCACAGCCGGTCCAATCCGGTTCCAATGACACTGCTTGTGGGACCATTTGACGACAAGATTTATGCAGAAACTTCGTTTATATAACTATTTATTTTCATGCAAAGGAATATGATAGGAGACTTTTATCAAAACTAAATATTTAAATGGGCGAATTTTACATATACCCCTCAAAAACTTTAAAATTTTGTATTTCTCCTTCTAAACTTCAAAATTACACATTTCCCAATTTAAACTTTCGGAACTCACAAATTTACTCATTTTATTGTCTTTAATATTAAATCTCGTTTTACATTTATAAAATATACAATTTACCGTTTATTAAAAGCATAAAAAAATTGTTTAAGAAAACTTTGGATCTTATATTCTTGTTTAAGAAAATAGTGGATCTTATATTCTTGTATTTTATTAAAAACTATTTTTTTGAAAGGTAAACGGCTTGTTGCAGCTAACAAATGGATTAATTAAGAAAAAGATTTACAAAGTTTAAATGCTAGACTCCTCTAGCCTCATCCTATACAATAGTTTGTTGGAGTTATTGTATTTTAAACTTATTTTGTATTTTATTGTATTTGTAGTTTATTGGAGTTTATTCTAGCCTCGTTATAGGGGTGAAAACGGAGCGAATAGTGATAAAATCATATTCATATTTTCTTTTTATTTTCTAAATACCGATACGGATCGGATATCAGTCGGATACAGATGCGATTACAGATCAGATCGGATATTTATTAAAATAATATTAAAATATATTAAAGTTCATAAAATTTATCTAATTTTAATGGTGAATAACAATATTTTTTTTATAATATATATTAAAATATATGATATATATCTACTATTCGGATACGAATACTTGAAACGTAAAACCATATCAGTTTCCATATCCACACGGATATTCAGATATCGGATATCCATATCTAATTTTCGAATACAGATTGAATACAGATCGGATATTATCTATATCGTTTTCACCCCTAGACGTCGTCATACCTTTTTATTCTTTATTCTATTTTTCTTTCTGCAATTCTCTTCCTTTCATGTATTGCAGCATTGCAGGAATTAACCGTGTTATCGTGCCACCAATTTTCTGTAATTTGATAATAGTGATAACAATTAGAAAGAAATTAAGCTAAGGTCGAACGAGGACCAATGTAGATCTCTACCGTCTAAAATGGGAACAAAACAAATGTAATTGAAGTATATGAAACTAAAATCAACATCGTTTGTCCCATATCCTACCTACTCGAATTACAAATTGTCAATATGCGCGCAAGACTACGACATGTCGACATGTGATGGCATCAGCATAGTAACCAACTATGAATTCGTATCCTCTGCATTAACAGAACGTGAGTTAATAGATCTGGACCGTCTGATTGTGATATATATGCACTAATATTAAAGGGCCCATGCGTTATAGATGTAAGCCAGATTGGCTCCGATCATCCTAATTCCTATATATTTTGACAGCTAAGAGCATCTATAGCCATGTTACTATTAGAGTTTCTAATTTACTGTAGTAGTTTCTAATTCAATTTCAGAGATGTGAAAAAATTTCTTATTTAGAAACTATGCAGTAAAGTTTCTTATTAAGAAACTGTTTATAAACTATATTAATCAAATATTGGCTCAAATTATTTTTATTTTTTAATCTGTTGCTGACGTAGCTTAATAGAAACTCTAAAATTAATTTCAGAGATGTGAGTGTAAAAATTTTAGATACCTTAATTTCTAAAAAGAGATTAACAGTTATTTAGAAACTAATTTGAATTGCTGGGATGTAGATGCTCTAATGTAATAAGAATCGCGTCTATCATTCAATTCTACAACAAACTATATGGCACCATCTAACGGGTCAGTCAAGCAGACCGGCACGCGTCTTTTTATATCTACCAATGTAGAAATTAGAATATTAGTTTCTATATGCCAAAAAATTACTTCTACTATTTATATTCGTTTAAATTAGTCTTATTTCAATACAAATAGTAAAAAAAATTATAATTAAAAAATGTGTATAAGACTAATTAAAATTGAAATAGCAATTCAAAGTCAAATAGGGGATTCAAACTCCTCAACATGATCTCCATATTAAAGTGTGCTAAAATATCAAATTTATATTTTTCGGAAATTTCTTACAATATTTTTAGATAGATATAATATGAGCTGGGCTAATGTAATATGCATATTAAAACTCATATTTTTATTTTTCAAAGTTCAAACAGTCAATTCAAACCATTCAACATGATCTCCATATTAAAATATTCTTAAAGACCAAATTTTACAAATAAATTTAGAATCTTTTGGGTACAAAATTATTTTTCATAAAATTCTAAACCATTGAAAAACAACGATTTTAAAAAATTCTAACAAAATAGTAAAAGAATTCCAAAAATATAAATTTTGGTCTCCTAGCACATTTTAATATGGAGATCATGTTGAACAGTTTGGATCAATTGTTTGGCTTCGAAAAATGAAGATATAAGCGCGTATTAAAATTTTGGACCATCCTAAAACAATAATTATGTACCTATCTAAAAAAATATAAAATTTGGTCCCCGTACACATTTAATATGGAGATCATGTTTGAATCGATTGTTTGAGCATTAAAAATAGAGATAAGAATGTGAGGCAATGATTGGAACACGAAAATAATGAGGAGTTTTAATTCTACTTTATTAAATTAAAGTACAATATCGTAGGAGAAGTGATGTGGTCTACCATGCATTAAAAATTATTTTGATTAATTTTCTTTGTACAATTCTACGATGTGAATGTTTATCTTATCATATGAATTATCAAAATAAAAATGTTCTCTCTTATTTTTCTCTATCTCTAACACATGATAGAACACTCAAGTTAGAATGCTCACTTCACAGGACACAAATCTGCTGTGATTCCTTAGAATCACATGACTCTATTATTTTAAATTCATCCATTCATTTGTTTGGAGATTCGTACACAAAAAATAAGGAGCAAAGCTAAGGTGTGATGTGCTCACCAAGAGGGTTTGGTGAGCACAACTCCAAAAGTATATCAGATCGGCTTCAAACGGTGAATCCAAACCGTTGAAATCTATATACTTTATGAGTGATGCATGTACATGCAAAATTTTAAAAGTTTCGAATTTATTTACTACAAGGTCAAGCGGTCAAAGAAATGATAAAACATGAATATATAAAACAACTTATAAAATGTTC